>CM076574.1:115310597-115625106 GCA_034641835.2 Pinus albicaulis
CGGGAAACATGACTCTTTGGTGACCCCTTGGGTCTGGTGGGAGAAAATTGCTATCCCGAAAGGGATGGGAGGATGGGGATTGAAAAATATTTTTCTCTTTGCTCAGGCCCTTGCTGCAAAGAGTGGGTGGAGGCTTATCAATGTTGATAGTCTTTGGACTCAGGTGATCAGTCAGAAATATATTACTCCATTCTCTATTGTGGATTGGATAAGGAATCCTAGAAAATCCTTTGCTGGTGGCTCGGTGATTTGGAAGGCACTTGTTAAGTCATTTCATATTTTGGAAACAAGTCTGGCTTGGGATGTGGGTAGTGGCAGGAAGCTTCGGGTTGGTGAGGACCCTTGGTTGGGCAGTGAAATACAACACCTCCTTCCCAGGCGTACGGTTGAAGCTTTAAGGCTGAGGGGGATTACTTTTCTCTCCCAAATTGCTGATTCGGTTAGGAGAAGGCTGGGCATTCAGCCTTGGATTTTGGCCTCTTCCTTGGGACTAGATGATCATGATGAGAGGGCTTTGGCTGTTTATATCCGTGCTTTAAAACAGGCTCATATTTTGCTGCAGGATAGGGAGGATATGATTTCTTGGGATTTTGATTCTTCGGGGATCTATTCCCCCAGGGCTGGTTACAAATAACTTAGTACTGGGGCTGTCTTGGGTGAGGAATGGTGGTGGTGGAAAAAACTCTGGAAACTAAATTGCCCTCCTAAGACTCGCCTTTTTATGTGGTGTGTCCTTGAAAATAAAGTCCCCACCTGGGATGTGCTACAACACAGAGGTTTTCAGGGTCCTGGTTGGTGTAGTTTGTGTCACTCTGATGTGGAATCTGTTAACCATCTCTTCCTCAGCTGTCCTTTCATTAGAGGTGTTTGGCTGGAATGTTCCAGGTTACTGGGTATTCTTTGTAGATGGGAGGGATTATCTCTGTTTCATGCATGGGATTCGTGGTGGGGGTCTTATGCTGAGCATAATATAAAAGCTCTGCCTCTCCTTGTCATCTGGGGTTGTTGGTTGGCACGTAATCGGCTACTATTTGATGGGACGGTCAGCACTCCAGAGATCGTTGGGGCAATGACCATAGGACTGCACTCTACTTTTCCTATCCACATTCGGGCTGCCAATCAAAGGGAGGTCCTACTGTTGGATATTGATAGGAGGAATCCTTGGGGTTTTTTTGATGGGGCTATGTAGCAAAATGTCTATGGTGGGGGGGCTCTGCTGTATCTGTCAGAATCACATTGGTTTGAGAACTCGGCTGGGCTCGGCAAAGGTACAAATAATTATGCTGAAATGCTGAGCCTCAAGATCCTTCTGATGTTCGCGGTGGAGAAAGGTTGCAGAGTGTTAAATTTCTATGGGGACTCCTTGAATGTGATAAATTGGATTAATGGTATTCAGCAGTGCTGAGTTCATCACCTTCAAAATCTGCTCTGTTCCATTAAGGAGATCCTCCGTTCTCTTGACTCCTTCTCCTTCCTGCATATATATCGAGAGAATAATGAGTTTGTTGATCGAGCATCAAAGAGGGGGCTTCTGCAGGATGAAGGTATCTGGAGGATCCGAGAACATCAGGATGGAGGCACTACTGATTTTTTCCATCCATCCTTATTTGACTGAGAGGCTAACGGTCTCCATAGTTGGCCTGATAAAAAATCTGCAATCTAAGAGGCTAACACATGGTGTTGCTTTAACTCAAATGTTTTTGTGAAGGTGCACGAGGTTTATCACTAGGTTACTCTTGGTCTAATTGCTCAATGGGTGGTCTGCTGTGGGATGGAAGTTTCTACAGATAAGACACCTATCAGATATGGATTGATTCTTTTGGTGTGCGTTTTTTTTACTACAATTTGTGCTGGTGGTCGCAAAACACGGTTTTTTGGTTTCTCTTGCCAGAAGGGCCGCTACAGCGGGTTGTGCATAACAGTAAAGGACACAAGAAGACAACGTCATCTCTCTGGGCGGTGCTTCTTCACAGTATTAATACAGTGCTGTGTTTTTTTTCACTGTGGGTGCATTTTTTAGGTTTTTGATCGAATGGGCTATAACTTCTATATGAGGATCTCTGGGAGCTTTTAAATTCTAGGCAGTGCTAGTTTTCTGAACGTGTTAGTGTTGTTCTGCTAGTGCATAGCAAAGTTTGTTTATCTATCTAATTTTTTGAACAACATGTTTTCAAAATAGGTATGGGTTATCTGCTAGAACCTAACTCTGTACAGGAATACTTTTCAATTTGTAACTGGTGCTTGTCCACAAACTATTTAGGTTTGTATATCTTTGATCACATATACATGTGAATCTCAATGTAATTTTGTACTCACCTCAGAATTAATGCTTTTTTCTCGAGGAGGAAAAATAATTATGAAGGCCGACACTGGTTACATTCTTCAACACTCACAACCTTTGAGGTTGACACTGGTAGTAGAAAATCCATTTAAGTTAAGTTTAACAAAATTAAGGCTATAAAACCTAAGCCTTTTTGGTTTTGTAGTCCCAGTTTCAAAGCTTTACTCAGACAAAATAAAGAGATGGTTTTAAAGAATGAGAAACTTAAACCTAAATTGAAAATTCATAGGCCTAAGTTAAACAATTTAGAAGCCTTACTCCCTGCTATAGATCAAGAGTTAGATTACTCGTCTAAAGCCAAGACATTCTCTAAAGGGTACATTGAGGAAGCTCATCATCTTATCAACTTCATTCCATATGACATCTTGACCAATACTTGTGCCTTTCTTAAGTTCAAACCTGATATGCCACACTGCTAGACGAAGGACAACTTGTTTGACTTAGGAATAATCAATAAAGCAATCCATAGACATGTGATAAAAAGGTATCTTGTGAGATTGGTGCAGATATTTCAACCTGTCGAGTACCCTCAAGGGTTTACCTTGTTTTCTTACATTATTTATGGGCCCCTTTTCGATTAAGACAAATCAGGGATAGTCAACTTTATGAGATGAATCAATTTGAAACCTTCATTGAAGTATACCACAATTCGGAAACATCGAACCAGAACTTGCTTTGTCTTCCAAATAACACTTGTTGGAATCCCAATCCCTTTGTTGGGGATGTCTAACTCTTAGCTTTTATGTCCTATATCACCAACTTGGTTAAGTGGAAAAGAGCTTTATAATTCTATGGAAAGAGAAAACTGGAGGCTCAATTAATGGTGTGAGAAGAGTATCCATTGATCGATCTTGTGGTCAATGACTTGGAAAAGTTGAAGGAAAACCTTTGTAATTATGCTACTATCAAGCACAATTAGTGTTATGTTGCTACAGAGTATAACGAATTAGCAGATACCCATAATTTGGAGGTTCTCATGGTGGCTCGGGATATTTGGGAAGGGCTAAAAGTGAACTTAACTAGAACATTATACCAAGCTAATCTTAAAAAACCTCCAAATGTATAATATTGTAAGTTTTTCCTTTAAGAACAACTTGGTGATGAATAAGGTGTTTGGTAAGTATGTCTACAATATTTTTATGGTTTTTTTATGATATTATTTCATATATTAAACAAAAGTGCTGATAGATCATCTAGATCATTTATAAATTGCATTTGCTACTCTAGCCCAACATAAGCTTGATGAAAAGGAATCTAAGTGTAAATTTACAAAGATTTTCATGAAGTTCCTTGGCCATATTATTTTTACATAGGGTGTTCATCTAATGTTGGTAATATCCAAGTTGTTCAAATGTGAATAGTCCATATATCCCTCACGAAGCCTCATGGATTTATATTGTGTCCCTTGACTCAATAACTAGGGATGTTTT
This sequence comes from Pinus albicaulis, assembly GCA_034641835.2. Lineage (NCBI taxonomy): Eukaryota > Viridiplantae > Streptophyta > Pinopsida > Pinales > Pinaceae > Pinus > Pinus albicaulis. Next base: position 115,314,369 of record CM076574.1, read on the forward strand.
TCAATGATTCAATGAGGCACATCGTTGTTTTGATAGCTTAAAAGAATCACTTACTTTAGAATTTATTTTTACTACATTTGATGTCCCCTAACCAATCACCATTGAGTCTGATTCCTCTTGGTTCAAACTTGTTGTGTTAATATTATAGGATGTTAGACTCATTACCTCTTACATTCACATGATTAATGATGGGGAGAGACACATATCTACATACAATAATAATTTTTGGCCATGCTTCATGTAGGGGCTAAGTGACATTAATTTTTCCCAAACTCTAAGTTATTCATTAAAGTTTATTATGTCAACCTAAAGCAGATATTAACACATGTTACTTTAAATGAGGAGCATCAAAAGTGGATTTCTTGAATTTGAGCCTATGTATTCAAGATCATTTATAAGAAGGTCTTTGGCATTGATATATTACCTTGATAATATGAACCTCCCACATTTAAATCCATTCCAATTAGTCATTTTACTTGGGTATATCATATCCTCATAGACTACACACTAGATCCATTTGTAATTCAATGTTAACATGATGTTATTGAAGACAAGAAGGGCCAACCTAGGACTATCATTAATGGTGTCACCCTCTATAAAAATGTAATACCTTGATTTAACCCCTAGAATATATGGGATCAAATTGTTTATAAGCTATAAATATGTCATTATAATGAAAAATTCCAAGCCATGTGAGCTTAAATAAATGAACTTATGTGAAAATGGGGATTATCGGATGAAGATGAAGGCGAAGGTTGAACCACTGGATGCATAGGCATGTCAACTATGTAAATATATTTATATGGGCCTTGTGGTTGAACCACTTAATGCATAGGCATGTCTACTATGTAAATATTCTTATATGGACCGCATGGTAGGTTTTCCATAGTGAACTCGGGATATGTAAATATTAATTCTAAAGTATAATCTACAATGGTTTCAGTTGATTGTGGAGAGCATGAGAAGAGTTTTGAATCCACTAAAAAGTGTGACCACGAGAAAGTGATCCTTTGTTTCCAAGTGTCGTTTTTAGATCTCGTCTCCTTTCTATCACATGCCTTAAATGAAGCCACTCACCTCCATTGAGTACAATCATCATAGGGAAACACAAGAACACTTAAGTTTCCCATCAGAATTAAGGTCAACCATTGATCCATAAACTCTCTCCTTTGAATCATTCACTCATTCTATCACATTATGATATCATACTCTATGTTGCTCAATGTGTGTTCTCCATTGTTAACAATCAACCAATATGGAAATTGACCAAAGGCATCATTTTGAAAGAGTAATTTGCAAACCTTGGATGGGAGATAGATGGTTGTAGGAGAGAATAGAGGTTGGGAAAGTTAGGAAACCTCCACCTGTTGTGTATTTATTTCTCATTAGTAGTTTTGAGTGAAGTATTATTTTGCAATTTATTCCCATAAAGCATTCAAAATAGTGAACTCGCTTTTCCTACACTAAGGAGCACTGGAGGGAAGAATATGTCCAAGGCATTGTTGGGCAGAGAAGGAGGACATCTTCTTTGTGTTGTATAAGACAATGGGAGAGAGTTCCATGGTTGTTCGGTGATTTTATGAGATGCCTAGAGTGTTTTATAATGAGTATATTAGCTTGGACATGAGAGAAAATGAGTTAAATTGAATAACCTAGAACCATGTATTTGGTTCCATGGCCTAGGTGGCCTCCTCATCCAACTTGCGAGTGATATCTACATTATATGCCTATGATCAGGTAGAATATTTTTCATACAAAACTATTCTCTTGGACTATTGTTATGAGAAGATAAGTATCGTGTCTTTATATATGAGTATCATGTCATTTTATGTTATGGAAATATATGTATTTGCATGTTGTGTGTGTGTGTGTTTGTGACTAATTATCAAAACAATTATTTGACTACTATGAAATATTTTAATCCATGTTAATATATTCTATTGTATTTTTGTTATTACACTCATGCACATTTTACATGATCGAGGGCCTCTACGAGATACCTTTCTCCATTATGATTATGGTTAATTAGTCTATTGAGGACCAAATTTTAATGCCTTATTTAATGGATCCTTGTTTTTTGGTCGATTCTACTTGGTAGGGATGCCACATAAATAATATATTTTTTTCACTTGGCCATAATTTTATTACATGCTCTTCAACATAGGCATTCATCTCCCTTGGCTAGTCACATGGGTTGCTAGAAACTTACAACGATGTCGCCTCCAACTTTTATTACCCAAAACTAAAGTCTAATATCAAGTAGTTTGTGGTAGAATGTGACACTTCCTAACACAATAACGTGGAGTTTTTTCCTCATTTCAGTCTTCTCTAGTGTAATGTCATCCCCAACCAAAATAGGGAAATGAAATTTATGTATTTCATTATTTGTATCTCACTTTTGGAAATTAAGGATGTGATCTTCATGGCAGTCTACCATTTAACCAACCACAATTGTTCCATTCCCTTGAAAAATTTTACAACTTATAGGGTTGTTGATCTATACTTCAAGCATATTTGTAGGCTAGTTGATATAATCCCCCATTGCATCATTTGTGATAGGGATATCAAGAATTCGAATAACTTATGGAAATAACTTTCCAAATTATCAAGCATCGCTTTTAATATGAGTAACATATTACCCTTGTATGGCTAGGTAAATTGAGGTAGTCAATAAATGCTTGGAGGGATATCTTAAAATGAGGATAAGTAAGGTAAAGATATAAGGTGATTGTATCTTGCAAAATATTGGTATAATATGGCTTGTTACTATTCCACTAAAATGACCCCTTTCAATGCATTATATGGCTTTGAAATCCAATCACCCTAGCATTGTGTCATTCACGATGCTAGAGTACTTGTTGTTACTAACACTCAAAGACAACTTGTCCCTAACAACTAACCACATCGGGCAATAGGTTGATCAACACTACTATAAGAGAAAAATTGTAGTTATAGATATGTTTTTTGTATCATTGTAGCCATAAAAAACCCACTCTACAATAATTAGGAAAGGGTGATATTAAGCCCAAGTTCTATGTCCCATGTAAAATGTGAACATAAGCTAGGTAAGTTTCCTATGCACTAAACATTTCCAAAAAACGGAAACTTTGTGATGTTTTCCATGTCTCCTAAGGAAGAATATTTTAAATGTGGTGATCACCTAAATAAATGTTCCCCTCATAAATGAGGAAGGTAAATTTATTTCAAATCCCAAGGGCATATTGAAGGTAAGATAGATAAATCCTTACGAGAGGTAAATTGCAGAGCACAAGTTCAAGTGAAGGGGATTTCCATTAAAGGAAGCCACATGGAAGTCTAATTATTTTTTGGTAGAACCCCTGAGCAAGTGATCTAGTACAGCACTATCTTGGATCACCATTGACTAAAAACAAATTCTACCTTTCTCCTTTCATGTTTTTTAAATAATTATGTTTTAGTTCACTTTGTTGAAGAAACGATTTTTAACATAAGTGGTTTGTGGTTCATGTTGACCGGATAAATCAATCCTGCGGACAAGATCGATCTCCCTAGTACCAAAAGGTAATCTAGCAACAAACAGCCAAACAAACCTATCTTTCTCTAGACATATGTGATTTACAAAAGAATACTATAAAGGTGTTAAGGTCTTACCGTAGATCCAATGCTTGTTCGAAGTAGTTGTCCTTCGGTCACTTGAAGGAGTTATATTTAAAGACCTGCAATCACAAACAAGAAAACATTAAATAGCACCTGTATAGTAAATATTATAAATCATGCCTATCATAGTGATCAAGGAATCAATGAAATAAACAGTTAATTAACAGCTTATTGAGAAAAATGAATTCATTTGTATTAACTTTGAATGAAGGAAAAACTTACAACCTTAGCCTTGATGTTGAACAGGACTTCCCGAGGTCCAAAGCAGGAATCTCCTCTACTCTGACAAGCCTTGCACTCTTCCAACCAAGACAGATAGAGGTATGTGATCTTTCCTCACAAAATCTCAGTTAAATGAGTCTGAATCCCAACAGCACTTTACCTCAAACAATTCTAAAGCTTGAACTCTATTTGAGGCTACCCAAGGCCTCTTTTTATAGTGCAAAAGAGGAGGTTTCAGTTCCAACTATGAAGGGATAGAATCCTCCTTCAAATGGATAAGCTCCTCACATCAAGGGGTTAGCTCCTTAAGGCATGGGATGCATGAATGTAAAAATATCGAACTTGCCACTGCAAGATTCCTTCCAAAAGCTCCTAGAAATGACTGAAAGTGAGCTTCTGGGTTTACTTTGCGCATTTTTAATCTTTTACAGGGGTCTGCACTCTTAACACAGAGAAAGTGCATTCAGGTACGCATAAGTGATGAACATTAGGCGCGGGACCGCAGGCAAGACCAAGAGAAAGTGCGATACCAGAGTTTTAGAGACTTTTGAGAACTTTTCTCTTATTTTTAAGGCTTGACATGAGGAACTAATGTGTTAGACTTGCAAAGGAGGAAGTATGAGTGATAATGAGATCATACAGATAGGAGAATGTCAAGATGACAATTTTCAGTGCAACAGATTGCCCCCTAAAGTGAAAAGTCTGGAATAGATGAAGATAGAGTCTATCATGTATGAAGAGTGAAGTAATTTATCATTTCAAAGATCATCCTATGGACACCCCAGTCGAATGTGTAAAAACATTCAATGCAAAATATATATATGTAGATATATCATCGTTGAGGTAGGCATTCCCATACTTAGATCAAAACTAACTAGAAAACTGATTTAAATTGTTCTGATATAGGAATGATTTTCAATACATCAACAGTATAGACATGTGTAGACACAGTATGGACGCAGCCATCTGTTTATGAATAGTCTACTGTATAAATGAATAAAAAAATTCCTTATAGCCTGGATGGTAGAAACTAGATCTAGGGTCTTGATTTCCATTTCTCGAACCAGTACGATTCTATCCATGTGAATAAATGTGTCGAAGTCGAACATGGTAGAAACCACTTGATTACCAGTCAATAATGTAGACTGTTAACAAGTGTGAGAGTAACCACCAGTAATGTCAATGGCCCTCAAAGTACTCAGTACAATCCATGAAATGTGAATGAATGAGCTGAAGTCGAACATGTCACGAAATCATTGATCGAAGGTCAATGATGCAACCTGTCATCAAAGGTGAGAAAATTTCCATTAAGGCATGCAGATTTCAAGGCACTGACAATTTCTAGATCGACTTCCTAGATAATGAGCTGTCGTCTATAGAAAGTGATCCATCGTAGGCAAGCCCATAACACGAAATCATAGATCAAGTTTTGAAGAAATATATTGGCAAGGACTGACTCAGGGATGGTCAAAATGGAAGACAAATATTTTGTAGATGAATGGTTTGTTTGAACTGTCCTCTTGAACACATAACGACACTGCAGATGGCTTGGTGACAATTGACCCAAAGCTAATACCCAGAAACCGGCTGAAGACTTTCAATGTGGTTTGATTAACTGTTAGGCAAAGGATTTTCCCAACCCAGGTGAACAAAAGTGTCGTGTTCAAGAGTGGTTAACGGTTTTCCGAATAATCAAAATGTAACAAACAGGTTCGTTTTTCTCTCTTTTCCCCCACCATTTTTGGCAAGTACCTCTTTATTTTTGACAAGCTTAAGGAGGATAACATTTTCTTGTTTATAAGCTCATCCTTCGGATGAGTCCAACTTAGTTTAAGATTTGAACCCTAAGAAGGAGTGGTTTGTTCTTGCTTAAAATTGAACAGATCCTTTATTGTTAAATTTTAACGAGTCCAGTATAGGAGAAACTTGGTGTTTTTTCAATTTTAGGGAGTTAGAAGAAAAAACTTAAGAAGACTCCATGGGGGTACTTTTTCGTAAATTTAGTCTCTCGAGCCCGAAAAAGGATAAAATAATGCGGGAGAGAACTCTATTGACCGTAATTAGTCAACGTATACCTTTTTCGTAAATAGTCCATTTCAGTCCGTAAAAGGGGTAAACTTATACTGAAAGGATGATCATTCATTTATTTTAACGAGTTCAAATAATCAAGTGCTCAGCAATCTTTTCAATTTTTGAGAGTCTGAAAAGAGCTTAAAAGAGAACTCTAGGTTTTCGCTTTTTCGTAAATTTTTGAAAGTGTCCGAAAAAGTGATAAAAGTATGCTCTTTGTTGAAAAACGATCAATTTTCCCGAAAAATCCAATTTTCTGCACAAAAACTCGAAACATTACACATACCTGTTTAAGATAAATAAAAATATTTTCAAAAATTACCTTTTTAAAGTGAAAAATAAACAAATTAAAAATTCATTTATTCGAAAAAACTTATAAAAAGGGCTTTTCTAACTTCATTTTTACCGTTTGAGTTCAGAGTGAAAAGTGGGAGCTTTTGGGTAAAAAAGTTCATGTGAAGATTCTGGAAAATCCGTCTGAAGAAATCGAGACCCGTCAGCTCCAGGTAATCCACGTCCTCCTTATCTTGCATTTCATCCATCTACATTTCATTTTTAGGCTTTAAATTTCATTTTTTAAGGAAAAATAGGTTGAAAAAATCGCTTGCGAGGGTCCGCAAGTGCAACACGCGGGCCCTGCGGACCCCAACTTTTTTATACATAGAAAAAAGTCTTGGGTTCGCACTTGTTTCACAGCTCTCGTGCGTACCTACGCACTATGTATGAAAATAGGGTGCGGACCCTGCGCAATGAAATTTCAAACTTAAATTTCTCAAATTCCGCCCAAATTTTTTAAACAAGATTGTTCTTATATGTCTTTTTATGCATTGTAGGACATTAAAAATGCTTATTTGGAGAGAAAGCGAGCATGAGGACATAGATGATGCCGCAATGAATCATTTTCCTACAATGCAGGCATTGAGAGCATGCGATTTATACAAATTCTGGGCCATTCAGGGCATGAGGGCACAGGTAGACCTCCTGACGTGGCTAGTGAACAGATGGAATGTACAGGACCAATGCTTTGTTATTGGTGGCCACCGGCTCGAAATTGAGCTGGAGGATATATATTTTTTAACTGGTTTGTCCAAGAGGGGCAAACAAATTTCTCTGTTTGGGACTAAGCCAAGTGGCCAGTCTGTCGCTAGTCTTCGACAAGAGTTCTGCGATGATCGGGCAGACCCCAAGGACAAACTGATTTACATAAAAACTATCATCCATCCTGAGCTTAAATTTATTGTATTTACTGTTACCAGACTGTGCGGGAGTGCAGCATTGCATGTGGCTACCGGTTCCCAGATGCGCATTGCAGTAGACTATTTTCGAGGCACCATTTTCAACTGGTGCGAAGCTGTGTTGGCCAATGTAAAAGGAAAACTAACCAGAGAAAAGAATGGAAAGCTAAAAAAATTTGGATATGGATCCATTGTAGTCACCTTTGCTCTAGAGAGGATCCCCATGTTAGCTCCGCAGCACATTCCTGTTGATGCTGGTCAACCTCGAGAACCTAGGATGGTTCGTTGGGTTGCTTTGATGGCCCATCATGCTGAGGGCATCGAGGTTGTTCGATTTCCTTCTTTATATTTTTGTTGGCTGGAACGCCAAATTTTTGTTATAGAGTACTTCCATACGTCGGGATAGATTTTTGCGTCGACCGAGAGATGGCTCTCCCAGCAGGGGAACAGTGGGATGACTTAGGTAAAAAAAATCATTTTCAACAATTTCTAAGTTCTATTTTTTTGTATTTTAATCATCCAAAAACTAATAATCAAAAGTTTAAATGCAGATGTGGGCCCACGACGGCCAACCAATCCCCAGCCTTATGAGAGGAGGCATCCAGCTGCCGCAACACCAACTCTAGAGGGCCAATCAACAGAGATCCTGTTTGATTTGGAGCATCACCTAGAGCGCCTGACTCTAGACATTCCAGAGATCGACATAGATGATGTTTCACTCAGATTACAGAGATATGTGATTTGTGTCCCAGGACCTTCTAGGAGGTTCCTGTGTAGGGTGGCCCGGGCAGTGGTCTCTTATCGTGATCATCATCAGGGATAGGATGATCATTTTGTAGACACATATTTTTGACCTTTTATATTATCATTTTTGCCGATCATAAGGTGTTTTTCAACCTATGATCGAAGACGATGTATATTTTGAAACAAACTTCTATGCTATGATATATCATTATTACCGGCTATCTGCGTACATGTTATTGAATGTTGTTTAATTTAGTAATTTGATTATTGCAAATTTCTATTTATAATACTAGAAGCAACTGCATATGCTAATGTATTTAAATGTCTTGGAATATGCTGATATTCAATGTAATCAAATTCACATTCAAGAGACAAACTCTTAGAAATAACCGTAATAACACTGGATTTCTAATGGCATAAACCCTGTTAAGCTGTAATACAACAAGTTCAGAATCCAACCTAATAATCAAACTCTGAATTCCAAACGATATGGATTCGGATAATAACTCAATCACTGCACTATACTCTGCAATGTTATTCGTTGTTTGACCAAGGCTTACCCCATGCATGGATACTAACTCGTCAGAGGGTGAATAGATAACCCAAGCTGCGGAAGAAATGTTCCCTGTACTACGACAAGCACCATCAGCAAAACCAATGTAGGTTTTAAGAGACGTCGACATCTACAATATCAAGAGTAAAACTTAGATAAGTAGGAATAGTGATAAGAACACACTCTAAAATAGGCATGCTTTTCTAATCTAAGACACACCAGCAATAAAGAATCTAATCTAATTAAAAATCTCCACACCAAATTTAAGCATAATATCTCTTCAGATAAAGCCCATTTCTGGGTTTATCTAAAGGGACATCGTCGAAATCTATCAGCTCATAGAACCCTTTTGCTAGCTTTCGCTTAACAATGAAAGGACCATGCCACATAGGCACAAATTTTCCAGCCCCTAGCTTATCGTTGGCTTGATCGTACACTAAAACTAGGTCTCCTTCTGAAAAATTACGAGGTGTAACATTTCTATCGTACTGAGCCTTTATTCATTTGACATGAGCTTCGTTTGCTAATGCAGCATTTCGTCGATTCTCATCTAGCTGAGCCAAGTACAAAAAACGCTTCTCCTCTTCAGACGTAGCTGGAAGTAATTCTATGGCTAATTTCAATGACGGAATTTCGCATTCAATAGGCAACACAGCTTCCAAACCGTAAACCAGTTGAAAGGGAGTGAAACCAGTTGATGTTTTTACTGAGGTCCGATATGCCCAAAGTGCTAAAAATAACATGGAATACCAATTCGACTTATGAATACCAATGATTCGTTTAATCATAGTGACTAAAACTTTATTGATAGCTTCAACCAGACCATTAGCCTGCGGGTAATATGGAGTAGAACTATCATGGCGCAGGCCAAGTTGATCTGTCAGTTCAGTCATCATGATATTTCGAAAATGACTTCCATGATCCGTAATTATGGCTTGAGGAACACCGAATCTAGCAATTATATGATTGAACACGAAAGTTGTAGCAGTCTTGCCGTCTGCCGAAAATGTAGGAATCGCCTCGGCCCACTTAGTAAAATAATCTACCGCTAGGATAATATATACATGCCCCTCGGCCGAGTGAGGGTTACATGTAATAAATTCAATACCCCACTTTTAGAAAGGACCGACAGCAATTATAGGGTGAAGAGGAGCGAGTGGTGCACACATTTTACGATCAAAAACCTGACAATTGTGGCATTTCCAGACTGCATAGATACAATATTTGAATAAGGACGGCCAGAAATAACTAGCGCGCAATATCTTTTGGGCTGTGGCATACCCAGACATATGACTGCCACATGATCTAGAATGGCAGTCATTTAGAACCTTCTCAGCTTCTTCATGAGTAAGACATCGTCGGAAAACAGAATTCGCTTCATGACGATAGAGTGTATCACCAATAATATTGTATTGTTGGGATTGGAAACGTATTTTCCGTTGCTGAGATCATGAGATTTCAGGCCGAAAATATTGGGTTTGGAGATAAACAATAATATCCCCATACCAAGGATCAAGAGTACTGATAAGAAACAAGGATTCGTCCGCAATGGGCTGTTCCGCCACAGTTTTAGTATCAGTAGATGGGAAATCACACATCAGTTGGGCAAAAACCAAAGATTTCTTTGCCTTGGATTTTCGAATTCCAAGTCAAATTCCTGTAGGATAACTATCCATTTGGAATACTTTCCCCCTAGCAATTTTTTGGTCAAGATGTACATCATAGGGTTACAGTCAGAAATTACTGTGGTTTTGCGTAATAAAATGTAGTGACGAAATCTTTGGACAGCGTGAACAGCTGCCAAGGCCAATTTCTCCACATGCGTGTATTTGATCTCAGTCGGATGCAGATTTTGACTAAGATAGTAAATCACATGTTCATTTTTGAATTCATCTTCCTGAACTTAAACCATCCCAATGGTGGAATGAGAGGCGGCGAGGTACAAAAAATAGTCCTGGTTGTAATTGGGAGGATGCAGTAATGGTGCATGGGTCAACACGTGTTTGAGTGCATCAAAAGATCGATCAGCGATCTCATCCCAAAAGAATGGAACGTTATGTTTTAACAACCTGGTAAAACCCTTTGTTAACTCGGCGTAGTTAGGAATGAAACGACGTAAAAATTTTACTTTCCCCTGCAAACTTTGGAGTTGGTGCAGAGTCGAAGGAGGAGGTAGATTGACAATAGCTTCAACCTTCAATGGATCAACACGAATGCCTGCTTTTGAAACAATAAATCCTAGTAAGCGACCCGATTCTACACAGAAAACACATATGTGTGGATTCAGCCTAATTCGATAATGCCTACAACTCATAAAGATAGCTCGTAAATGAGTGAGATGGTCGGCCCTACGCGATGAATGAGCAGGTAAATCATCGAGATAAGGCTGCACAATGTGCTTAATGTCATGAAATTCATAAGACATAGCCCTTTGAAAAGTTTCCCCAACGTTCTTCAATCCAAAGGGTAGTTTGCAATAAGCAAAGGTTCCCCACAGACAAATGAAAGTTGTTTTAGGTTGATCAGCAGGGAGCATGTTTATTTGATTGTAACCGGAAAAACCATCCATAAAGGAGAACATTTCACTGCCGGCACAATCATCAATGATTTGATCAATATATGGGGTTGGGTAATTGTCTTTAGGACAAGCTCAATTAATATCCCTATAGTCGATACATACTCTTATCGTTCCTTGTTTTTTGTTAACAGCAACAATATTCGATACCCAATCGGTTAAAGGAATTGGATAAATAAAACCTACACGAAGTAATTTCTCAACTTCGGCTTTGATAACAGCAGCTTTTCTCGGATGTATCTGACGTAAGCGTTGTCGGACAGGTTTTGCATCCGGGTAAGTCTTAATTTCATGTACAACAATTGACGGATCGATTCCTGGCATTTCTTCATATGACCAGGCAAACACGTCACGAAATTCTTGAAATAGGGCTTTATAATTTTGGATTTCTTTGTCCGTATAGCAAGCACCTATATGAATGTTTTCAATTATTCCAGGCTTAACTGAAATGTCAATAGGAATCGTTCGAGAGATATTTTCCAAATTTAAATCAGAATCAGGATTTGGAAATGGATTCTGTGGTTCTTTGACATATTCAGCAGTAAAAATAGAAGAGAAATCATTTTCAAAATGATCCAGCTTAGGTAAAAATGAAGATCGATGATGTAGATCTTCCCATGGTAAATCTTCAACGGACAAAAGTTCACGAATATTCTCATCAGTATGAACAAGATCGATAAATGTCGTTGTAGCTGAGCTAGATATAGAAAGTGATTCCTCATGGATCACATTAATTGGATCAATTTTGGTTGAAGAAGGATCAGAAAGCGACTGTACAGCCTGATATGCAATTTCAAAGGGACTCAAAGGCATCGTGCCATCAAATGAATCCACCTCGGAATCGGTAGGTACGATCCAAGGATCATCAAAAGTAACAGTATTCGATGAAATCATATGAATATTTGCAATAGTAGGTGATACGTTAGGAGCAGGAAAGGAAAAATTTCATGGTAAACCAGAATCTTAATCAAACCTATGCCAACATCCTTGTAAGGGATAGTCGTTTTACCGACATGCTGGATAGTTTCTATAGAGGTTGGATCGGATGAGAAATAAGTGAGCTGGTCTATTGTAACGATCTTTACTTGATGTGGAAACTTGATAAGCCGAAAGACCGATGAAACAACAGCAGTCATAGCATAATACCAACTACGACCCAAGAGAAGGTTGTAATCTAGAGGGGCATCAACCACTTCCACATCTAGATTTACGGTTTTGCCTTCGACCCCTATAGGTAAATCCTGCAAAATACCAAAAGGATGGAACCCTCGGCCATCAAAAGCCTTTAGAATTGTCGGAGATTGATTTAGTGTAGGAGAACCAAGCGATTTCCAACACTTGATCGACATAATACACGTAGAAGCCCCTTCATCAATCACAGTCTGAAAAACCGGTTTGTTTTTTGACTAATAATGGAATCTGGAAAGCCATTTGATGAGGTAGGTGGGATGTACTATTCTCTAAATTGAAGATTATTAGGTTCGAATCCTGAATATCGACAGCTCCTATGGCAAACAAAATTAATTTATGCTGTGCTGGGCACAATTGCAGCACTTCCAAAGCCGACATTGTTGAAGGGGAAATAGCTAAGTCCTCAACAATGTTGTAATTCTGAGCAGCTCCCGCATGTGGATTGAAAGTTGATTTACGAAGTACACCTTTAGCAGGCGGTTTGATTACTAGGTCTGAATTGGGTTTCTCGATCTGTAGTGGATCAAAAACAGGAGGAGGTGTAGTTGATGTGTTTGAATTAGAATATTTTGCTTCTTTACCACCAACAGGACTTTTACTACCATAATATTGCGATCGTGTCGCAATCTTGACATGAGACATCATCATAACGGGTTCTTCTGAGGCGTTCGAGTTAGAACCAATCATCTTACTATCTTGAGTAGGAAAAGGATCCTTCAAGACAGCAGGCTGTTGAGAACCTTTAACGAATTTCGAAACCTCCGCTCGATGCGGGCATTCTTTAGTAAAATGATCCTCGTCGCAAATGAAACAAGGATAGCGAGGTTTGCATTTTTCGTCATTAGATTCATTTTTATCTGTTTTATCTTTTGAATTTTGTTTGTTTTTATTCTTCCCCTTCTTTTTACCGCCAGATTTAGATTTGGCCGTAGATGTCTCTACAACATGAATGTCGGCAGAAATTTCAGCGGAAGATTCTCCTTTCGGGGAATTAGGTAAAGTTATTATAGGATAAGAATTCTTTGAAGATTTCTTCTTACTTTTAGTACTAACTGAACCAATCATACCATCAGCGGCATGAGACCCTGAAGGAGCTACAGTTATTTGACCTTGTTTTGGAAGATCGGGGATTTTTTCATGTAAAGTACCTGACTGCGTATAGACGAGGTCAAGGCACTGAGCTTGAGCAATGACTTGCTCTTCAGTAAAAACTCCACCCTTAGCTAGATCTTCACTGATTTTGGGTAATAATGATTTAATGAACCATTCCGCCAAAATTTGATCTGGAATGAAAACTTTCACTAAACGCCTTCTGCGTCGCCATTCCTGAATATGATCAGAAATATATGTGCACGTGGATTGTTTTAGTGAAGTCAATAATTCTGTGCCATTGTCGTATCTGACAGGCAACTGAAAATGAGTTAAGAAAGAAGTTGCTAAATAATTGAAATTATTAAAAGAGCCTCGTGGTAACTCAATGTACCATTTGGCGGCAAGATCAATAAGAGTTCGTTGAAAAAGTAAGCGAATTGAATCATAAATTATTGAATTAGACGCACACCAGAGGTGATAAGTCATAACGTGATTTGATGGATCCTCTCTTGACTTACCCTCTAATTTCAGTATATCACTGGGAAACTTATGTGGCATTGGCGACCAATACGGATGATAGTAAATTGGATCATTCGTAAGGCATGACAAATCAGGTAAATCCAAAGTTGCAATAAATGGTAACTGATGGTTAGGGTCGCGAAAACCTTGAGTAAAAAGAGCAGTTCCGGGGGAGGATACACAGGATAACTGGGAATCGGATTTGCATTAGAAATGTTATAACCTTTCAGGAAACCAGGATTAACCAAACCAAATTATGGTTGTTGAGGCTGTTGATAAGTATAGCCAGGATACAGTTGATACTGATAAAATGGGTTTTGTGAAATGGAACCAAATTGACACTGTCCCTGGTACGGTTGATATGTGAATTGCGGTTGACTTGTGACAATCGTACTTGTACCAGCTTGTCCTGTAGGTATCTGGACCGAAGTCTGAACTGTAGGTCTTGACTCGGGTACAGAGTCTTGAGGAATTTGCACGGATGCAGGGATAGAAGAAACCAGAGCTACAGATACTCCAGAAACAGGTGTTATAGGTTGAACAGATATTGCAGTAGTTGCAGCAGTTTGAGGCGGAGTCTGAGGTGTATTAGGCCCAGACTGCTGAACAGAACCAGGTGCATGGATTTGAACAGTAATGTGGACAAGTTATTGGGTTGGACCAAAAACCAAAGGTTGTCCAGGTTGACTAGGTAACTGCACATTAGGTTGCATAGTCTGTTGAATTTGGGATGGATCCCACACCATATTCATTCTGGGGTATTGTCCCGTAGAAGGTTGTACATATGAAGGACCATAGCCTGGTTGAACGTAGGGTTGATAATTAAGTGGAAAATTTCCAACTCCTTCTAAAAATAATTGACCAGAAGGCTCTTGAAAACCTTGAGTTGGGTACTGACCTTGAGGTTGATAACCCTGAGGCGCGTACTGAATCTGGGGTTGATAAGGACCTTGAGGAATATACTGATTCTAGGGTTGACCTTGAGGTATGTACTGTCCTGAAGGTTGATAACCTTGAGGTATGTATTGTCCTTAAGGTTGTTATCCAAAATAATATTGTCCTACAGTTTGTCCTGGGAAAAAATTACCCTGAAATTGCCCCCCAGGCGGTAATTGACTGCCTTGAGGTTGCCCCCCAGGCAGTAAATCACTACCTTGAGGTTGCCCCCCAGGCGGTAATTGACTACCTTGAGGTTTCCCCCCAGGCGGTAACTGACTACCTTGAGGTTGAGGATTTGGAATATTACCAGACATCATAAATATTTGCTCTGCGTTCGACGTTTCAGTTTTAATTCCATTAAGAGCAGATGATAATACTTGTTCAGTCGGTCGAGGAGTTGCTCCTGAGAAAGTACCAGAGAGAGCCTGGTACCCCGAAGGAACAGAAGGACCACCATATAAAAATGTTTCTAGTGTTTGGGAAAACATAGATGACACTCCTGACATGATCGATGAAGGATAGTAACCTCTGGGCGTAGGATGAAAAGGAATTCGAGGTGCTGAAAAAGCAAGACCCAGGTTTTCTAAAAAATTTGTCAAAGATAAATACCAAGCGTCGCTCCTGATAGGGCTGTAGAAAATGGATTCACGCTCCCTAAGATTCAAAGATTGTGGGGATTCAGGAAGAGTTACTTCTTCGTCTGGACTAGCAAGTTCTTCAATAGAAATGAGACCAAATGGAAGATCTTTAGTAACTATATTTCTTACCCTAGGTGAACTAGGATCGCTAGAAGTTGGAGTAATAAATCCTGAGGATGTTTCCAAAACAGAAGGTTCAGTGTCAGGCTCAGAAATTTCAAGTTCTTCAGCTAGTTCACTGGAAGGAGAAATACTACCAGTAACTTCGGAAACTAAAATCGGCTCTTGAATATGCTATGTCGTGGGTATTTGATGATCAGGATGAACAACTATATATGAACTTCCGACTTCTGTTGATCTAATTCTACCGGTACTATATGATACTAAAACATGCAGCCCTTCAAGTTGACTTGGTGTATACTCAGGGGGCTTCCCCTGAAGTCTCCGGGACTGTCTCGGTAATTTTGCCACGATTAAATATTAATAAATCACACGCAAACAAAGAAAATTTCAATAAAAACACCTAAAGTCTCTAAAGGAACAAACAGCTGAATCACACGCCTAAAAATATAAGAGTTCAAACCACACACAAACAGTAACTTCCCGTACTAAAAACGATAGTTGGTGATGAAATCCAACTTAGTAGAAGTTTAATACAGAAAGGGCGGTTGGAACAATTACCCCGACAACCTGCTTAATGAAATAGACTAGCACAAGTTTCTTCACAAAACCATCTCGAGTGAAGAGAACCCCCCAGAAAGTCCAAGTGAGTCTAGTCAACATCTTCTCCAGGTACACTAAGATCTTTCCTTCACCGTCACCTTAGGAAATAATCTTAAGCTTATCGACACTAAGGTTACCAACAGTAACAAATACAACTGGGGGAACAGTCTACGATCCGATTCCACGTGCAAGGGCAGAGTAACAAAGCTCAATCTTCTTGAAGGCTCCTCGACATGGTCAATCCGAGGCTTACCGACAAGTGACCTCCGTTTCCTCGACAATGGTTAATTCGAGGTTTACCGTTTTTAATGCGCGCAGATCTTCTATCTTTCCCAATGAAACAGAATTGATTGTCTCAAAGGTTCGGACATGATCTTGTGATTAACTCCTTTAAGAGAAGCTTCCCAGATTGTACCAATTACAATTGGATTTATTTCCTACCGCGAGATTTATCTACTTGTTTGTTTTTACTATCTTGGAGAGTTAATTACTCCCTACTCCAAGATACTAGCCTAAGCTATATTGGTGATAAGAGCCCTAGAAATAGAAAAGATTACTAGATCAATTTTAATTAAGCATTGTTTTTATGGGTTGTTCTTTAAGTCAATAGGTATGGAAATGAAACTTTGATGGTGTGAAGACTCGACTTCCAAACACACTAAAAAATGCACCTAAAATCATAAACAATTCGTTTTTCTTTCAATGAAATTCTAGCTAAAGAAAGAGTTTGAGAATGCAATTTCTTTTTAAAAGACAATTCTTTCTTTGAACATGAAGAATAAATGAAAAGAAAATCTTTTTGTTTTTTCAATAAGAACTCAAAATGAGACAAATAATCAATGCTCACAATAAATCCCTTTCACTTTCAAAACTCGAAACTACAAAAACAACTTTCCTTCAAAAGAGATCTACAAGTTCTAAAAAGCACTCAAAAC
The DNA here is from genome assembly GCA_034641835.2 of Pinus albicaulis. Taxonomy (NCBI): domain Eukaryota; kingdom Viridiplantae; phylum Streptophyta; class Pinopsida; order Pinales; family Pinaceae; genus Pinus; species Pinus albicaulis. The sequence continues at coordinate 115,331,441 of CM076574.1, forward strand.
TACGAAAAACTAATTTTGAGATCTACAATCTTTGAAAATCTAATTGAATAAAAGCTTTAATTTTTTTTTAGAATGTTTTGCTTAGTTGTTCAGTAAACTAAGGATTCATTTGCCCAGAATAAAAAACAAATCAAAAAACATCCAGATATGTTTCCTTTTGTAAAAATGAAATTCAGAACTTATAACAAAGCTTGTTCAAAGATTTGCAAAGAGAAAACTAGATCTATTTCTCAAAAAGGATGGATTTCGAAACCAAGTTAGACTCATCAAGAAGACAAAAAGACCAGTGTGATCTGAGGTATTTTAAGCTTCTAAGCTTTGAGTCACTACATAGACCAAGTGAAAACCAGTCCAAGTATGCAAAACTTCTAGAAAATCACTCAAAACACAAATACTGTTGGAACTCACTCACAAGAGGTTTTTGACAGGAAAAATACAGATCTGGGCAGATACTAGAAATCCTAAATCAAATTAAACATAAACTAGAAGAATAAATATGAAGTTTTTCAAAAAATTTAACAGGGTCCGTAGGCCCCAGAAGTAACAGGTGCGGTCCCGCACTGGTTACTCAAGGAAATTGCGAAACTGCCTGCACTGTGTAGGAAAACAAAGTGCGGTCCCGAGAAAAGTTCAAGAAAAACACAAAAGACTTCAAAAATTTTTAAAGCAAAGTAAACCTAAGCTACCCAGGCGAGTATCCATCAATCAAAAACCAGAAAAATCATTTTCTCAAGTCAAAACTAAGGAAAACCAAAAAACAAGAATCCTTCCCCAGTGGAGTCGCCAATTTGTTGACCGGATAAATCAATCTTGCGAACAAGATCGATCTCCCTAGTACCAAAAGGTAATCTAGCAACAAACAGCCAAACAAACCTATCTTTCTCTAGACATATGCATTTACAAAAGAATACTATAAAGGTGTTAAGGTCTTACCGTAGATCCAATGTTTGTTCGAAGTAGTTATCCTTCGGTCACTTGAAGGAGTTATCTTTAAATACCTGCAGTCACAAACAAGCAAACATTAAATAGCACCTGTATAGTAAATTTTATAAATCATGCCTATCATAGTGATCAAGGAATCCATGAAATAAATAGTTAATTAACAGCTTATTGAGAAAAATGAATTCATTCGTATTAACTTTGAATGAAGGAAAACCTTACAACCTTAGCCTTGATGTTGAACAAGCCTTTCCGGGGTCCGAATCAGGAATCTCCTCTACTCTGACAAGCCTTGCACTCTTCCAACCGAGATAGATAGAGGTATGTGATCTTTCTTCACAAAATCTCAGTTAAATGAGTTTGAATCCCAACAGCACTTTACCTCAAACAATTCTAAAGCTTGAACTCCCCTTGAGGCTACCCAAGGCCTCTTTTTATAGTGCAAAAGAGGAGGTTACAGTTCCAATTATGAATCGATAAAGTCCTCCTTCAAAGGGATAATCTCCTCACATCAAGGGGTTAGCTCCTTAAGGCAAGGGATACATGAACCTCAAAAGAGCGGTTATGCCACCGCAAGATTCCTTCCAGAGGCTTCTAGAAATTACTGAAAGTGAGATTTTTGAGTTAATTGCACCTTTTTAATATTTTACAGGGGTCCTCACTCTTAACACAGAGAAAGTGCGTTCAGGTATGCAGGAGTCATGAACATTAGGTGCGGGACCACAGCTAAGACAAAGAGAAAGTGCGATACCAGAGTTTAAGAGACTTTTGAGAGCTTTTCTCTTATTTTTAAGGCTTGACATGAGGAACTGATGTGTTAGACTTGCAAAGGAGGAAGTATGATTGATAATGAGCTCATACAGATAGCAGAATGTCAAGATGACAATTTTCAGTGCAACAGTTCAAATATCACTCTTTAATCTAAATAAAAAGTTCATCCTCTTTCTTTATGGACACTCTTCAAAAATCACTCCACTATCTAAAAAATGGGTTGATCCACCAAACCTAGGAAATCCAACATTGTACATGGATCGAAAGGCGTGTTTCTATAAACTAGTTTTTCCAAGTTATTGTACCATAAACTTTGGACTTGTATTGGTGTGGGCACTCCTTTTAGTTTTTCTACTGGCTCTTTAGCATTGGCCTTTATTGCTTGCACATTTAGCTTCAATAACATATATGTTTTTAAGCTAGAGAGCATGTTTTATACCTAACCATGACATCACTTATAGGTATTTGACTTTGTGCATAATATATTTTATGTGTAAACTAATGATTTTTAAATATTGTTGTATTTGAAAGAAAACCAATTCACATAAAAATGACATAGTGACTCTTAGAATGACTTAAGCATTAAGTTGGGGTTTTGTTAGGATTTCAATCACACTCCTAATATAAGTAAAGGTTGCCCTCTCTCATGTGTGTCCATTGTCATTTTATTAATACAAATCAACCAAATTTTGTTGTTCACTAGAGAGGTCTTTCTCCATTTCTCAAGTTTGCAAGTGCACTCTATCCATGGTGTGTAGGTGCCCCTATTGTTTCTTTGTTTATTTTATGTTATCATTTATCATTTTCTATTTTGCAGTAATAATAATTCCACTTGGTTACAAGAACACTAAAAAATAAACAACTAGTTCTCAATGAAGCATGCAATGCCCTAATTGAGATGACTAATGGAAAATCCCTATGGCTTGATGAATTCATGTGTGAACTTTACAAATCATTTGGAAATCTATGGGTCCTAGATATGATGTAAGTATACTAAGAAGCCACCCTAAATGAATCATTGAATGAGATTATTAATCAACATAACATAAGGTTTATCCTGAAAGATGATGGCCATCAGTTGTTTGCCAACTGAAAGACATAACCATTTTGAACGTATCATAACACATAAAGTTAAATATATCCTTCTAAATAGATGAGGTTTATCATAAACCATTTTTTTTATAAGATTGTGGTGGTCCAAGAAGGTATGTATTGGGGTTAATTATTGTATTTCCCATATTATTTATGAATACGAATTTTAAAAAGGTTATGACCATGTAATGTCCCTAACTAAGATTCTGCAAATAGTTCTCAGAACACCTTTTTACAAACACATTTCATGCAGTTATTATGTGCAAAACTTATGTTGTAACACAAAGAACCCCTTTTGTTGTTGAGTCATTTCCTCAAATAGTTGATGTGCAAACTAGGACTCAGGTATATGCAGGGATGTTTTTGTTAAATTCTACTTAGCAAACAAATGCCATGAGAGTCAACCAACCTTTTTTATAAAACAAACATTTTTTCTACAAACTTGGAACAAACCCATTACTTGATAATTAACTCGAATAATTCCAAATGAGCAATAACACAACCAAATTTTTATTAATGTAGAACATGTTAGTACAAACCAATTATTTTATTAGAACCTGGCACTATTGTTCTATTTCAAAGGCCAGAAATTATGGTATTAGTGATGGAAATATATTACCTCCAAAGAGGGTTTGTTGGTCCACCAATAAATCCATGAAATACACCATTCTGCTACAAGAACTTAGTCAATTATTTCTCAGTAAATCCTTACAGTAAATTCATCCCTTGGCCATGTATTGGTACAACACTTCTTTTTCCATAATACATGACTAAAATTGTCCTCAAAATTATAAAAAAAAAAAAATTGGCTTGGGAAATGAGGATGGAATTTTTCTTGCACAAGAAAATCAAACTTAGCCACTAGAAGACATATCTCGATTGTTGTCAATTTATCTTCTTGTTGTAGGGGATTAAGTGGATCTTATTGTAGATGAATTCAACCCCGTTTTGAAGAGAAATGACCTACTTCCAATGAGGATGTTCAGGTCTATTTTGTGGCCTGGAACTCAGCCCCCTATCATGTTCAAATTCAACTTTCGAAGGGTGGCAAATATACCTTGAAATGGGTTTCTCAGGAACACAACTCGACTTGGTTGAAGATCCAATCTCAGCTTGATTTGGGTTGCTGTGGCATTCAACTCGATCCTCCTTCTGATTTGGATATTCAACATGCCTATGTATAGATTTAATAATCTAGAATAATAATTACTTGGCCTCTCCTTCACATAATAACTCTAGGTGTATGAAACAACATATATAAACCCTTGAAATTTATCTCAAAGATATGAATATGCACAATTTAAGTTGTTGCTATAGGAACTCAGTTTCAAAGTTATAATTCAACCCCTTCCACATCCAACTCATCCTCTAGTTTTGTTCATCGAACTCAGCCTGCAGAAAAGATAGATTCAACCCCTATAAGAATATATCTCAACCCCTCCAACTGACTTCCTCAACCTGCAAAAAAAATATAAATTTTATTTTCTCATAAGAGACTCATTCAACCTGAAGATAAGTCCCAAGATTTAGCATTCTTGGATGGATAATAAGTTGATGTTAAGGCCTCTAAGGATGTATGCAGCAAGCACTAAATTCAGCCTCCTAAAACCTGCTTCTCCAAGCGTTATGCACATATGAGAGATTTTATTGATCTCTCCTCGTGATTTCCTCGTTAAGCCCTAGTGAGTGGATGTGATTTGATCCCTCTTTCTCCTTCAACCTAAAGCACAAATGAGTGATATAATATGATACATCCTTGTAGATCGACTAGGGGGTATCATTTAAACGCCCAAACCAATTTGGTCGGAAAAGCTATGGTGGATCTCTCACCAGCAAAACTACCCTCCACTCATGGGTTCTCACCAAGCTCAAAGAGAAAATCAATATCCAAAATCAATAACCAATGCATGTTCATAAGAGAGATATAGCCTCCCCTTTAAATTCATGGGATATTATAATACCATGGGTGAATACTGTGGGCCATATAAATATCATGGGTCATATGAATACCATGGGTCTCTTTTTTCCCCTTTGATGATCACTTGGAAAGGGACATGATAGTCCTCCTTTCCCAAGTTTCTTTTCCTCAAGCAATTCAAGAGTTTGCATATCAATGCCAAGATCCCAAATGAATTTGAAGAATTCTTGTTGCATCAATACAATTAAATCTATAACTTGTATGTCAGGACCAATTCCTAGATCCTAAATGAATATCAAGAAGGATATGCTAAAATCCTATTGCATCAATAGGATACTATCGAACCCAACACCTCTTGTCAAGTCTTTCCAAAAATGCAAGAAATCATCTATCATAAAAATCCTTGGATCCCCAACCTTGGTATCATCATATATCCTAAAGGTGGTAGCATATTTGAATAAGCCAATCAAGGGAAGGATGTCAATGTATTCCTCCCATGGCTGTACTCCCCATGGATCCCATTTCTAGCTTTGGATTCCATCATACTTTCATTGCGCTACTTTGATGACCTTTGCAATAACAATATGTTGGAGCTCAATCTCTTTTCCCCGAATCCCCATAAAATAACCATGTTGTAGAAACAAACTGAGAGGCCTTCAAAACTTGGCTTCTTTCTCCATAGAATGAAACACCTTATACAAACCCTCCATCCCATTCTTATGTGTCATCACCATCTCTATATTCAAGCTAAACAATAATGTGCAAGGATTCTCATTAATCATGCACCTACTCATATGTAAATGTGGGCTCAAGGTGTTACAAGCCTTTTCCAGTTACTTCTAAAGAGGGATGTTGTACATCCCACCTCTTTCTCTTGCTAAATTCAACTCAAGAGCATTTTTTTTTTTTGTCCCATCAAAAATTTTAACTACTCCTCAATACTAGAAAGCTTGGAAGTTGTCCTAGCACACATGATTCCACACACCTCAGACTCAATTTTCTTCTTTAATATTTTTCCTTTTAGCCTCCTGAGTTTTTCCTTCATTGCTAAGAGGCCTTTTATAAGATTATGTATATCCTCATAAGAAAGCCCCTAGGGACTTTCATTTTAAAGCTTTGTAGAATAAATAAGGGAAGTGGTACTCCAACCAATGATATTAGATTTCACACTACTATCATCCTCCTATGTGATGGCATTTTAAGAATGTGCTTCCACATAAATCCTACCAAACCTTTATTCTTATTACATTAGTTCCTCATCAAACTAGTGAGGTTCCAACTTCCCTTCACATTGTTTTACCAAGTTGTAAGCAATTGTAGAGATGAAATGTGGTTGTCCCATAACAGACACTAACAAAGATATGATGGGGTGTGAAATAACATCACTTTCCTCAATATTTATAGTCATAATGGTTCTCATGTCATCACAAATAGATTTTTCACGGTCCTCATAGATAACATCGATGAAAATATGGAATGTATATAGAATAAGATCATAATCAATAATGACAACACATGATTTGACTTGTGATATCAAATTCATAATCTTAGTCCTCTTACTGAAGGATAAAAACTTATATATTCCTTGTAAGGAAGGTTACGAGTTGTAATCCTTAGAAGTTCACTTAAGCAATGTGTGATATAAAGTCTTACCTACTCATCCTTATGTCTCAATAACTTGTGCGCACCCAAATAAATCGTTTTTGGAACCATAGCTACTTGCATCAACTGAGAAGGTGTTTGATTCACCTTATGTAAACACTTTGGCACCTCCTACAATGAGCTAAGAAGGGCCTCTCTTGATGGAGACAAATGACCAAGTTTGACTCCTGCATTAAAAACTTCCTCTTTCTCTATCATATTTTCCAAGGATCCCATCAACATATTTTTAAACTCTTTAAGAGGAGTTTTGGTCACCAACTTTCACCATTGGAATGCCCCTAACTAATATTCCACCAATAGTTCTCTAACACCTTTTTACAAGCACCTTTCATGCAAACATTTTGTTAAACACTTAGGATGTACGATAAATAATCCTTTTTGTTGTTGAGTCATTTCGTCAAACAATTGATATGAAAACTAGGACTCAGGTATATGCATAGATATTTTTGTTAAATTCTTACTCAACAAACAAATGTCATGAGACTCATCCAACCCTTTTTTTTCATAAAACAAACAGTTTATCTCCAAACTTGGCACAAACACATTACTTGAAAATAACTCAACTAATTCCAAATGAGAATTGCAAAACACAAGCAAATTTTTATTAATATAGAATAGGTCAGTACAAACCAATTTTTCTATTAGAATATGGCATTGTTTGGCTATTTCAGTGGCTATGAATGATGGTGTTGGAGATGGAAATATACTACCTCCAAAGAGGGTTTGTTGGTCCACCAATCGATCCTTGAAACACATCAATTTGCTACAACAACTTAGTCAACTATTCCTTAATAAATATTTAAGGAAATTTTTTCCCTTAGCCATGGATGGGTACAACACTTCTTATGCATAATAGATTATTAAACTCTTCCTCAAAATTAAGGAAATTGGCCTAGGAAATGAGGAGGGAATTTTTCCTATGCAAGGCAATCAAACTTATCCAATAGAAGGAAAATCTCGGTTGTTATTACTTTATCTTCTTGTTATATGTGATTAACGTGGTCCTATTATAGAGGAACTCTACCCTATTTTGGAGAGATAAGGCCTACTGCCAATGAGGATGTTCTAGTCTATTTTTTTGCCTAGAATCTGACCCTCTATCCTACTCAAATTAGGTTTATAAAGGGTGACAAATATACCCTGAAATAGGTTTCTCAAGAACACCAACTCGACCGGTTTGAAGATCATATCTCAACTTGATTTGGGATATTATTCCAATCAACTTGATCCTCCATATTTGTCTATTTGACTTGCCTATGTATAGATCTAGGCATTTATAAGATTGAATAACTAGCCTCCCCTTAGCATAATAACAATGGGTATATGCAACAACATATATAAACCCTTCAACTTGGTCTTGAAGAGATGTATTCAATTTGCACAATTTAAGTTGCTACTACATGAACTTAGTTTTAGAGATATTTGACCCCTCCCATAGCCAACTCATCATTCATATCATTCATGTAACTTGGACTGCAACCTGCAAACGAAATATAATTTTGATCTACTCATAAGATGCTCTTTAAAACTGAAGATAAGTCTGAGATTTGGCATGCTTGGATGGATTAAAATTTGATGTTAACACCTCCAAGTATGTATGTAGCAAGCACTAAAATCATCCTCCTAAATCCTGCTTCTCCAAGCGTTATGCACTTGTGAGAGATTTGATTGATCCCTCCTCGTGATCTCCACATTAAGCCTTAGTGAGTGGATCTGACTTGATCCCTCCTTCCCCTTCAACCAGAAGCACAAATGAGTGATGTGATAATTGATCCCTCCTTGTAGATTGGCTAGGGTGTAGTGTTTCAACACTTTAACCAATTTGGCCCGATAAGCTAGAGTAGTTCTCTCACCACCAAAACTACCCTCTAATCATGGGTTCTTACCCAAACTCAAAGAGAAGATCAATAACCACTACATGTTCATGAGAGAGCTCTTGTATTCCCTTTAAATTCATGAGCTATCAAAATACCATGGGTCGTCCAAATACCATGGGTTATCTTAATACCGTGTGTCATTACCATGGATCCCATTTTTTCCCCTCTATCGATCACTTGGAAAGGGACATGATAGACTAAGTGCCATGGATTATGTAGTCTATTCACTCAAATATATCTGAAACAAATATGACAATGCCATGTAATTCATAAGGATCAAATAATGATATTTATATGAAATGTGATGGGATGATGCAAACAAATAAAGGTCAATTGTATAAATATACATCAAATGGGGCCAATCAAGTGAATGGTCATGATTATTGAGAGAGCATATCACTATCACCCGTATATTTATCGTTATGTTGTGATATTATATGTAATGCACCTTGTTTATATTAGATGGTCTCTTAAAAAAACTATGCTTTCCTCAAAGTATAGGTACAGAGTGATTGTCATTGGGAAAACCTTGTCTCAACAAATAATTATTCAATATCATGAGATATTTGTTTATGTTGACCTAGGCCAAGGAAATGAGGTGATAAAATCTATAGATGTTTAAATAATATTGTACAATATATAAGGGTCAATCCATGATAAATTGATTATTTTTTGCAATGTATAATGGGACACTCGGTTATGACTTTTTTAATTATGATTCTCATGATGCCTTAAGAAATAAATTGTATTAGAGTTTCAAAATGTTATAATGTAAATCATTTTTTGTTATGAATGGTGTTGATGTTGGTAAGTTGATTGGTTCATATGATAATTTTTGTGTTTAGGATGATGATAGTGTACCATTGCAAATTGCTTCTTATTAATCTTGATTTTATTATACTTTTAATTTATTTTAAGTTGTATATTTCAGTCTTTATCATGTGCATATGTCATTTTTTCGATGGATTATATTTTATTGGTAGGATACCTGAATTTTTATCCACACTTTGCTCCTTGTTTCCAAAACCATTCTTGATTCAGCTAGGTTTATCAACATATGTTAGTTAGATTTTGGAATTGAAATTTCCTTTCACTTTATTTCCTTGTTTCCAAAAGTATTCTTGATTCAACTAGGTTGATCAACCTATGTTAGTTAGATTTTGGAATTTAAATTTCCTTTCACTTTATTTTTTTAACCTCAATAAGCAAGGTTTGAATTTTTTTTTCAAAGGATTTATAATTAATTATGCTCCCCATTGTAGCTGAAAACTACGGGAGATTTACAATCATATCAAAAGAGTAAAATCTTCAAGATGAGATGTGAGAGGAAATTCAAGGTTTACATCTGGTCATTTGCTACTAACATATATAAAGAAAAACAAAAAAATATTACTATTATAGAATCTGGAATGTTATCTGCATAACGTAACACATTTACTAGGAAATATCATAACTTATGCTAGTGGGTCGATGGCCATTTTGTCCAAGGGTTCTCCAGGGGCATTGTTGGCCATGCTTATGTTTCCCTCAAAATTTCACTGGGTTTTGAGTCCGTCGTCCCTAACACCTCATCTTCCATCATATTGATTCTGATTTGTTGACTTTGGGATTTTTTTTGCAGGTATGCTTGGTGGCGGCATAGCCAATCCACCTCCTCTTCCAGAGTGATTGTTCTACCTTGTTGACTTTGAATATATTTCGACAGTGAAATAATTATGCTAATTAGGATATTTATGTGATGACGAAGCTTGAATGAGGGTGAGGGCAGAGGTCACTATGCGATGGGCTAACACAATTCCTGCCAGAGGGAGGAGTTGCATGTATTTCCATTGTGGGAGAGAACTTGAGCCTATAGATGGGACTGGGAGCACCCTGGGAGAGGGAAAGAAAAATCCAATAGAAACTGTTAGTGTCAGTATTTGTATACCTCCACCAGGGATCAAAACACATTTGCATGTGCATCTTAGGTGTCCCATTCTGCATAAATTTTTATCATTCCATTACGTCATGACATAAAATTGTTTCGCTGGTGGTTGTCTTTGTCAAATAAACTTTTTCTCCCTCAGAATATCATATTGGCTGACTCATTCTCATGATTCCTTGAGCATAAAAACACCTATGGAAATGTTGTGTTTGCTTGGAAGACTTTCATTCAAAGGTCAGGTCAAAAAACAGTCTCATTAGGTCATTAGGGTTTTTCATTTCTCAAGGTCATTCTTTCATTCAAATGAGGTCAGCATATATATGAGAGGGACTGAATAAGATCATCATGATGTATTTATTACACTTTCAAAGTTTTATTTTAGTTTAATGACTTTTATATCAAAATGTCATTTTGATAGAAAAGTCAAATTTGTAATTTATTTAAAATTTTCCAAATGTAATTTTATGTTTTCAAATGTAATAAATACAATCCCAAAGTTGTCAAAGTGAAATTATGTTCAGCCTAAGTGAGCAAAGAGATCCAAACTCCATGTTGATCAACCTTCAATGCCAAAAGTCAAAAAATTAAAAGAGTATTAGTGCCAAAGGAAAAGTGAACATTAGGAAAGTGGGTGATTCAAAATCAAATTTGAAATCCGTGAAGGTATAAATCCTATCAAGTATTTAAAAACAAGTCATAATTGTCATCTAAACTTCAAGAGTTTTTAGCAAGAGAGAAATTATGAGTTTACTAAGCAGTTGGGGCTAAAATTGCAAGGCGTTGTGCATTTGGAGGCTGGCGCTACGCATTCATCCCGACATTGCATGCTTACCCATTCGTGCTGTGCATTTACCCTGAAATCCCAGAGTAATTAACAAAGGCGCTGCACATTTGGAGATTGGCGTTGTGCATTCATCTCGGCGTTGCGCTCTTACCCAGAAATGTTGTGCGTTTACACAGCGATTGTTTTGAAGGTTTTCACTGCTTCCATCCAGCTCTGGTTTCCTCATAAATTTCTCCAAGGATTTTTTTATCAGTAAGTGGCCATAAAATACCTCTCTTTTCACATGTTTGTTGTTCCTTTAAAGAGTTGAAAGTGTCATAGCTTATGAAACCCTAGTTTTAGTTCATTATCATTTTTCATACACCATATCTTTGTTCACCTCCCTAAACCCATATCAGTCATGAGCATGGTTAATCCCTAGGGTTTTCACTAACCTAGGTTTTATATTTACACTCATTTCCTTCATCCATCTAAGCTAGTAATCTCATCTCCTTCTCCCTTCATCTCATTCCAATTTTTACCCCATGGTTTCTTAAGTCAAAATTCAAAAATGTCTGAAGAAGAAGATAGAGGTGTTGGTGAGGCACAAATACCAAGGATAAATGACCACAAAGGAGGGAAAATTAATAAATTTGAACCAATAACTACAAGGGAACTCATGGCCTCTCCTCTCATTGTGTCTTGTTTCAAGCATGTTGGTTGTTTTGAGTTTTGTGAGAGGGTGCAGCAGATTCAATATCACTCTGAGTTGACAAGGTTATTCATCACAAACCTTCATGATAAGTAGGTCACTCTTGCTAGGGTTACTTTTGATATGTCCATCGATGCCATTTCAGCTGCTACAGGGATCCCTAATGTGGGAGAGAGATGGTTTAAACAAGAAAACCTTGATCTAAGCTATTTTGAATCATACCTCAAACCTAGATACAAGGATGACAAGAAGTCAATTTTCCCTTTCTGTCATCTCCTTGATTGATATGTTCCCATGATGAAAATAATCATGAAGTACTTCACTTGTGAGGGAAGATTTTCTTGAATCTACTCATACCATATCCGACTCCTCATGCATTTCACTAGATTTAGAATGCTTCACATACCTTACTATCTCTTCCGCAGCATTGACAAGATGGAATTCATTGTGAAAAAAAGGGATTATAATCATCAAATGTAGAGTCTTTTTCATAACTCCCTCATCATTATGTTGGTGATGCATTAGCTAGAGAAAAATAATATCCCATGGGACACTTTCATTGCAAATGAAGTTTTCACTACCCCACCTAGTCATCGTGAGAAAAATATCCCTTCATCATCTCATCCTTCCATATCCACTTCTCCATCTCAGCCTGCTACTCATACATCATCACCTAGTCAGTTCCATTCACCTCATGTTGATCCTTCTTCTTCACCTTTCTATAACCCTTCATCATCCCATCATGATACTGGAGCATCAAGCAATGAAAGGGACATTGAGGCAGCTTGGGCTAATGTCACTGATGTTGAGGCATTTCCCAAGACCTGTCAGAGAGGCCACAGGAATGTGTTTACTTCACATGGTGTGAAAGGGGCCATGCTTTCTTCATCAACAAAATAAGCAGACAAGGGAAAGGAAAAGACTACAGAGCCTATCATTGATGAGCAGGAGGACAAGCATGAAACTAAGCAGGAGTTTCAGCTGATTGACCTTGATGATGAGGATGAGGTTAGAATCACCAATGCATTTATCATAAGAAAAGAGGCAAAGATTAGTGAAATTCAAGCTAATATTGACAGAGCACAGTATGTGATTGACTTTATTGAGCAAGAAAATCAGCAGCTGAAGACCAAGCAGATCATCAGTGAGGTCAAGACCATCAAAGCTAAAAAAGAGGCAAGAAAGCCTAAGGCCTTGTTGGAAGAGACCTTGGGCAGATTTGATGAGATTTATGATGAGGAGGATCAGCCTCCAAGACAGAGACCAAATACAATAGGGCTAAAGAGAGCTTTAGCCCGTGAGAGACAGAGAGAGGTTGAGTTGGCAGAGTAGCTCACTCCAAGTGAGTTGCTTGCCCTTGATATTAGCAGAGATAGAGAGTCATGGCTTGATAGAGCCAACTTGCACTTGGAGGGCTTGATGGAGAAGGCCAAAATGGACAATGATATTCAGAGAAAGATGGAAAAATACTATGCCATGAGAAACAGGATTGCAAGGACCAAGCTCAAATGAGCCCATGCAAATATTCAAGCCTAGACCGATCAAAAGGAGAATGGGAAGTTACACATACTTGTTGAGGTGTATATTCATACCTCTAACCCTTGATCAAATAATTAAACTCACAATTTTGACAAATTTTGGCACATTTAGCACTGTGGTGCATTTTTTAGTTTTTGGGCAATTTTGACAAATAAAAATTCTGCTAAACGTGCAGCGCCCCTGGCGCTGTGCTCTTTTTTGGGACATCCAATTGAAAAATGGCCACCACTATCATGTTCATAATTATGAGGACGTTAACTCTAGCAATTTTCAGAATTTTTGGAGGAGAACTGGTCCCTCAAAAAGGCAAAAAACCACCGAAAAAACATGTTTCTGCCCTTGTTTTTGCCTTGGCACTGCGCGTTTACCATTCTTGGTAGAACAGGTTTTTGACAAAGCAGATGGACACCATTTTGTAAACTAGAGGCATATTTGGAAACTAGACTTAGAGAGATTTCCAATGAGCTATCATGGAGCTGATTTCGACATTGGGAAGGCCTCCAAAAGTTTCCTACAAGATAGGTTATTTTTCTATCATGGCGCTATGCATTTACCAGGAAAATGCAGTTTTCATCATCTTCAGCAAAATTTTGACTTTTCTGAATTTTTACTTGGGAAAACGAAAAAATTACTGATGTAAATGGTCATGGTGAATGTAAATATCATGTTTTTTTTTTCATCTAGGGTATATGCATCAAATAAGTCTTCTAGAGGTCAAATGAATCAATTTCCTCTCTTTTAGAGGAAAATTGTTGAGTTTTCCTAGTCTTCATATTCTTTTTTGGGGGTAGGTGAAATTGATCCCTATCTCATGGATTCGACTCCATGAGGCTAGGGAGAGTGGTTTTGAGGTCTATTTGATGTATTCTCTCAGTCATTGTAATGGTTGGACTTACTTTGAGCTTTGGCATCTCAAGAGACATTTTTGTATTAGTTTGGCTTGGACAGTAATAGAAATTTGCAGCTATTTATTTGGGATCCATGTGGTATGCAGTGTTTGACATATTTTCTTCTTTGTTATCATTTGTATGAATGTATTGTAAGCTCATAAATCATTTTCATGTCTATGATATGCTTAATTTCAAGTTGAAAGGCAGAATTCATGTTTCATGCTCTGTTTTGGGAAATTTAGCATAATTTGTTTATTTTCTTCAGTTTAGGGAGAATTCATCTTATATGCTCTTCCTAACTTCTCACCAGTCTCTTCACCTCACCATAATCATATTTTAATGTCAAGCCCTCTACCTACCTTTCCCCTTATAACCTCTGCAAATTTTGACCTAATTTCCCTGCCCTAGCTGTTTGACTCCTCCTCATCCATCAAACCCTATATAATCAAAATCAAAACCCGGAGCTACTATACCTAGCCTAAAATCTTCTTTCCTCAGTCATCTTGGCTATGATCTATATGGATAGAGCCCTCTCCTGGCCTAGTAGGGCTTGCTACTTGGCTAAGCGTGGTTTGAGTTTACCACAGAATTGCCTCTCTCAGCCTGAGGTTCAATCTGAGTGATAACATTTTGGCGACTCCACTGGGGAAGAAAAAGTAAGATCAGATCAACCCCAGTAATAAATTTTCATTAAAAGTCTTAAACTTGTGGATGATAAGTTTAGAATTTATTCAAAGGCTGAATTGAAAATTTTTTAAATTGCATATTTGTTGTTGAAATTGGACATACTTGCTTCCCAAAGATACACCAGATCTGTTGGGAAAAATACTGAGAGGGGGGGGGAGAGGGTGTGAACTCGCATTTAGAGCTCATATCTATAATTTAACCTTTTCTTTTGCAAACTTGCATACGTGGCTTTTATGAACCAAACTCGCGTATACATGCGGATATGCTGAAAGGAAGTCGCGTATACTGATATAGATTTCTAGTTTATAAAGTATCTCAGGAACAGACTTTAAAAACAGATTTACCAGTTATGTATCAAGTTAGACAATCAGTAAATATGTGCAGTAATAGCAGTATAAAACATCACAGAAATGGAACACACATGAACACCAAGATTTAAGGTGGAAACCCAATTTGGGAGAAAACCACTGTTGTTGTCGTCTCTATCTTCAATATTTATTATATGGAAAACTATTTATAACATTGTACTGATTTAGACTCATATCAGTACGCAGGCTTCTACCTGCAGAAGGCTGCAACCTTCAATTTTCATACTATATCAAACAGCTTCAACACAACCCTTTATCAACAATCATAAACTTTGCCCAACACTTCAATTAGAACAGTGTAAAACACTGTGACTAGAACTTTAGAAATAACCCAGACTTTAGAATAGATATGCAGATACAAACTCAACTCTGAACAATCATTAATTCAAATAGCATACGCTACTTTACATCACTAAAGCCACGTACATACGTGCTTTTCTGCACACCAACCCGCATATCCTTCTGTGTATTCTTCAGAAAACCCTAACTTCCATACGCGCTTCTTATGAAGCAAACCCGCGTATATACACGCTTTTACTGAAACCAACTAGCGTATAGATCTGTAAAAAATAAATTTGCAGAACAAACCAGATCTATAAAACTTACCCAGATTTATTCATTTTCTTCAACAGGCTTGCGCCAGTTCTTCATCATTCCTTCAGTAGGTCATTTTAGAGATTCATCATCATCATATCTAGAGATCTTGAACCATCATTATATCCATGGGTGCATCGTAGATTCAGATCTATCAATTAAGAACAGAGTTCATCCATGCAGATATTCCTTAGAGAAATTAATTCATTAACAACCCTTACACATGCACACCTTGCACTATGATCTTCTTCTCCTTAAATAGATTTAGCTTTTACCAATACCATGATTCAAAACCACTCAACTGCTGATGGTATTCTTGGACGGAATCAAATAGACAATACAATGCTCAATATTGTGTGCCAATACCATGGTAATGCCCCTTGGTATTATAATTCTAGAGCACAAACAAGCATACGCGACTTGGAACGTACTTATCCGCGTGCATACACGACTTGGCCTTAACAAACCCGCGTATACATTGTGACATATTAAAAATAACATTTCTCTGGTACTTACTGGAATTATTTTCTCTGTCACATCTGAACCAATCTGTAGCTACACCATTCTTACATCTTTAACACATAGTTTTCTTATCATGGGCAACTCATCAAGTAGGTTTCCATCAAGGACAACTTCATCAAGTAGGTTGCCATCAAGGACAACACATTACATCATATTGCCAACAATCTCCCCCTTTGGACTTGATGGCAACCACGATCGTGTTTTGATCACCACAACGGATAGATACATTAATCATAACCATTATTCAAACACCATGATACTCTCCCCCTTTGACATCAAGGGCAAAGGGCGGATCAAAACGAAAACAAGGTCTCTCTTCCCTTGTAAAAAGAAGAGCTCTGTGTACTGAATTTACCATGCTCCCCCTGAGTTCATGCTGAATCATTAGACAGATTTTTCAATGAAGTACATGACTATAACTCAACCTAGTATGACCTTTCCTATCACTAAGGACTCATACTTACATCAATGATCCAACCAAGTGGAATTACATATTTGACTGAACTACCCAACCAAGTGGGTTTACAAATTTGACCAAGTCCTTACATGATTTAATATAACAATTTTACATCATAGGTCTCAACATGACCTTTTCATCAAATTACAGAAATGAATTTTTATAAACAAGACCAAAAAATCTCAATCATCAGACCACAGCAAACACTTAGAATGCCAACAATGCATCCTTTCCCACAGGACAAGTACTCCCCCTTAGCTTGTGCACCCTGAACACTTTCAACAGCAAATCATCAAGGCATCTTCATCAAAATATATTAGAGAATGAAACAAAAATGTAAGAACTGGAACATCACCAGAGATACCCAACAGCACCGCAACTGTTCTAAAAAAGCTTACCCAGAAAATTATGCTAGCTAAAAACCCATACGCGGCTTTCTGTACATAAGCTCGCGTATATACGCGACTGTCCTTTATGAAATCCGCATATCCAATTTAATCTTCTGAATTTAAGTAGATCTGATCTTCTGAGCGGCAGAGACAACTCCCAATTTTTGTCTGAGATATTCGAATGCTTCCCTGGGAAGAGGTTTAGTAAATATATCAGCAACTTGTTCTTTGGAGGAAACATACTCCAATTTCACCTTTTGTTTAAGCACTTTTTCATGTAAGAAATGATACTTGATAGGAATGTGCTTGGTCTTAGAATGCATTACAGGATTCTTTGAGATGCTAATGGCACTTGTATTGTCACACATAATGGATATGGGAGGTGAACATTTGATTTGAATGTCTTGTAGAGTCTGCATCATCCAAAGAAGTTGTGTGCAACATGATGCGACAGCCACATATTCTGCTTCTGCTATAGATAAGGAAATAGAGCTTTGCTTCTTGCTGAACCAAGATAATAATCGGGGCCCCATATAGAATGCACCACCACTAGTGCTCTTCCGATCATCAACATTTCCATCCCTATCTGCATATGTATAATCATGAAGAGTGAGGTCAGCATTCTTTGGATACCATATTCCAAAGTCTTGAGTTCCTTGTAGATATTTGAATATTCTTTTGACAGCCTGAAGGTGAGACTCTTTTGGATTAGCTTGGAATCGTCCAAAAATCCCAATTACATGCATAATGTCTAGTCTTGTCTCGGTTAGATAAAGTAGACTTCCAATCATGGATCTGTATTCTGATTGATTCACTGCGGGAGAATCATCATGAGAACTGAGGTTACACCCGGTTATCATTGGTGTACTTACAGGTTTGCAATCTTCCATCCCATACTTCTTCAAAATTTGCTTGAGGTATTTTTCTTGAGATAAAAATATGCCATCGGTTGCTTGTTGCACTTGTAAGCCAAGAAAAATTGTTAGTTCCCCAAGTAAAGACATTTCAAATTCTTGTTGCATAACAGAAGCAAATTTCTGACTCATGGACTCTTCATTACTTCTAAAAATGATATCATCAACATATACAACCACAAGCAATAGTTTATCATTTTCAGTTTTTGTGTATAAATTGCTATCAGCAGAACCCTTTGAAAATCCTTGTTGAGGAAGATATTTTTCAAGACGATAATACCATGCCCTTGGAGCTTTTTTGATACCATATAAAGCCTTTTTAAGTTTACAAACAAGTTTTCCATCATTGCCCAAAATGAATCCTTTTGGTTGTTCAATATAAACTTCTTCTTCTAGATCACCATTGAGGAAAGCAGACTTAACATCCATTTGATAAACTTTGATTTGTTGAAAGCTTGAAAAAGCAAGAAACATTCTAATGGCTTCAAGTCTAACTACATGAGAAAATGTTTCTTCAAATTCTATACCTTCTTGTTGAGCATACCCTTTACAAACAAGTCTAGCCTTTTTTCTAATAACATCTCCATTTTTATTTAACTTGTTTTTGAATATCCATTTTATTCCAATAACATTTTTATCATGACGTCTTGGAACTAGTTCCCAAGTATGATTCTTTTCAATTTGATCAAATTCTTCATTCATGGCTTGAATCCAACATTCATCTTTGCTAGCTTGATTGAAATTATGTGGTTCAATGGCGGATAAAAATGCTAGATAGCTAGTAGACCCTACAAGAGTTCTTCTTGTTTGGACACCTGATCCCTTTCTCCCAAAATTTGAGATTCTGGATGATTCTTTTGAACATACCTAGATGGAGCCTTTTCAGATAGATCTTCTTATGCTGCTTCATTGGGTTCACCTTCTATATTATTTCTATTAGATGCAGGAAGATATACATCATCATCATCTTCATTTGTTATTTGTATTTCCCCTTTTGGAGTTGAGAGAGATTCATCAATTACAACGTCAATGCATTCAACAATATTCCGAAGTCTTTTATTGTAGCATTTATATGCTTTACTTCTAGAATAGTAACCAAGAAATATTCCTTCATCTACCCTAGGTTCAAACTTGCCAAGTTTTTCATCATTGTTCTTGATAAAACATTTGCTTCCAAAAACTTTAAAATGCTTTACAGTGGGAAGATTACCATACCAGAGCTCATATGGAGTTTTATCACTGTTTACACGAACATGTGCTTTGTTAAGAATATTTATAGCAATATGTGTCGCTTCTCCCCAAAATGTGTCCGATGTTCCTGAATCATCAAGCATAGCCCGAGCCATCTGTTGAAATATTCTATTCACTCTTTCTGCTACGCCATTTTGTTGTGGGGTACCAGCTACAGAAAATTGTCTTTTTATGCCATGTTGTTCATAGAATTCAAAGAATTCATCTGATATATACTCACCTCCTCGATCAGATCTAAGACATTTGATTTTTAGATCTAATTCATTTTCAACCAGTGCTTTGAAGATCTAAAAATTTTTGAATGCTTCATCTTTGTGTTTTAGCAACCCAATCCAACACATTCTAGAGAAATCATCAATAAACAGAATATAGTATTGTTCTCCATGGGTTGACCTTTTTCTCATAGGTCCACATATATCAGTCTGAATAAGTTCAAGAGGCTTACTTGCTGATCCTTCTTTGGCATTAAATTGCACTCTGGTTTGCTTACCGAATTGGCAAGATTTGCATATGGTACTCTCAGGCATAGTAATATTTGGAAGATCACAAACAGCTTTGAGTCTGCTAGATTTGTTGATTTGAGAGAAGCTCAAATGCCCCACTCTTCTATGCCATAACCAATTTTCTGAAGATTTACCTAAGTAGCATTGTTCTTTACAGCTTTTCAATACATAGAAATTGCTTGGTGTTCTATTTCCCTTTATAATTGTTTTTCCTGTATCAAGATCACATACCACACATTCTTTTGAGCTAAAAACAAATTCAGTTCCTTGATCACACATTTGACTTACACTTAACAGGTTATGCTTTAATCCATCCACATACATAACATTGTTAGCTTTCACCTTTTCCTTTAGAAAAAAAGAACCTTTTCCCTTAATGACAACAGGAGTATCATTTCCAAAAGTAACATTCTTTTCTCTTTCTAGAGCATTGTATGAAAGAAGTTTATTTCTGTCACCTGTCATGTGTTTTGAGCATCCACTATCAATGTACCATTGATTTTCTTCTCCTTCTGCGAATAGATCTATGCCACAGTTCTCAACCTGTAATTCCTTCTTTTTCCATACTTTGGAAATTGAAGGTATGTGCTCTTTTGGCTGAAGTTTGCTCTTGCATTCAGTTTCTTCATGACCAAAGTTATTGCAATAAGCACATTCAATTTCATTTTGAAGAGGAGAAAAGTTGTTATATGTATTATTATTTATTCCAGTATCAATTCTTTTCTTTCGTGCTTCTCTAGTCATGATGGTTTTCTATGCAACACATTGAACGGCTTTATGACCAAAATTATGACATGAGAAACATTGTCCATTGAAGAAGAAATTTTTGCGATCATAGAACCTTCTATTTGTGTTTACTTACTGGTTGATATTTCTCTGAAGGGTATTCTTGATAGAGTTCTTTGTATAGAGATGGTCATGCTTTACATGTAAAGTTTCTTTGTTTCCTTGTTGAGCGGAAGAATGCTATAGGCTGGTTGTAGCTACTTTTAGATAGTTTGGTGCTGAAGACTGAGAATATTCTCCGACATATCCAAGACCTGTCTTCATAAGAGGAGAACGTTGTACCTTGATAATTTCATCTAAGGTTTCAGTTCCTTTAGAAAATCTAAGATTCAAAGTCTTTACTTTCTCAATTTATTTTCTTAGAATTATCTACTTCACATTCTAATTTCTCATTGTGTTTCTCCCTTTCTTCAAGCTGATTTTTTAGAGTTTCTATGGATATTTTGTTCTCTTCCAAACGAATTTTGAGTTGATTGATTTCTTCAAGAAAATCATTGTCTTCTAGAGCATCCATAAAGGTATCCTTTTCTTCCCTAGACTCTTTTTCAAATGCCATGAGAAGTCTAAGATCTTGATCAGATTCTTCCTCACTGTCTGATAACCCATCACTATCTTCATGAGTATAATAAATTTTTATAGGGTTAAACAGACTCTTATTTCTTCTTGCTACTTCCTTTCCTTTTTCATGTGTTTCTTTATGAGGACACATAGCAACATAATGACCAACTCTTCCACAAGCAAAACATTTGAAAGGAAGCTTACCTCTGAACCTTCGAGTGCCAAGTTGGAGCTTCTTTACAAAATTTACCTCATCTTCTTCTAAAACATACCTTGATCCTTCTGTTTCTTGTACTTCTTTTCCTTTTGTAGAAGCTCTAAAGACGGCTTCTTTGACTTGAGAAGATCCTCCTTTTCTCATTTTACATGCAGTTAGAACGCCATGAAGTTGAACAATAGTAAGACTTTGAAGATCTTGCTTTTCTTCAATAGTAGACTCTTTTGACTCAAATTTTGGAGTTAGAGATCTTAAAACTTTTTCAACCAGAGTGATATCAGTTACGGTTTCACCCAAATTTCTCATACGATTTACAATATCATCTAGACGTAAAAAGAAACTGGCAATGCTCTCTTCATTATGCATCCTTAGATTTTCATATTGAATTCTGAGAGTTTGGAGTTTAGCACTTTTTACCTTTGTATCACCTTCATAGCTTAAAATGATTTTGTCCCATATTTCCTTTGATGTATTCAACTGCATGAATTTGACAAATTCTGATTCTGTTAGACTCCCCAATAGTGCATTGACCACCTTTACATTTGTTTCATGGTTTTTTATTTCCGTTGCATCTGTTGGAACTGAGGCTGGATATTGATAACCTCCTTCAACAATAGCCCATACATCTGCTCCAAGAGACTGAAGATAGGATCTTGTCCGTGTTTTCTAGAATATTAAATTGTTTCCGTTGAAGAGTGGAGGCCTGATAGATGTTGTCCCATCTTGATTGCGCATCTTGGCTGATCTTCCTTCTAGCGGCTAAGCTTCTTCAGAAGGACCTGCTCTGATACCAATTGTTGGGAAAATAACTGAGAGGGGGGCTGAATCAGTATTTATAGCTCATACCTATAATTTAACCTTTTCTTTTGCAAACTTGCATACGCGGATTTTATGAACCGAACTCGCGTATACACGCAGATATGCTGAAAGGAAGTCGCGTATACTGATATAGATTTCTAGTTTATAAAGTATCTCAGGAACAGACTTTAAAAACAGATTTAGTAGTTATGCATCAAGTTAGACAATCAGTAAATATGTGCAGTAACAGCAGTATAAAACATCACAGAAATGGAACACACGTGAACACCAAGATTTAAGGTGGAAACCCAATTCGGGAGAAAACCACCGCTGCTGTCGTCTCTGTCTTCAATATTTATTATATGGAAAAATATTTACAACATTGTACTAATGCAGACTCATATCAGTACGTAGGCTTCTACCTGCAGAAGGCTACAACCTTCACTCGTTTACCAGTTTCCACTGGAAGGGAGCTCCAACCCCCTTTCTTCTCGTTTACCAGCCACTCCTGGAAGGGAGCATCAACCCCCTGAACATAACACCAGCTTCTACTGGCAGGAAGCTTCTACTTCCATACTGAAGGCTTCAACCCTCAAACCCACTGTAGACCACGTTTCATCGATTTTCATACTGGATCAAACAGCTTCAACACAACCCTTTATCAACAATCATAAACTTTGCCTAACATTTCAATTAGAACAGTGAAAAACACTGTGACCAGAACTTCAAAAATAACCCAGACTTCAGAATAGATATGTAGATACAAACTCAACTCTGAACAGTCATTAATTCAAATAGCATATGCTACTTTGCATCACTAAAGCCACGTACATACGTGCTTTTCTACACACCAACCTGCGTATCCTTCTGTGTATTCTTCAGAAAACCCTAACTTCCATATGCCCTTCTTATGAAGCAAACCCATGTATATACGCGCTTTTACTGAAACCAACTAGCGTATAGATCTGTAAAAAATAAATTTGCAGAACAGACCAGATCTATAAAACTTACCCAGATTTATTCATTTTCTTCAGCAAACTTGCGTTGGTTCTTCATCATTCCTTCAGTAGGTCATTTTATAGATTCATCATCATCAGATCTAGAGATATTGAACCATCATTATATCCATGGGTGCATCATAGATTCAGATCTATCAATTAAGAACAGAGTTCATCCATGCAGATATTCCTTAGAGAAATTAATTCATTAAAAACCCTTACACATACACACCTTGCACTATGATCTTCTTCTCCTTAAATAGATTTAGCTTTTACCAATACCATGAGTCAAAACCACTCAATCGTTGATGGTATTCTTGGACAGAATCAAATAGACAATACAACGCTCAATATTGTGTGCCAATACCATGGTAATGCCCCTTGGTATTATAATTTTGGAGCACAAACAGGCATACGCGACTTGGAACGTACTTATCCGCGTGCATATGCGAATTGGCCTTTACAAACCCGCGTATACATTGTGACATGTTAAAAATAACATTTCTCTGGCACTTACTGGAATTCTTTTCTCTGTCACATCTGAACTAATATGTAGCTACATCATTATTACATCTTTAACACATAGGTTGCTTATCATGGGCAACTCATCAAGTAGGTTTCCATCAAGGACAACTTCATCAAGTAGGTTGCCATCAAGGACAACACATTACATCATATTGCCAACAAGATCCAACCCCGATCTGAATTCTCCTACCATTTTTAGTGATCCTCATAACATTGGAAGAAAATCTAAAGTTGTTGTTGAGACTTCTAGTTCACTCGGAAATCAATCAAAAGGAAGTTCCATCCCTAGAGCTCATTCATTTCCCGAAGTGTTAGAAAACTTGCAAGATATTGAATTTTATGTAAATTTTGAGCAAATTTTATTCCGAAGTAAATCTTTGAGTTGGATTGACGAGACAGTTGTTGATTCCTCCATTCCCTTTCACATTCCTGTTGAAGATCAGTTTTACCACTCTCAATCAGGGTCACAATTAGGAACACAACCTTTACAGGTTCTTAAAGATCTACAAAATTGTTCTTCGCAAGTAAATGCTTGGGTGACAAGCAGACGTCAAATCTCAGCTTCTTCTTCCATCACTTCATCTGCTGTTATTCAGAATTTCCCTCTTCCCCCTCCTTATTCTTCATTCGTTGTTCACATTACTCATTTAGGGACAAGTCTTCCTTTGATTACATCAGGCATCCAAATCCCTGTTATAAACCCTGTTATAAATCCTCCACCTCCAGTCATCATGGCTGCAAGATATTCCCCCCTTGTTCTCCCTCAGAACCCGGGTGCTATGCCCGCAGATTATCAAACTAAAATCCCTTTGTTTGAAAATACTTAGCCTATGACAACTCAAAATCATGTAGACAAGATGAATGACTTCTTTGACCTTCATGAAATTGATATAGAGGATGTGAAGATGAGACTGTTTGCACAAAGTCTGGGAGGGGAAGTAAGAAAATGGCTCAAATCTCTACCAGTAGCCACTATTGACACCTTAGAAGTTTTGCATCATCAATTTGTAGAAATATGGGAAGAAAAGAATAATCCCCTTCAAATCATGTCTGAATATGAGAACATCAAAAGGAATGTTGGTGAGTTTGTTCAAGATTCTTGTGTGAGATTTAATGCAGTGTACAATACTCTTCCTGCACATATGAAACCACCAAAGTGTATGGTTTTGGTCAAGTTCCCGGATGGATTTGATGTTGATGTGGCATATCATTTGCGTGAATGTGATCCTACAACTTTAGCAGATATGCAAAAGAATGTCGTAAGTGTGGAATCTAATTTACTGGCCAAAAGAGCAAGGATGAGATCTGAAAAGAGGGTGACTATCAAAGAGGAGACATCCACTTACAAGGAAAAAATGGATTCATTACTCCGAACTATAAAGAGAATGGTTGACCGACTATCTATTTCAGACAGACCGAAACCACAGATCCAGAATCCAAATTTTAGAGGGCAGCAGCCAAAGTTTAGAATCAAGCAGAGAGAGAAGAAAGCAACTGACCAACAGCACAACAACAACAACAGATTCGGACCCCGTTGCAGCAGAACTATGCCCAAGGAGTAGAAGAAGAGGAAGATTAAGATCCGGTGGTTGAAACAAATCATTTCTTTACAGCAGATGGCTTGCCTATGTTCCCGACTGAATATGAAGAGTATACTGAAAATTTGGATTCTCCAAAAGATGAAGACTATATCTTGGAAAATGATGATGAATTGGAAACTGAATTAGATGATTACCAGTGTAGATATATGAATGCTTTGAGTGCACATCAGAAACAATATTCTCTAAGGAGAAGGTATGTACCTGTCAATCCCATTCAGAAAAGGAAAGAGCAGTCAAAGAATGATCTTCCTAATAATCAGAGAAAGGGTAAAGAACATGCAGATCAGAATCATAGCAGCATCAATCAACCATCAACAAGCTCGGCTACTAAAGAGAAAGACACTCAGAAAAATTATACAAGGGATCAAAATGATAGAAGAGATCCTATTGTCAAAGAGGTAGATAAAGTCAAAACTTTTAATTTAGAAAATGAAATAGCTAAATTGAAAGTTTCCATTCCTTTGACAAAATTAGTAAAGAATAGTCATTACAAACGTCAAGTGCCTAAAATTTTTCTAATTGATCCTTTGTTCGATATGGTTAATGTTGAAGATGACCACCCTGGGCTCATTTTCGGTCCAGCTATAGATGGTCAATTAGAAGAGAGTGAGGTTCCTCCTTTTTATTTGAGCCTAAGGCTGCATGAGTACATACTTCATAATGCCATGCTTGATTCTGGGGCCTCTCACAATCTGATGCCTAAGTCTATTATGGAAAATATGGGCATGGATATCACCTGAAATTATCATGATTTGTATTCATTTGATTCTGGTAGAGTTTGTTGCATTGGTCTCATTCAAGATTTAGTGGTTTCCTTGGATCAAATCCCGGCCAAGAATGTTTTGATGGATGTGGTGGTGGCTGATATACCACCTCGTTTCGGTATGCTACTGTCTACATCATAGGGAGATAAGCTCAAAGGTACTTTACAACTTGACTTCTCTTATGCTACTATTCCTATTTTCGGGAAATTGAGGAAATTGTACTGGGAAAAGAAAATGAAATATATGATAACTAGTAAGGAGAAGCCTATCAATCATCCCATACAAGTTATACATACAGATATAGAGTCTTTTATTTTGTACAATGATGGTGATTTGAATGATGTAAATAATCAACTAGTAGTAGTAGAAGATGTGCCAGAAGTTTCAGAAAGTTTCAGAGAAAATATTGATAAAGAGAAAGAAATGGTGCCTTCTTCAATGGTACCTACTTCCAAAAAGCCTCTTGAAGAACAGAAAATTAGTGCAAAACAAAAAAATGAGGTGAATGGCCAAAGTAAATAAGAACCAAAATTTGAGTTTCAGCATCTAGAAGATGAAGAGGGCCTATGGAGCATGGATTTTGACAGTGCTTTGGGTAAGGAAGGTGCAGGTATTGGTATTTGGATCCAAAGTCCTATTTGTAAATCTAGTGGAATACCAAGTAATGTTAGAGAATGCTCTTATAAATTGTCTTTTGACTGTTCTAATAATGAAGCGGAATATGAAGCATTGATCACTAGTCTCAAAATTTTGAAGAAACTTGGTGCAAAAATAATTTTTGTTTATGGTGATTTTGAGCTTGTCATAAAGCAGGTGAAAGGAGAATATCAAGCAAAACATCCGTGGATGAGAGCTTATAGAAATGTATTCTTGGATGTCTTAAAAATGCTTCCTGAGTATACATTAACAGCAGTGCCAAGAACTCAGAACATCATTGCTACGGTGGCAAGTAATTTCAAAATTCCTATGAACTCCAATAATAAATTTGAAATTCATGTCAAACATAGACCTAGTGTTCCAGATAATCTAATATATTGGCAATTTTTTTGGGGTGACAAATAAATTAATAGCTTTTTGCATAATGAAGGAAAATTCAAAGATGCTTTTATTGATGATGTTTGTGATGTTGATGATTAAGACATAGAAGCCAATCAAATGAATGTTTTGCAGCTGAAAGACAATAATATTCATAGAGGTATGATACCTTTAGAAGATCTGTTCGATCAGGATGATGTGGCCATAAAACCAACATTGACTCCTACAGAAAAGGGTGTGGAAGACGTAAACATTGGAGCAGTAAACAAGCCCAAGATGGCTAAGTTGTCTAAGACATTGTCTCCCAAGGCGAAAGATAAGTACATTAAATTTTTGTCTGAGTTTTCTGATATTTTTGCATGGGATTATGCAGATTTCAAGGTTTATGATAAGAATATTATTCAGCACACCATTCCCATCAAGCTGGATCAAAAACCCTTCAGACAAAAGTTGAGAAGGTTAAACCCAATATTGTTACCATCCATCGAGAAAGAGGTAAACCGATTGTACAAATCAGGTATCATTGTGCCAATTAGATTTTCTAGTTGGATTTCAAATTTGCTGTCGGTAAGGAAAAAGACCGGAGAGATAAGGTTATGCATAGATTTCCGAAATTTGAATAAAGGATCTTTAAAGGATAATTACCCCCTTCCTAAGATTGACCATGTTCTGCAAAGGGTAGTTGGAGCATCACGGATATCACTACTTGATGGTTATTCAAGTTATAATCAAATTTTGGTACATGAAGAAGACCAAGGTAAAACTTCTTTCACAACACTTTGGTGAACCTTTCAGTATGTTAAAATGTCATTCAAACTCAAGAATGCAGGGGATAATTTTCACCGGGTGATGGACATAGCCTTTGCTAATGAAAAATATGTTTTCTTAGTAGTATATCTAGATGATTTGACAGTATTTTTTGGTTTTGATGATCAGCATTTGTATCATTTGAGAATTATTTTTCAGAAATGCAAGGAGTTCGGAATATATCTAAATCCGAAGAAGAGTCTTTTTTCCATGGAGGAAGACAAACTTCTTGGTCACATAATTTCCAAAGATGGTATTCACATTGATCCTTCCAGAGTAGAAGCCATTCAGAAGGTAGATTTTCCGTGGAACAAAAAGGAGATACATGCTTTCAATGGTAAGATGAACTTCTTACGCAGATTTGTTCCTAATTTAGCTGAGCATTTGAGAGAAATGACTAATATGTTGAAGAAGGAAAGCAGTGTAAAATGGACCACTGATATTATGAAGTCTTTCAACTTGGTAAAGCTTGCTTTAAGCACAGCCCCTGTTTTGGTTATTTTAGATTATACTAGTGATTTCATAATATTTTCATTTGCATCTGAGCATACCTTGGTTGTAGTTTTGATGCAAAAGAGAGATCAGGTTGAACAACCTATTTCTTTCTTCAGTTGAGCCATTAAAGATGTTGCTCTTCGCTATAACATTATTGAGAAACAAGCTTTAGCCCTAATCAAAGCCTTGAAATATTTCCGGATCTATATTCTACATTCACATACTATAGCCTATGTTCCAAATGCAACGATAAAAGAGATTCTCACACAGACTGATCCTGAAGGTCGAAGAGGTAGGTGGACAGCAATTATGCTAGAGTATGATCTCAAGATCAGGCCTACCGAATTGATCAAAGGACAGCGGTTAGCCAAGCTGATGGTTGAATCCAACTTGCATGCTCTAGACATAAACCTTATTGCAGCAATGTCAGATGATGAAGAATATGGCGCTCTAATACAGGTATCAGAAATGTTTCTCACTTCACCATGGTATTCTGATATAATGTATGTTCTTCAGAACTTATGTCCTCCTCCTGGAATTTCAAAAAGTCAGGGTAGGTCTTTGAAACTGAAATTTGCTAAATACTGCGTTCTAGGTAGTGCCCTTTATTGGAAAGATCCAGGAGGTGTTCTTTTGAATTTTCTGGTTGAAGATGAAGCTAAGAAGGTGATGGATGACTTTCATAGGGGAGATTATGGAGGTCATTTGTTTTGGAAAACAACAGGTAACAAAGTGTTGAGAGCAGGATATTATTGGCCGAATTTATTTTCTGATTTGTACAAAATAGTTACAAACTGTCATGAATGTCAGGTTTTTCAGGGAAAAAGGAAACTCCTTCCTCTTCCGCTGAAGCCTGTTATAGTAAATGCTCCTTTTCAACAGTGGGGACTTGATTTTATTCAGGAAATTCATCCCACATCATTGACACCGCATAGATGGATCCTAATAGCCACCGACTACTTCACCAAGTGGATCGAGGCTATTCCTACAAGGCAAGCTACTTACATGGTAATTATTCAATTTTTAGAATCCAATATTTTGTCTCGTTTTGGTTGTCCTCACAAGATTATTACAGATAATGCTGCAGCATTTAAGTCAAAGAATATGGTTAAGTTTTGTCACAAGTATAATATTAGATTGGGCCATTCCACCGCATATTATCCACAGGGCAATGGATTAGCTGAGTCCTCTAATAAATCTTTGGTAGATATCATTAAGAAAATGTTGGAGGAGAACAAGAAAAATTGTCATAGGAATCTTACCAATGCTTTGTGGGCACACCGAGTGAGCACCAAAAAGTCTATAGGTATGTCACCCTTTGAATTAGTTTATGGTATAGATATAGTGTTTCCTACATCACTTGCAGTTCCGATTATGAGATTATTGCAGGAAACAGATAGTGAGGAAGATGATATGCAACGTCGAATCAATCAAATGATTCATCTCCAGCGAACTAGGGAGGAATTTTCTCGGACTACTTCTAAGCTTCAGGAGAAAATAAAGAAGATTTATGATCGGAAGACTAAGGCCGATAAATTTCAGCTCGAGGATGTAGTGCTGAGGTGGGATGCAAGAAATGAAGATAAAGGTAAGCATGAGAAGTTTTAAAATCTTTGGAAGGGACCCTACAAGATCTTGGCTTATCGAGGACAGAATGCCTATTTGCTAAAGGAATTGAATGGACAGGAATGTTTAGGAGGACAAGTCAATGGTAGGCTCCTGAAACATTATTACTTCTGATGCAACTTCTGAGAAAATGTTTCACTTTCATTGTAAATACCAGTTTATATTTTCTGCAAGGTTTGAGGCAGAAGGTCATCTAGGCTTGGGGTCCGAAGTGAAGGCTATAAATCTTGTTGATTTTCTGTTGTTTTCAAAGTTTTGGAGTCATTTTTGAGTTAATGTCAGAGTCAAATTTTGAGTCAGTTCTCGGTCACTTTAAATGGTTTTTTGAGTCAATTTAATAATCTGCAGTTTTTTGGATTGTTTGACCATATTTACCCAATGGTTAGGCACTTGGTCTACAGTGTTCTTGACACCTCCAAGGAGCTTCCATCCCCAATAAGGCCAATGTTAGTTTCATTATTTGTATACTTCCACCAGGGATCAAAACACATTTGCATGTGCATCTTAGGTGTCACATTCTGCATAATTTTTTTATCATTCCATTAGGTCATGACATAAAATTGTTTCGCTGGTGGTTGTCTTTGTCAAATAAATTTTTTCTCTCTCATAACATAATATGGGCTGACTCATTCTCATGATTCCTTGAGCATAACAACACCTATGGAAATGCTTTGTTTGCTTGGAAGTCTTTCATTCAAAGGTCAAGTCAAAAAACAGTCCCATTAGGTCATTAGGGTTTTGCATTTCTCAAGGTCATTCTTTCATTCAGATGAGGTTAGCATATATATGACAGGGACTAAATAATATCATCATGATGTATTTATTATACTTTCAAATTTGTATTTTAGTTTAATGAATTTTATATCAAAATGTCATTTTGATAGAAAAATCAAATTTCTAATTTATTTAAAATTTTCCAAATGTAATTTTATGTTTTCAATTGTAATAAATACAATCCCAAAGTTGTCAAAGTGAAATTATGTTCAGCCTAAGTGAGCAAAGAGAGACAAAATCCATGTTGATCAACCTACAGTGCCAAAAGTCATAAAATTAAAAGTGTGTCAGTCCCAAAGGAAAAGTGAACATTAGGAAAGAGGGTGATTCAAAATGAAATTTAAAATCCATTAAGGTATAAAGCCTATCAAGTATCTCAAAACAAGTCATAGTTGCCATCTAAACTTCAAGAGTTTTCAACAAGAGAGAAATTCTGAGTTTACTAAGTAGTTGGGGCTAAAATTGCAAGGCACTGTGCATTTGGAGGTTCGCGCTGCGCATTCATCCCAGCGTTGCACACTTACCCAGCCACGCTGCGTGTTTACCCTAAAATCCCACAGTAATTAACAAAGGCGCTATGCGTTTGGAGATTGGCGTTGCACGTTCATCCCAACGATGTGCTCTTACCCATAAACATTGCGCGTTTAAACAACGATTGTTTTGAAGGTTGTCACCACTTCCATCCAGCTCCGGCTTCCTCATAAATTTATCCAAGGATTTTTTTATCAGTAAGTGGCCATAAAATACCTATATTTTCACATGTTTGTTGTTCCTTTCAAGAGTTGAAAGTGTCATAGCTTATGAAACCATAGTTTTAGTTCATTATTATTTTTCATACACCATATATTTGTTCACCTCCCTAAACCCATATCAGCCTTGAGCATGGTTAATCCCTAGGGTTTTCATTAACCTAGGTTTTCTATTTACACTCATTTCCTTGATCCATCTAAGCTAGCCATCTCATCTCCTTCTCCCTTCATCTCATTCCAATTTTTACCCTAGGGTTTCCTAAGTCAAAATTCAAAAATGTTTGAAGAAGAAGATAGAGTTGTTGGTGAGGAACAAATACCAAGGAGAAATGACCATAAAGGGGGGGAAATTAATAGATTTGAACCAATAACTACAAGGGAACTCATCGCATCTCCTATCACTGTGTCTTGTTTCAAGCATGTTGGTTGTTTTGAGTTTTGTGAGAGGGTGTAGTAGATTCAATATCACTCTAAGTTGACAAGGTTATTCATCACAAACCTTCATGATAAGCAGGTAACTCTTGCTGGGGTTACTTTTGATATGTCCACCGATTCCATTTCAGTTGCTACAGGGATCCCTAATGTGGGAGAGAGATGGTTTAAACAAGCAAACCTTGATCTAAGCTATTATGAACCAAACCTAAAACCTAGATACAAGGATGACAAGAAGTCAATTTTCCCTTTCTGTCATCTCCTTAACCGATATGTTCCCATGATGAAAATAATCATGAAATACTTCACTTGTGGGGGGAGGTTTTCTCGACTCTAATCATACCATATCTGACTCCTCATGCACTTCACTAGATTTAGAATGCTTCACATACCTTACTATCTCTTCCACAACATTGACAAGATGGCATTCATTGTGCAAAAAAGGGATTATAATCATCAAATGCAGAGTCTTTTTCATCACTCCCTCATCAAGATGTTGGTCATGCATCCGCTGGAGCAAAATAATATCCCATGGGACACTTTCATTGCAAATGAAGTTTTCACTACCCCACCTAGTCATCATGAGAAAAATATCCCTTCATCATCTCATCCTTCCATATCCACTTCTCCATCTCAGCCTGCTGCTCATACATCATCACCTAGTTAGATCCATTCACCTCATTTTGATACTTCTTCTTCACCTTTCTATAACCCTTCATCATCCCATCATGATACTGGAGCATCAAGCAGTGAAAGGGACATTGAGGCAACTTGGGCTAATGTGACTGATGTTGAGCCATTTCCCAAGACCTATCAGAGTGGCCACAGGCATGTGTTTTCTTCACATGGTGTGAAAGGGGCCATGCTTTCTTCATCAGAAAAATAGGTAGACAAGGGTAAGGAAAAGGATACAGAGCCTATCATTGATGAGCAGGAGGACAAGCATGAAACTGAGCAGGAGTTTCAATTGATTGACCTTGATGATGAGGATGAGGTTAGAATCACCAATGCATTTATTAGAAGCAAAGAGGAAAATATTAGTGAAATTCAAGCTAATCATGACAGATCACAACATGTGATTGACTTTCTTGAGCAATAAAATCAGCAGTTGAAGACCAAGCAGATCATCAGTGAGGTGAATACTATCAAAGCTAAAAAGGAGGCAGGAAAGGCTAAAGCCTTGTTGGAAGAGACCTTGGGAAGATTTGATGACATTGATGATGAGGAGGATCAACCTCCAAGACAGAGACCAAAGACAATAGGGCTAAAGAGAGCTTTAGCATGTGAGAGACAAAGAGAGGCTGAGTTGGCAGAACAGCTCACTCCAAGTGAGTTGCTTGCCCTTGAGATTAGCAGAGATAGAGAGTCATGGATTAATAGAGCCAAATTGCATTTGGAGGGATTGCTGGAGAAGGCCAAAAGGGAATAGCACTATGCCATGAGAAACAGGATTGAAAGGGCCAAGCTCAAACGAACCCATACAAAGATGGAAAAGCACTATGCCATGAGAAACAGGATTGCAAGGGCCAAGCTCAAACGAACCCATGCAAAGATTCAAGCCATGACTGAGCAAAAGGAGAAGGGTAAGTTAGACATACTTGCTGAGGTGTCTCTTCATACCTCTAACCCTTGATTAAACAAGTAAACTCACAATTTTGAAAAAAATTGGCACATTTGTCAACGTGGTGTATTTTTGAGTTTTTGGGCAATTTTGACAAATAGAAATTATGTTAAACGCGCAGCGCCACTAGCACTGCGCTCCTTTTTGGGACATCCAATTGAAAAATGGCCACCACCATCATGTTCATAATGATGATTACATTAACTCCAGCAATTTTCATAAGATTTGGAGGAGAACTGGTCCCTCAAAAAGGCAAAAACCCACCAAAAAAACATGTTTCTGCCCTTGTTTTTGCCTTAGCGCTGCGTGTTTACCAGTCTTGGGAGAACAGGTTTTTGACAGGGAAAATGGACACCATTTTGGAAAATAGAAGCATATTTGGAAACTAGTCTCAGAAAGATTTCTAATGAGCTATCATGGGGCCGATTTGGACGTCGGGAAGGCCTTCAAAAGTTTCCTGCAAGACAGGTTATTTTTATATCATGGCGTTGCGCGTTTACCAGGAAAATGCAGTTTTCATCATCTTCAGCAAAATTCTGAATTTTTGACTTTTTAATTGGGAAAATGAAAAAATTATTGTTTTAAATGGTCATGGTGAATTTAAATATCATGTTTTGACTTTCATCTCGGGTATATGCATCAGATAAGTCTTCTAGAGGTCAAATGAATCAGTTTCCTCTCTTTTAGAGGCAAATTGTTGAGTTTTCCTAGTCTTCATATTCTTGTTTGGGAGTAGGTGAAACTGATCCCTGTCTCATGGATTCTACTCTATGAGGCTAGGGAGAGTGGTTTTTAATTCTATTTTATGTATTCTCTTATTCATTGTAATGGTTGGACTCACTTGGAGCTTTGGCATCTCAAGAGACATTTTTGTATCAGTTTGGCTTGGACATTAATAGAAATTTGCAGCTATTTCTTTGGGATCCATGTGGTATGCAGTGTTTGACATAGTTTCTTCTTTTTTATCATTTGTATGAATGTATTTTAAGCTCATAATCATTTTCATGTCTATGATATGCTTAATTTCAAGTTGAAAGGCAGAATTCATGTTTCATGCTTTGTTTTGGGAAATTTAGCATAATTTTTTTATTTTATTCAGTTTAGGGAGAATTAATCTTGTATGATCTTCCTAATTCCTCACCGGTATCTTCACCTCACCATAATCATTTTTTCATGTCAAGCCCTCTACCTACCTTTCCCGTTAGAGCCTCTACAAATTTTGACCTAATTTCATTTCCCTATCTGTTTGACTCCTCCTGATCCAGAAAACCCTATATAATCAAAATCAAAACCCTGAGCTACTATACCTAGCCTAAAATATTCTTTCCTCGGTCATCTTGGATGTGATCTATACAGAAATAGCCCTCTCCTGGCCTAGTAGGGCTAGCTACTTGGCTAAGTGTGGTTTGAGGTTACCTCAGGATTGCCTCTCTCAGCCTGAGGTTCAATCTGAGTGATAACAGAAACCTCGTCTAACAACACTTCGTGGTATGACATAGAGCACACTTAGCAAGATTTAAAGATGACAAGGATAGTTCTGCGAAGAAGGACTGACTCTAAGATTTGAAAGTGCAACCCAAGAGATTCTCCTGTGCGTCTTCCTCTTCATTGGAGATACTTCTCTATGCACCCAAGACTGGCAAGAGTGAAATTGAACAGAATTGGTTTTCGATACAATATTAATTACAACAACCTAGACTTCTATCCAGAGATAGTCTGACACCATAAACACGCTCTTGTGCGAAGTGGACTCGCAATTACCATGAAAGGGAAGATCAACAAAGAATGCAAAAGGCCATGAAATGCCTTGCTTATCCTTGTGAGGAAAACATATGTTGAGGGACTTCAAAGCTTTTGGGTGATGGAGCTTGAAACCATCCCTCCTCACACAATGTTGGCAAGTTTGCTCCCCTGCACTTTGATTTATGTTGATATTCACCAATTCTTGTGCCATAGAGTTGAGGTCAACCTTCATGAATGTTGGGTTGAAGACAAAATTCTCCCACGCAGGAGGAGATGGCACTGTAACTAATTCCATAGGATTATCCCAAAAACATCCCATCTTTCGTGATGAATGTTGGAGAATGGAAGAGTCCTATCCCAATCTGTGACACATGTTGAACATAAATCACCTCAAGGAAAATATTCATGGAGTCTTCCACTACTTGTGATTCGTCATGCCAAGCACGCCACTTTTTGATCCTCGTAGTGTGCTTCGAATTCTCTATTTTCAAATTTTTATTAAGGGGGTTGACATCATTCTTTAAGCTTTGGGGATTTTCCACTTTGTTCCAAGCTTAATTTACTTCTTCAATTATGTTTAAAAGGAGGAGGATATAGACTTTATTTGAGCTTTTCATGGGATTAAATTCTAGCTTATGGCGCCATTGACCTCACATTTCTCTTCTTCTAGATGGTAGGCCAGGTTGGCTTGAGCATCTCTCTTTGTTCATCACACGAAGGATATGGAAAAAGGACTTGTGAGAGAAATATTCCAATATGTAGTTGATTCTTCTAAGGAGGAGCATAAGAAGATTTTTTTTCGGAAGGGAGCCTAATATGAGATGGTCGATTGTAATGAGAGGGTCCCCTGAATGACAACGGAAGAGATGTCATGATATTTGGCCAACTGAAGGCCCATGAAGAGGCCATATATCTCTCGTAGATTGTTTGATTGTTTTCTCAAGCCCCAAGCAAACTTGATTTCTAAATATCCATCACGGATTATTAAAATCCATCGCCCTCTTGCCACTCCTCGATTATTTTTAGAGGAACCATCAAATAAAAGGATCCATTACCTCTCTCGGTCTTGCCAATCTTTAAATTTTGTGTAATTGAGGTGAATTTTCCAATTCACATAGGCCAAAGAATAGGAAGGGGAAGATATATGAATATTGGCCAAGGGATCCATAAGAAAATCCATCCTATGGATATCTTGGCCATCCAA
This sequence comes from Pinus albicaulis, assembly GCA_034641835.2. Lineage (NCBI taxonomy): Eukaryota > Viridiplantae > Streptophyta > Pinopsida > Pinales > Pinaceae > Pinus > Pinus albicaulis. The sequence goes on from CM076574.1 coordinate 115,367,946, forward strand.
AAGAGGATCTTGTTCCTTTAATTTCTCCCTATTAGTCTCCACAACTAAGGAAAGAGTTTTAGTTGTTGTGATCTAGGGAGAGATTGAAACACTCGTGAAGATTATACTATTTCGAGAGAGCCAAATTTTCCAACAGGAAAACTTTGGTGGGGAGGTCTAGATCCATTTAAAGTCAGGTTTACCAGAGAAGGATTCAGCATAGAATTTATGTCAATTTATGATGAGACCAGAGATATCATTGGGCATGCTCATGCAAGCATACAGTGGGCCCAAAATAATTTTACAAACTTGAAGAGTGTACGAACATGATAGAAATAAATGAGGGATAGATTCTTCATGATTACAATAGAGGGGGGAGTGTGATGGACCACTAATCCCTCTTCTTTTGAGATATTTTGTTGTAAGGATTTTTTTATGGAGGAGGGTCCAGCATAAATAATTGACCTTGGGAATGGAATTATTTAGCCAAACCTTTTTCCAGATGGATGACTTTGGAGGAATTTATTCTGAGAGTGATAATTCTTCATACCCAAATTTCACTGATCACTCGTGTTATTTCCAACCTAGATTATCTTTCACTTGAAAATCAATTAGAGCACACCCTAACAATTTAATTTTGAGAAATTCCACTATATTGGAAAGATCTGAGGGGATTCCTTCGAGAAGCCATCCAAACTAACTCCAACATTATCCCAGTTACAAAGTTGTGCTAATTTGGAGATCCCTTGATTCAAAAAATGGAGGTATAGCGGCCTCAGGACTTCACATTCTTGGAGAGGGGGGTGATTCATGATTGAGTCAGACCAAAGACGAATACTAGAGCCATTTCCCAGGGTCCAACTGAGATGATTATTTATCAAATCCATAGAGGCAGAAATGAGTATCCAAGTAGGTGAGTGAGATCTCTGGATGGCAGGAGGATCTAATCTATTCCCCAAGGTGGAATGTATATATTTTTTAGAGAGCACTTGGACCCACCAAGAGTTTTGGCTTGTTTTCATCTTCCAGGAAAAAACTTCTCCCGTGGCTTCATTCATAAGGGCAGAGTCCCTGATCCCAACTCCTCCATTATCTTGAGGGGCTCGAATGGTAGCCCATTTAACCAAAGGATTTTTTTTTCCAATGTCTTTATGTCCCTCTCAGAGGAACTTGTGAATAATTTTCCCCAATGTCAAAAAGAAATGATGAGGTTATAGAAGAGCTGAAAACTGATACAGAGGAATGGTAGACAACACTGATTTGATGAGAACTACCCGTCCCACCATAGAGAGCCATCTGACTCCCCAACATTCGATGTTAGTTTTAATATTAGATAGGATATAGAACCAAGCTTGGGGAGAAATATTTTTTAAACAAATAGCAATTCCAAGATACTTGAAGTATTTCCATCCTTCCATAGTGTTGATTCCATATATAGCTCCAATTTGGAGTCGCTTGGTTGTTGTGATGTTTCATGTATATATCTATGATTTGGTTGAATTAACCAACCCACATGAGGTAGAAAGGAATTTGTCTAAGACCATTTTGAAACTACAAGCTATGACCATCGAGGTACCCCCAAGCAGAATAATATCATCAACAAATTGGGAATTATTGGAACTTTTATTGTCTAGAGTGAATTTGGGACCCGGAAGGTGTCCCAAGCTACGTTCATACTCAACTCTTATCCTCAAGGTGTATTCTACTAATATGTAAAGAAAAGGGGATAAGGGGCACCCTTGTCAAAGACCTCTATAAGCACAAAAGAAGCTTGTGACTCTGGCATTAACCAAGGGGGCAATTGTAACAACCCCGGGTTAAAAGTTCATGTAATAAAAGTTAATAAAGGCAAAAGTACACCACGGTTAAGGGACACTTATTCCAAGTTGAATGTTGGGAAAAATATCCTAGTGTGCATCACTTGTTGTGTTTCATGGCTAAGGGGAAATTGGAAAAGGCAATGGCTAAGGATTTGGAAATGCAAAAGAGTATTTTAACATTTATTTATGAAAATAAAGGAAATTAAGAGAAAAAGAAGGTGAAAGGTCAGAGGTTGCATGTGAGGAAGAAACTAAAGGAAAATAATGGAAAATTGAAGAAATTAGAGGCCTCGTTAATAAAAGACCTAAGAGCATAAATTGGTAGCCTTTTGTCAGTTTAGTTTGGAATTAGTTTCAGGGAGGAGAAGAGCACCAAGGGGAGAAAAAAAGAAAGCAAGAAAATGAAGGAAAGGAAAGCAAGGATCAAGCAAAGAAAGGTTGGATCAAGCAGTTTCAACAAGAATACTTGCAGGTAACACGTTGCATGTATGATTTCCTAGCTGGTTTTTACATGAATGGTATGTGCATGTTGGTATTTGGTTCATTTGTTGCCATTGGCATCAGTTTTGCTAGGTTGGACATTGGATTTTAGTCTAGCCTTTCCATTTTCGGATAGCCATGGTGTGATGGGGTTATTATCGGTTTGAGCTTTCGATTGTCGGAAGATTTTGAATCTGGGTGAGGTGGTCTCAAGAAAATTTCCAAAGGCCCAGGAATCCCTTAGTCGATAATGGTGGGATACACGATAAATCTTGAGGGTGGAGACAAGAAAATTCCTAAGGTATTGGAGAAGAGATTATGAGGCATCCAAGCTCGGTTTGGTTTTGTGGTCTCGACACCAGTTTAGGTGAGATCGTGGTATGGTGAGGGTGGAGGTGGTTTAACCTCTGGACTCCCTTGGTTGTGTTTGTATTTTTTATCCCTTGAGATCCCACATTCATGCTTGGAATATGGCACGGGGATGATTGGCTGAAATAAATAATTGTTTCAGTCAATCTATGGTCAAGTGGTACGTGGAAGTCTCGAACATGGTTGGCTTTTGCCTATGTCTAATGAAATTTAAGTTTCTCTTACTTTTGATAAGGAAATTTACTTTTTATTATGTGGCTTTAATGGTTGTTACCTCATTGTTATTTAACTGGTTATATGTTGGTTATAAGAATGGTTATATGACAAATCTCAGTCATAGCTCTATTCATGTTTTTACTTGTAACTGAATGAATAATGAATGCAAGACCTAATTAATGTTATGACAGTTAATGTGAGAAAGCAGTGACCCTTCTTGTTAAAACTTAGATAAGTTTTCAGTCCCTTATATTCAGACTTGACCTATAGGTTGCATATTTACCAAGTCTTTGAAAGAATGTCGGTCCCAACTGGGGATGGTCAGGTCAAGTCTTGGTTTTGGTTTTTGTTTACAAACATTAACTCTATGTCATTTGTCATCTCTTGAAGTTCCCCTTTGTTATGGGCAGAGGCCTGAGTCCTGGCCTTGAAAAAGTGGCTCAGAATTCAGAGTCATTGGCATAGAACTAAGTAGAAAAAAAAATATTTGTTGGAAAGTAGACCTGTGGGAGCGACTGGAGACTCATAGTCACTTGGAGGCCTTGGCAAGGGAGCGACTGGGGCTCTAAGTCAGGGAAAAAGATAGTTACCTTAGGGGTTGGACACCTGGAGGGGTTGGTTTGCTCCTGGAGGTCACGTGGCACCTAAGGGAAGTTAGTAAGGTCTTAGGTTGTCGAGTCCATTTCCTTAGGTTCATATAGGAGGGTGAGTCTTGTTAGTATGAATTTTTCGTCGTAAAATATCACTTTAGCTACGCATAACAAATAGCCCTAAAATCGATTATGGCTGCAAAATATCTTTAAGTTTGCTGCACAAATTCAGATCTAAGCACAAAAGACATTAAACAGATAAAATATAATATGGCTACATGCATCCAATAGACAAGACAAGAACAATGTAATTAAAATAATTTTATATTATATTAAAGAATGGGGCACCTGAGAGGAAAACAAGAAAGGTGTTTTCCGGTTCTCCTCAGTGGGATGGGTTCTTGAAAGTCCTCAGTGTTTCAGATCTAACATTCCTCTCTCTTATTGGTGTAGAAAAACAAACATAGAACTCAGTGGGAGCTCACAACGCAAAAATGGAAAAATGGTGACCAAGAGTAGATCTAGAGTGATCTAATGCAATGGAGGTGACTAATGAATGGGGAAAACCCTTCTATTTATAACAAAATATTGGGGTGTTCTAGAACTCGGTGCATGAATAAAATATTACTAATTGAATTCTAGAATCACCCTTTAGGAATATTTTATTATATTTGTTGGAGGGAAAATGTCTTTTGACTTGGGTCAATTCCTTTATTTATAAACAATAAATAAATAAATGATTTATTTATTATTTTAGGGAGATGGTGGGAATATAATTAAATAAATAGTTATTTATTTAATTATTTACAAATGATTTAGTCAAATTTAGCTAGGAATATTATTAAATAATGATTTGAATAACTTATTCCTAGGGAAGAATTAAATAAGTAATGATTTATTTAATCAATTTCCTTGTTTTGGGTTAAATATGACTAGAACATATAGACAAATGTTATTTTATATGGTGAAAGCAATTTTACTTAGGGTAAAATTGGTCTTACATGGTGTACTTGGGTTCATCTAATGATAATGGGTTAGATGACCAAAAAAATGGTGTAACAGATTGTCCCCCAACGTACGAGTGTTAGGAGAAAATCGTATGACCGAAGTACGTTGTAAGAACTCAATCACTAGGCATCAAGAGGGAAGTGAGAGAGAGGAATGTAAGGTAGTCTAATGTGCTAAAGGACTAGACCCAGAGGAGACGAGACTTACAGGTGCAACAAGTCTCTAGGTGATGAAGTAGTACCAGTGTTAAAGGCGGCAGGGGAGGCATACCTATGCCCGCCGAGACAATAGTACAAAGAATAAGGCGCCCGGAAAACCACGGAACGCAATAATGAAGCATGTGCTGGCCTAAACATGAGCCAGATAAAAATGATGAATCCCACATACATGTGATGCCTGGAATAACCTTCAGGACTTATACAAGAAGTTTTTAGTACATGAGATACAAATATACCCAAATTCCCCCTACACACGGGGAAGGGCTCACAAAATCTGACTGATATATGCAAATCGAAGGGGTGCTGCAAGAGGTTGAGGCCGATATCATCAAATGAGAGGAGCTGAATCAAGGGCGAAAATGAAGAAGTCATCCGGGCATGTGGGGGGCTACCTGCAAGGCCACCCCCTCATGAGGGTTGATACATCTCACACATGCCTGGGAATCACTAAGAGCTGTTGCTGCATCACTGGACCATCAAGTGTATAGATCACGATCATGCTGAGAAGAGGTCTAACCAAGGTACACTGCCCCCCAGACCTGGCTGCTGGAGTAAATGAGCTGATGTCGACATAAGTAGGTCCGCCATAGGTGAGGCGCTAAGGGAACCCCAACTAAGGCATGGGAGACAATTAGTAGAGTGACGAACAGATGGACAGTAGTGATGATAATGAAATGGGGGGTGACCCAAAGGGGATCATAAAAGACATGAGTACAAAATGGTATCTCATGACGGAAATTGTCACAAACAGGAATGGGTATGGAGGCAAGGTGGTGCCCCCAATGACATGTGTTGTAAGTGAGAAAATCCGATTTTGAGGGGAGGTGAAGTAAGGCTTCGTGGACAATAGGTGTCCTGGTGAAGTAGCGAAATGCAAAACAAACAGGTGTTGACTATCTAGAAGAAAATAAAACACGCATTTCGAATGGGAAATGTTAAGGGTAATATCTCTTAAGATAGAGTGCATTGTGGGGATTAGGAAGGATGTGGCCTTCAAATTCCTCTAAAAGATATGCCCCCTTACCAAGGTCTTTACTGATAATGTAAGGACCTAGCCATAATGAGTCGAACTTCCCATGACCGAGGGTATCGTGCGCCTGGTCATATAATAGAACAAGGTCACCTTCATGAAAGGTACGAGGGTGGACTTTTCGATCATACTGAGCTTTGGTGCGCTTTTTGGTTGCTTCAAGAGTTTGTAATGCAACACGACGGTCTTCAGAGGCGCGCTCAAGCATGATAAGTCGTTGTTCTAGAGGTTGGGTATCAGGGAGAAGTTCGACGACTAAGTGAAGGGAAGGGATTTCACATTCGATTGGTAAGACTTCCTCCTCGCCAAAGACAAGGTGGAAAGGAGTGAATCCGGTGGCGGTTTTAACAGAAGTACGATAAGCCCACAAAGCAGGGAAGAGCATGAGATGCCAATTGGTTTTGTGCTTATTCACCGTTCGTTGAAGCATGGTCTTAAGAATTTTGTTGACCGCTTCAACTTGGCCATTACCTTGGGGGTAATAAGAAGATGAATATTGGTGCTCAAAACCCAATAGGGAGGATAGCTCATGCCAAATTTGATCTTCGAAATGTCGGCCATGGTCCGAGACTAACTGTTTTGGAACTCCGAATCGAGCAATGACATGGTTAAAGAAAAAGAGGGTTGTAGTGGTTGCCATATTGTTAAACGTTGGCATAGTTTCGGCCCATTTAGTGAAATAGTCAACCGCCACGATGATATATTTGTGGTTACCAGTAGATGGAGGTCGACAATCCATAAAGTCGATGGCCCATTTACAAAAGGGACCGGCGGTGACGACAGGATGGAGAGGAGCGGGAGGAGCTTGCGCCTTGGGGGCGAAATGTTGGCAGTTGGAATGGTGTTTGACTGCTTCGATGCAATCACTAAAGAGAGAAGGCCAAAAATACCCAGCACGCATGATTTTTTGGGCGGTGGCGAGGCCGGAGAGGTGGCCACCACAAGCGCTGCTATGACAGGCATTGAGGACTTGCTCGGCTTCAGCGTGTGTGATGCAACGACGAAGGACAGTATCTACTCCGCGACGATAAAGGTCATCGCCGATTAGAAGGTAGTGAGAGGCTTCGTGTCAGATATGTCGTCGAGCATCACGGATCGAGATGAAGGGTGAACTTTTGGGTTCGCAAGTAAGTAAGGATGTCACCGTACCAAGGATCATCGGTGGCGATGGCAAACAAATGTTCATCAGAAAGAGCATCATTAATTGGAGTATCTTGCGTCCTAGTAGGCAAATCAGAAATGAGTTCAGCGAGGACTAAACCTTTCTTACTTTTTGGGGTGACAAATTCAACGTCGAATTCTTGGAGGATAACGACCCAACGGGCATACTTCCCGTTGACGATGCAGCGACTCAATAGGAAAGCCATGGGGTTGGAATCAGTCACAACCTTGGTGGAACGCATGAGGATATAATGACGCAGTTTTTGGACCAAGAACATGACAGCGAGTGCTAATTTCTCTTCATGCGAGTAGGACACAGGTGGACCGGCAAGGTTCTTACTGACATAATAGATCACATGTTCGATACCGTTATCATCCTCCTGGATAAGGACACCAGCAACCGAATAGGTGGAAGCGGAGATGTATAGGATGAAATCTCGGTCAAAGTCAGGGAGACGGATCAAGGGAGTGGATGTGAGAGCATACTTGAGGGCGTCAAAAGACTCTTGAGCATACGTATCCCAGACAAAAGGGGTGTGAGATCGAAGAAGTCTAAGAAAACCATGTGCGGTAGTGGCATAGACAGGAACGAATCGGCGAAGAAAATTAGCTTTGCCTTGGAGACTTTGTAACTGGCGTAAGGTACGAGGCATAGGAAGTTCAAGAATGGCTTGAACCTTCAACGGGTCGAGAGTAATCCCGTCTTTGGACACATTGAAGCCAAGGAGATGACCGGCGGGAACACAGAAGACACATTTCAAGGGGTTAAGGCGTATGTTATACTTGCGGCATCGGAGAAAAATGGTACGCAGGTCATGGAGGTGTTGCGCGCGATGTTTAGATCGTGCAGTAAGGTCGTCTAAATAGGCAAGGATAATATGGGCCAAGTCATGGAAACAATAATACATGGCTTGTTGGAAGGTGGCGCCGGCGTTTTTAAGGCCAAATGGCATGACTCGGTATGCGAAAGTGCCCCACGGACTAATGAACGCGGTTTTAAGTTTATCAGCACGACGGATAACGATTTGGTTGTATCCGGAGAAGCCATCCATGAAGGAGAGAATCTCGTGCCTCGCACACTCATCTATGATTTGGTCAATAAATGGTGTGGGGAAGTTGTCTTTGGGACAAGCTTTGTTCAGATCGCGAAAGTCAGTGCAAACATGAATGGTGCCTTGTTTTTTGAGGACGAGCACTGGATTAGACACCCAAGTGGTATATTCAATGGGGTAAATGAAACCAGCCTGTTGAAGCTTGTCGATTTCAGCTTTGATGGCTTCACGTCTAGAAGGATGGATGGGTCTCAACTTTTGCCGGACCGGGATGGCATCAGGCCATGTGTCGATGTGATGTTCGACAATGGCAGGATCGAATCTGGGCATTTCTGAGTAGGACCAGGCGAAAATATCACAGAATTCATTGAAGAGTTTGGTGTAGGCTTCAATTTCTTCCAGATTGCATAGGGCACCTATGGTGATATGTTCTTGAATACCGGGTTTGACAGAAATGTCTATTTTGATGGTAGGAGAGATATTAGCCATATTGCCTTCTTCAAAAGCATCAGGTGCAGGGATGGGGTTTTTGAACCAATCAACTTGATTGGGAATGAAGTCTTTAGATTCGAGGGCATATTGGTCATGGGATTGGTGTGGTAGGAAGTATGCACGGTGGTGCATATCGTCCCACGGAAAATCAAGTGCGGTCATGGCTTCCATGATGTCTTCATCGGTCTGAAAGATGGGAAGAGTGGGTGGAATAGGAGGATCTGAGGAGGTAGAAATATGAGACACCTGATTTTGAGGGGGAAGGCTCACATGCGTGTCGGCATGAGGGGGGACAGCGGAGCGAGCAGATGAGTGGGTAAGCGAACCATTGGGGGAAGGCACTAAGGGGTCGGTTGCCGAGAAATGCGAGGATGAGGAAAGGTAGAAAATAGTGGCTGAAGGGTCGGTCATGTCAGTATCAGGAAGAGGAATGGTAATTGGGGGAGACATGGGGTCTGGTGTTAAGGAAGAAGGATGACGGGCAAGCGCGGCTTCGAATTGGCGATAGGCGGCTAAAGAAGCGCGATACTCATCAAGGCGGGGGCAAAGATGGGTATAATGTCCATGGAAATCACACAAAGAGCAAGGGTGATTGGTGCGCAAGTGTTTAAGTTTAGGAAGAGAATCGGGTATGGTGACATGGACTTCGGGAATAAAATATTCAAGAAACGTTACATTGACCATGGTTTTGAAATGGGGTAATTCAGGGCAAGTATGGGTAGCATGTCCGACAACATCGCACAAGGAACATTGGATGGGATGCTTTGGAGGTCGAGGAGGGGCAGAAGTTGTCGGGGTGGCTTTGTCCTTGGATGCCCCCATGCGAGCTTTGCTAGTGGCACCTGACATGGGCGCCACAGGGGGTGGGTTCTGATGAGGGGGCTAAGGTACAGGTGCAGCAGGAGGAGCCATGGGTATTGGTTGAACTGGGGTCAAAGTAAGATAACGTTTGGGTTGGCCAAGCAGGGTAGCGGCTGGGGGGTCCAGGTACCAGACGAGTATACCCAAGGTCAAGTTGGGGAGGGATAGGGTAGCCAAGATAGGGATGGGAGGAGCGCCAGGAGGGAGAGCAAGGAAAGGAATATGACAAGCAAGGAAATGGACAGGAGGAATGGTCGGGGAAGGGGATTCCGAAGGAAGAAGGTGGGCTAGCGGGGGCGAAGGGCTAGGAGCTGGTGGGGTTGGGTGAGGGTGTGTTTTCTTACTATCCAAAGTGGGTTGTGAAAGGTCAGCCCAAGAAGATTGCATCATGCAAAAATTCGCCATGCTAGGATCAGGTACGGGAGGAGTGTCTAAAAAGTTTCTAAGCAAGGAGGAGTCTTTATAGATGCCAGGGGAAACACTGGGAAAAGAATAAACAGTTGGCTTATTGGTGATAGTAGAGATGGTGGACTCAGGGGAGGTCTGGGGGGTTGGTTCATGGTAAGTCAACTGGTCAATCGTGACAATTTTGCCATTATGAGGGAAGAACATCTTGCGGATGGGACAACGGACATGGAATAGGTGTAACTACGCCCCAAAAGAATGTTATAGTCAAGAGGGGCGTCGATAACTTCAACGTCGACACAAACAGTCTTGCTTGCAAGGGTGATAGGACAATTACGAAATAGGCCAATGGGCTGGGAAGCATGGCCATCCCATGCACGAAGGGTGATTGTGGAAGGGGCCAGCTCAGGGGATCCAAGTTGTTTCCAAACCGAAGCGGACATCACACAGGTGGATGCCCCCTCATCAATAATACACCGAGCGACATTGGCGTTTCGGATTTTGACTAGGATTTGGAAAGCAACTGAAGGAGGAAGAGGGGGACGGTCTGACTGACGAGTGTCGAAAACAATCAATTGGTCATCAACAGGATCTACAGTGCCCACGACAGATAGTAGAGCCCTCTTTTGAGAAGGACAAGACTGGAGGAGTTCCAATGTTGAAATGGCAGCGGGAGATTGGGCCAGATCATCTACTATGTTGTATGAATGGGCAACCCGACCAGAGCTAGCATTTCGACGTAATGGTCCCTTAGGAGGCTTGGGATGAACCTCGGCTTTGGGCGAAGGGAGTTGCAAGGGACCATTGGGTGTCGATAGAGGCTCTGTAGGACCTGACGACAGAGACTCGGAGACAGATGGAATGGGAGGTGTGGAATACTGACGGGACCGAGTTTGAAGGTTGAGGTCGACGGTGAGAGGAGGGTCAGAGGCCATCATGAGAATCTGGTAATCAGATGAACCAGAAGGGGAAGTTTGAGTGGTTACCGGGGCATGAGGGGGTTAAGTGGCCACAAATCCTTGTTGAGGGAAAGGATCGGTAAACACAGCGGGGTGAGAAGTCGCTGGGGTGGGAGGGACAACAGGGGAGGAGTGTTGTCCCCACACGGTGGCCTGAGACTCCCACATCTGCCGCATTTGTGGTAATAAGGGACAATTGTGAGTGTAGTGACCATACACACTGCAACACGAACAGGGCTTATTAGTACGAAGTGGCCTGTCTGGCTTGGGCTGAGAGCCCTGTGGCTGGTTGACAGTGGTAGAGTCGACACTGGAAGGATTGGGTCCCCGGTTACCAAGAGCGGATTGGTTACTTTTTCTCTTTCGTTGAGAAGGAAGAAAATTAGGTGCCCCCTGTTGTGCAAAGACTTGCCCTGGAGGGGGAAGTAAGTGCGGTTGTGGGGGTGGAAAAGGCAAGGGAGTGGGAGGTCCAAATGCTGGAGGAGTTGGGACACCAGGTTGCGGATACGAATAAGGGGTAGGGTGGGCAGAAAGAAGGTAAGCAAGAGGGTGGGAAAAAGGAAGAGGCATGTCGTAGCCTAAATACATGCTACCTGGAGGGGGAAAAGTGCCGGAGGGGCTGGCCCCTGGAGGGAAACCGTGGCCTAGAAGAGGTTGGGCAGAGGTATGTGACAGGGCTCCAACGATACCGTCGGCAGAGTGAGATTCCCCCGAGGCAGTAGGGCCACCGAGCATGGGAAGGTCGGGAAGGACGGTATAAACATAACCAGATTGGGCGTAAATAAGGTCATATTTCAAGGCTATTTGGAGGGTGGCCTCTTCGGTTTGGGGAAAATGGGATGCGACATCTTTGCCAATGGGAGGTAAGAGAGAGCGAAGGAACCAGTCCATGTAAACTCGATCTTCAAAGGGGGGAGCGCGACACAAGCTCCGTCTTCGCCGCCATTCCTGGACATGAGCAGAAAGGTGGATCGAAGAGGATTGATGGAAAGAAGTTAAGAGTTCAGTACCGGTGTCGTATCGGAGGGGGAGCTAGAAATAAGATAGAAGGCTTGGGCAATGGTCGCAAAGGTGGTATGGGAAGAGGTGGCTTGGTCAACATACCATTTAGAAGCTTCGCCGGTAAGCGTGCGTTGGAACAATCGAAGACGGATGGAGTCATCGGTGATGGAATTGGAGGAACACCACATGTGAAAAGATCGAATATGGTTAGAGGGATCTTCATTAGCAAGGCCCTCGAACTTGGGAATGTCGGAGGGGAGCTTGGTTGGCATAGCAGGCCAACTGACATCGTGGCGAATAGGATCATTGATCAGCTGATTGAAATCGGGGAGACTGAGGCCAGCCATATGAGGGAGTAATGGGGCAGGCGAGGTAGGTCCAGTAGGGGTTCCACTGGAAACGGACCCAGCAGTAGAACTGGGGTTAGGGCTAGGTCCGGAACTAGACATGGTGAAGGTAACAAGGGGGGAACCAAAAGGAGGGGGAGAACCCGAAAAATCAGAGGAAGAGTCGGAGTGCGGACTCGGGGGCGGACTTACTCGATGACGATGGGAAGGAGGAAGTCGACCAAGCGGAAACTGAGGGTGAAGGCCAAGAAGTCTCCGGGAGAGGCGCCTTGGGGGCGCAATGGTGACGGGAAGAAGAAAAACCGACAAGGGCAGGGAGTGAAAAAATCAAACGAGGTCAAGGGCATAGAGGTGCAGTGACAATTGATTTTAAAGTCTTTGCCATGCGGTGTTAACCAGGCGCTTCTTCACTTAGGGTCAGTGTGTGGCGTGCGTTAATTTTAATTGTTTAAACCCAGACGTTTTGAGAGTAAAAGAAAAAAGTGTGCAGTGTAACTGAAAATAAATCTGCAGTAAATAAGACTAAAAGAACAGAAAATTAACTGCTACTAATGCATCAAACTAACCCAAGAAGGCGGGTCTCTCAAAATTATTCTATAAGAGGGAAAAACAAAGCACGCTAAAAAAGAGGCCAATAGATCGAAGGTCGGGAGGGACTGGGACCTAAAGGGGAAATCTGCTAAAAAGAGGTGCAGAGAATAGCAAAGAGACAGAGGCAAGGTTGCTGCTAAAAAGGAGGAGATCAGCGAAAACTAGAAGGGGCAAGGAGGCGGCCCTAGAAATGAACCCAAACAAAACTATATGAGGTGATTCGAGAGGGAGAAGAGCTGATCTAAAGGGATCTGAAAAGGAGGTATCAGATCTGAGAAAAATAAGGTTGAAACTTTGAAAATTCAGACTTCCGAAACAGCAAAGACTCTCCCACAAAAAGTGGAGGGTACTAGATCCCTAAGGGGCAAGATTCACTCTTAGTTGAGTGAATCAGATCAGAAACAGGTCTAAACGGGCAGAGACAGAGGCTAGAAAACCCTGACAGAAGCTTCAGACAAACCCAAAAAAAGTGCTGGAAAATTTGCATAAAAAGTGCAGGTCGCAGGTTCTGACCTAATTGCAGGCCAGGACGCAGATTTGGGGCAGAAAAGTGCGACCTCAAGGCCAAGTCGCACTTTTTGGGCCGATAAGTGCGACCTGCAGATCCAGCTCTCTCGGCGGCAGATTGCAGAAAAAGTTGTCGTCTCAGCTATGGCTGATGTCTGTCACCTGCGCAATAAGGCCAGAAATACACGGAAGTTAAAAATTGGACTGTTTGAGGGTTTTAGGGTGAAAAACACCATAAAAATAGGAAAAATAGAAAATGAAAGAGAAACCCTAGGGTCTGAAACAACTGGATATGCAGGAATATATAAAACGACAACGATCGCAAAAGAAAACTCGTGTGGAGTCGCCAATTGTTAGTATGAATCTTTCATCGTAGAAGACCACTTTAGCTACGCATAACAAATAGCCCTAACATCGATTATGGCTGCAAAATATCTTTAAGTTTTTTGCAAAAATTCAGATCTAAGCACAAAAGACATTAAGCAGATAAAATATAATATGGCTCCATGCATCCAATAGACAAGACAAGAACAATGTAATTAAAAGAATTTTATATTATATTAAAGAATGGGGCACCTGAGAGGAAAACAAGAAAGGTGTTTTTCGGTTCTCCTCAGTGGGATGGGTTCTTGAAAGTCGTCAGTGTTTCAGATCTAACATTCCTCTCTCTTATTGGTGTAGAAAAACAAACATAGAACTCAGTGGGAGCTCACAAAGCAAAAATGGAAAAATGGTGACCAAGAGTAGATCCATAGTGATCTAATGCAATGGAGGTGACTAATGAATGGGGAAAACCCTTATATTTATAACAAAATATTGGGGTGTTCTAGAACTCGGTGCATGAATAAAATATTATTAATCGAATTCTAGAATCACCCTTTAGGAATATTTTATTATATTTGTTGGAGGGAAAATGTCTTTTGACTTGGGTCAATTCCTTTATTTATAAACAATAAATAAATAAATGATTTCTTTATTATTTTAGGGAGATGGTGGGAATATAATTAAATAAATAATGATTTATTTAATTATTTACAAATGATTTAGTCAAATTTAACTAGGAATATTATTAAATAATGATTTGAGTAACTTATTCCTAGGGAAGAATTAAATAAGTAATGATTTATTTAATCAATTTCCTTGTTTTGGGTTAAATATGACTAGAAAATATAGACAAATGTTATTTTATATGGTGAAAGCAATTTTACTTAGGGTAAAATTGGTTTTACATGGTGTACTTGGGTTCATCTAATGATAATGGGTTGGATGACCAAAAAAATGGTGTAACAAGTCTTATCATATTGACCCTCAACTCATTTTTACCTTGGGTAAGCCGATGAAAGTGGGTAAATGTGGGAGGAGGCATGTTACAGGGTGGTATTAGAGCGGATTACGCTCTCTTTGGGTAAGTCTGGTGTTGTCATGGTTATGGTTGTTATCCATGGAGTCATGGTATATAGTTGGTATGGTCATGCATGATGTTGTTATGTTGTTATGTTGATTACATGGTATGCATATGATTATACATGTACATGCTAATGTGGATTGATCTTGAAGATGAGATAAGCCTCCCTTGAACATCACTAAGGTATGCATTTGAATTTGGTATCTATTTGGTTTATCTGACATGGTACACTTGCAGGAAGAAGAGAATCCAATATTACAAGAAAAATGTTAGACTACAGTTCACGTGACTCTCCCTACATATTAGTTGGGTAGCAAGGAGAAGAGTACTCTCCTAGTATAGCAGATAAAGTTGAGGAGCTTCAGGGCAAAGATCATAAGTTGAAAAACAGACAATGACAGTTTGGTTGAGGCTCAAGAAAGACTTGCAATGGCTCAGGAGAAGAAGGTAGAGGTTAATGAAACCATTCTTCATATCTTGTCAAGGACAGTTGAATATCGTCAAGAGTAGGAAGAGAAAAATAATGGATATTATGGTAGCAGGTATCGGTCCAGATATAGGATGGATATAGGGGACACAATTAGAGGTGGCAGATCATTGGATACACCTGACAGGCAAACTGGTATGTATGGGCATCATTCTAGTTCCTCATCCAGGAGACATCATCACAGTCATCACCATCATCATCCTTGTAGGAGGAGGGAGTATTTACCTAAGGATTCGAAGAAATTGAAGCCTCCTACATTTGATGGAGAGATTAAGAAGTCAGAATATGCAAAGGAATGGTTGCTTGGGATGAAGAAATTCTTCAGATTGCATAACTATTTAGAAAACATGAAAGCCAAGATAGCCACCTTCATTCTTAAAGGGAAAGCAAATATCTAGTGGGAAGATATGAAGAATTTCAAGGGAATTTAGGAAGAAGACTTGAATTGGGAATATTTCGAGAGGATATTGAAGAAGAAGTACCTATTAGAGAGGCACTATGATGATAGAGCTAAGGATTTTTATTAGCTACAGATGGGTTCTATGACAGATGATGAGTATACTAGCAAGTTCTTGGAGCTGTTGAGATATGTGCCATATCTCAAGAAGGAGAAGGATAAGATTCAGAGATGCACTAGTGGATTGCCAACAAGATATAAAGACCATATTATGTTTGATGAGCCTAGATCATTAGAGGAGGCCATCTGGAAGTTGAAGCATTGCTATCAATAGTAAAAGCGCAAAGTTGAACCTAAACGTGACTTGAAAGGAAATAAGAAACTTAAAAGGAAGTGGGCACCGAAGCGAGGAAGACCTCAAGATGCAGGTGGGAAAGAAAATGTGGTTCCTTACAAGAAGTTCAGTAAAGTTGAGAAGGGACATGGATCGCAGCCTAGAGAGTAGCATACTAGAGGTGATGGTAGAGTACCATTGCAGTGTTGGATATGTGGCAAAGATCATCGTAAGAAGGATTGTCCATTGTACCATGGAGGTAGGCCTTAGATCTATAGCGCTCAAGAGGTGCAGACAGTTGGGGATGTTGGTCATAGTATTCCTCGGATTTATGCAACTATGGACAATAGGCAAGCGAATCACCAAGCATCTATTATTGAGATGGATGGTAAGCTTTGTCATCAATTTATTTCTATTTTGATTGATCCTAAATCTAATTATAGTTATGTTAATCCTGACCTGGTGGATAAGTGTGGCTTGTGAAAAGAAGTGCATGCAGATTCTTAGTTGGTGCAGTTGACTACAGGCACTAAGAAGAGAGTTCATCATTGGGTAAGATATTGTGCATTTGATTTGAATGGTATGCCTACAACAACACATTTGAATGTACTGCCATTGGGGTCATATAATATGTTTTTGGTTATGGACTGGTTATATCTTCACATGACCAAGGTAGATTGCTATGAAAAGTGATGCAGGAGCATCCGAGCACCCTTCATTAAAATTGGAATCCAATGGTGCGTAAGGAGGAAGCATAGAATGAGGACGAGATTACTCACGTTTGTTGAGTTTGTTAAATTTTTATTAATGAAATTACTATTTTAAGAGATTGTAAGCCACCTCACTAAAGTAGATATGGTCAACCTATTATAAAATAGGGAAGTTCATGATTTTAGAAAATTATTATGAGATCCTAAGAGAAACGAATGGATCTAAAATGATACATTCGATGTATTGTGTTCTATATAAATTATAGCCTTCGGTATAGTGGAGAGATGCCAGACGGAATGTAATATCAAGAGCTGAGAGGGCGACCTGGCTCATATAAACGTATTGTAATTCGAATTTGAAAATAATTGAAATATGTGTTTGTTAGCGTGAATTGCTATCATTGTGTATCCGAGCTATAGTTTTTATGAATCTGTGAGACTGTGTGTTTTAGAGAGATTGAGCACTCATTTTGTAGTGTATAAGTTTGAATACTATGTGGATTTGCATAATTCAAAGATCAACCATCGATCACAGAATGGATCGACGGCGACCCATTAAAAAACGTGGCCCTTCAAATCGATATCCAGCGTGCACTGCGTAGAAGTGAGATGGATGGCTCATATCCATTCAGAGCGGAAATGAGTCTGAGGGCTAACAGTTGTAGGCAGACCTGAAATGTAGTTTAAGAGAAATGTCATGTGCATGCTCGAGAGTTAGTACCAGGGTGCGTTGAGAAGAATTTTATTGCTGCATAGTGAACTATTTCGTTTAGATCGTGGGCCCATAACCCACAGATCCACGAATTGAAAAATTGCAGCTTTGCTGCATCAAAGTGGTATCAGAGATGGAAAATATTTCTTGCAAGAAATAGTTTGCATGCTAAGGAAGAAGAGGTACAATTTTGTTGAAGATTTTTAAGCTTGTGGTCTTTGTATTGTTGTGTAGGTGAGAATATTGCAACAGCCTAGAGCCATGAGTGCTCAAATGGTTCCAGAGGAGAGAACCAGAGAGATGCCGAAAGACTGGGCTGAGAGGAGAGAAGCTTGGTAAGGTATCATGTAGCAGGGAGGACTTTTTATTGCAGAGGTTTTGTTGCAGCTCACAGAAAGATCACGAAGTAAATTCCACAAAGGATGTGAGTATAATTGCTAAGAGATGAAGAAGACATATGACTACGAGGTCATAAGATTTTTTGTACCTCGGGAGTCTGATGCAGGAGCATCCGAACACCCTTCATTAAAATTGGAATCCAATGGTGTGAAAGGAGGAAGCATAGCATGAGGATGAGATTACTCATGTTTTGTTGAGTTTGTTAAATTTTTATTAATGAAATTACTATTTTAAGAGATTGTAAGCCACCTCACTAAAGTAGATATGGTCAACCTATTATAAAATAGGGAAGTGCATGATTTTAGCAAACTATTACGAGATCCTAAGAGAAATGAATGGATCTGAAATGATCCATTTGATGTATTATGTTTTATATAAATTATAGCCTTCGGTATAGTGGAGAGAGGCCAAACGGAATGTAATATCAAGCGCTGAGAGGGCGACCTGGCTCATATAAACGTATTGTAATTTGAATTTGAAAATAATTGAAATATGTGTTTATTAGCGTGAATTTATGTCATTGTGTATCCGAGCTATATTTTTCATGAATCCGTGAGACTGTGTGTTTTACAGAGATCGAGCACTCATTTTTTAGTGTATAATTTTGAATCTTATGTGGATTTGTGTATGTCAAAGATCAACCATTGATCACTGAATGGATCGACGGTGACCCATTAAAAAATGTGGACCTTCAAATCGATATCCAACGTGCATTGCATAGAGGTGAGATGGATGGCCCATATCCATTCAGAGAGGAAATGAGTCTGAGGGTTAACGGTTGTAGGCAGACCCAAAATGTATTTTAAGAGAGATGTCATGTGCATGCTCGAGAGTTAGTACCAGGGTGCGTTGAGAAGAATTTTATTGCTGCGTAGTGAACTGTTTCGTTCAGATCGTGGGTCCATAACCCACAGATCCACGAATTGAAAAATTACAATTTTGCTACATCAACAAGGCTATTGAGTGCCTGTATGATAATGGGGAAAAGAGAATATTGCAGGGAAAGAAGAAGCCTACATCACTGAGGATGGTCACAACTATGCATACTAAGAACAATTGTAGGAAGGGGTGTGTGATGTTTGCAGTTCATATTTCCAGTAATAAGGGAAAGGATGTTGAGGATGCAAAAAAATTCAAGAGGTGTCCAGTCTTGCAACAGTTTCAAGATGTGTTTCCAGCAAATATTCCAAATTTTCCTCCTCATAGGGAAGTATAATTTTCTATTGATTTGGTACCAGGTCCGACACCAACATCAAAGGCACCTTACAGAATGAGCACACCATAGTTGGTAGAGTTGAAGTTGTAGTTGAAGGAAATGTTTGATAAGGGATACATTAGACAAATTGTATCACCTTGGTATTCACCAATATTATTCGTGAAGAAGAAGGATGGTACTCTCAGGTTGTGCATTGATTACAGGCAACCGAACAAGGTGAAGATCAAGAACAGGTACCCATTATCAAGGATTGATGACTTGTTCGATCATTTGAAGGGAGAAGTTGTGTTCTCAAAGATTGATTTGAGATTGTGATACCATCAGGTATGCATCAAAGAAGAGGACATCTACATGACTGTTTTTAGGACCAGGTATGGTCATTATGAGTTTGTTGTAGTTCCATTCGGTTTTACTAATGCTCTAGCGTCTTTTATGTGCTTGATGAAAAATGTGTTGTGTCCTTATATGGACAAGTTTATTATTGTATTCATTGATGACATCTTGATATATTCTAAGAATGAGGAAAAACATGTCGGGAATTTAGCAGTAGTGTTGAGATTGCTAAGAAAGCATAAGATGTATGCCAAGCTTAGCAAGTGCAATTTATTTCAGACAAAGGTACATTACTTGGGACATGTTGTTTCTAAGGCAGGCACAGCAATAGATCCAGAAAATATAAAACCTATCATGGAATGGGCAGCTCCTAGAAATGTTGATGAAGTCAGATCATTCATGGGACTAGCAGGTTACTACATGATTTTCATCAGGAACTTCTCACACATTTCCTATCCTATTAAATCATTACAGAGGAAAGGTAATAATTTTGAATGGACAGAGGAGTGTGCATCCAGTTTTGAATATTTGAAACAATTGTTGATCAATGTTCTAGTGTTAAAGATTGCAAATATAGATAAAGATTTCGTAGTGTGTACAGATGCTTGCAAGAGAGGGCTTGGTGGAGTCATTATGCAGGAGGGACATGTGATATGTTATGAGTCCACAAAATTGAATGAGCACGAGCATAACTATGTGACTCATGGTATTGAGTTGGTAGCTATTATTCATGCCTTGAAGATGTGGAGACATTATCTTCTTGGCAGGAGGTTTCTGTTGATGAGTGATCACAATGGATTGAGATATTTGTTTGACCAACTAAATTTGAATGCTAAGAAAGCTAGATGGTTGGCTACCCTTAGTGAGTTTGACTTTTAGATCAAATACATTAAGGGAAAGGAGAACAGGGTTGAAGATGCTCTCATCAGGAAAGTGCAGTTGAACAATATTGTAGTTTTGATCTCATATGATATAAATTTACATGATCATATCCTACAAGCAGGATAGTAGGATGACAAGTACATGGATCTTATGCTCAGGTTACAATATGGTACATTTGATCAGGATGTGTACTATCATCTCACGAAAGATGGCTTAGTGAGATTCGGGGACAAGATCCATGTGTCAAATGACAGTGAACTCAAGAAGCTTATCTTGAGGGAGTTTATGCCAAACCATATTCAGGTCACCCAGGATATTAGAAGACGTTGACAGCAGTGAAGAGGTTCTACTACTGGCCGAATCTGAAAAAGGAAGTGGAAGAGGTTATGGTGAGATGTTTAGACTGTCATTAGTTCAAAATAGAGTGTAAACATCCAGGTTGGTTGCTTTGGCCTATTCCAATTCCAGAATGGAAGTGGGAGGTAATTTCCATGGACTTCATTACAGATTTTCTAAGGACATCGAAGCAACATGATTCTATCATGGTAGTGGTCGATAGGTTGAACAAGGTAGCTCACTTCATTCTAGTGAAGACTACGTATTCATCTAGTGAGTAACATAGGTCTTCATCAGGGAGAGCGTGAGATTGCATGGTGTTCCAAAGACGATTGTGTCGAACAAGGATACTAAGTTCACTTCCAAGTTTTGGAAGGAGTTGTTTGTAGGATTGGGGATGGGGTTAGCCTTTGGCACAACTTATCATCCACATACATATTGACAGATATGGAGGGTCAAAAGAATACTGGAGGATATGTTGAGAATGTATGTCATGCATCAACAGAGGAGATGGGAGGAGTACCTTCGATTGATCGATTTTGCCTACAATAATGGTTATCGGGAGTCACTGAGGATGATTCTATTTGAGGAAATATATGGGCGAATTTGTAACACTCCCATAAGCAGGAGTGAACCAGTGAACAAGGTACTTGTGGGGATGGAAATGTTGGCAGACATGGAACAAGAAATTCAGGTTATAAAGAAGAATCTAAAGGCAGCACATGACAGGCAGAAAAGTTATGCAAACCAACATAGGTCATTTAAGGAGTTTCAGGTTGGGAAGCATGTGTATTTTCACATCAAGCCAAAGCATATCTCCTTAAGGATTGGGTCATGTGCCAAGTTGGAACCATGGTATTGTGGGCCTTTTGAGATCCTTGAGAGGATTGGACCAGTGGCCTATATACTTGCACTGCCTCCGATAGTGAAATTCCATGATGTTTTTCATGTTTCATTGCTTAAAAGATATGTAAATGATGTTGATCATGTTATTGATTGGTCTATATTGCAAGTGGAGAAAGAAGGAGAATTCTACCTGAAACCTTAGTCCATATTGCAACGAAAACATCTCATGCTCCAAAATAGAGCAATCGAGTAGGTTAAAGTGCAGTAGAAGCACTTTGGGCCCGATGAAGCTACATGGGAGATGGTTGATCAGATGCGGGCTATGTATCCTTCATTATTTGTTAGTGGAGGCAAATTAATTTTGGTATTTGTACATTTTTATGTATGGTTGATATTGTAAATACCGTAATGAATTGTGTTATAAATCTCCAATTTGTGGTATGGTTGTCATGTTTTCATGTTTGTCATGATGGTTTTGTTTTTGAGCAGGATGTTATCGTGAATACTAAAATAGGTGAAGTTATAAAGCTCTAGAGGAAGTATGTTTTTGGCTTTAAGCGGTTTTTCTGGTTGTAGGTGTCACAGAACACCGAGGAAAGTGTTCCCCTAAGGGGGTGGGGTCTATAACAACCTCCGGTTAAAATTTAATGTAATAAAATTTAATAAAGGCAAAATAAGACCACAGTTAAGAGACAATTATTCCAAGCTTAATGTTGGGAAAAATATCCTAGTGGTCCTCACTTGTGTTTTATGTCTAAGGGGAAATTGGTAAAGGCAATGGCTAAGGCTTTGGAAAGACATAAGAGTATTTTGGCATTTATTTATGAAAATAAAGGAAATTAGTAGAAAAGGAAGGTGAAAGGTCACAAGTTGCATGTGAGGAGGAAAATGAAGGAAAATAATGGAAAATTGAAGAAATTAGAGGCCTCATAAATAAAAAGACACCAGAGCATCAATTGGTAGCCATTTATCAGTTCAATTTCAGAATTAATATCAGAGAGGAGAAGAGCACCAAGAGGAGAAAGAAAGAAAGCAAGCAAAGAAAGGAAAGGAAAGGAAAGCAAGGATCAAGTAAGGAAAAGTTGAATCAAGCAACTTCAACGGGAATATTTGAAGGTAACAGGTTGCATGTATGATTTCCTAGATGGTTTTGACATGCATGGTATGTGCATGTTGGTATTTGGTTCTTTTTTTGTCATTGGCATGGGTTTTGTCAGGCTGGACAATGGATTTTAGCCTAGCCATGTCATTTCTGGATAGCCATGGTGTGATGGAGTTGCTCTCGGTTTGAGCTTTGGATTGCTGGAATATTTTGGATTTGGGTGAGGTGGTCTCAAGAAAATTACCAAAGGCCTTGGAATCCCTTAACCATTAATGGCGAGATACATGGTAAAGCCTGAGGGTGGAGACGGGAAAATGCCTCAAGGTATTGGAGAAGAAATTATGAGACATCCAAGCTCGGTTCAATTTTGTGATCTCGACACGGTTTAGGTGAGATCATGGTATGGTGAGGGTGGAGGTGGTTTAAACTCTAGATTTCCTTGGTTGTGTTTGGATTGGTTTATCCCATGATATCCCACATTCATGCTTGGAATATGGCACTGGGGTCATTGGCTGAAAGAAAGAATTGGTTCAGTCAATAGATGGTTAGGTGGTACGTGGAAGTCCCAAACTTGGTTGTCTTTTTCCTATATATAATCAAAGATAAATTTCTCTTTCTTTTGATAAGGAAATGTAATTTCCATTATGTGGTTTTAATGGTTGTTCTCTCATTGTTATTTATCTAGTTATATGCTAGTTATAAGCATGGTTATATGATATATATCAGTCATGACTCTATTTGTGTTTTTACTTGTAATTGAATGAATAATGAATGCAAGACCTAATTGATGTTATGAAAGCTAATGTGAGAAGGCAATGAACCTTCATGTTAAACCTCAGATAATTTTCAGTCCATTATGTTCATACTTGGATTCATGACTTGTAGGTTGCATCTTTACCAAGTGTTTGACGGAATGTCAATCCTGATTGGGGAAGGTTAGGTCAATTCCTGGTTTGAGTTTTGGTTCAAAAGAATTCTCTCTATGCCATTTTTAATATCTAGAAGTTTCACTAAGTTCTTGGCAGAGGCCTGAGTCTTGGCCCCTGAAAAAGTGGCTCGAAATTTAGAGTCACTGGCATAGAACTGAGCACAAAAATCCATAGTCATTGGGAATCAAGCCTGTGGGAGAGACAGGAGACTCATAGTGGCTTAGAGGCCTTGGTGAGGGAGAGAATGGGGCTCTAAGTCAGGGAAAAAGAGATTTATATAAGGGGTTAGACACCTGGAGTAGTTGGAGTTCTCCTAGAGGTCTCGTGGCACCTGAGGGAAGTCGGTAAGGTCTTAGGTTGTCGACTCCATTTCCTTAAGGTCATATAGGAGGTTGAGTCTTATCATAGTGACCCTCAGCTCATGTTTATCCTGGGCAAGCCAGTGAAAGTGGGTAAATGTGGGAGAAGGCGCGTTTCAATGATTTAGGGCGAGCTTATACAAGTTGAGATCCACTATATGAAAGTATTGTTGAAACCCAACTTGTTCAAGACTTTGAAGAGGAAGTTGTGCCTAACTTTGTCAAAAACATTGCCCATGTCTAGATTAATGGAGATTCCTTTATCCCTTCACTCTCTGATGGATAATGTCGAATCAAGGACCAATATAATGTTGTTATAGATCTATCTCCCATAGATAAAGGCTCCTTGATTTTCAGAAATAACATCGGGGAGGAGATTTTTTAATCATTTTGCAATAAGTTTGGAGATTATCTTGTAAGAGAATACATAAATACATGGGACAAGATATAAGTAAATAGGAGGGATTTTTCTCTTTTGGAACCAAATCCATAAATGAGGAGTTTATTCCTCCTCCCATACACCCATTTTTTAAGGAGTAGCTGATTAATCTACACAAGTCTCGTTTAACTAAATCCCGGAAGTGATGATAGAAATGGGTTCAAAAACAATCTAGTCCTGGGGCTTTGTTGGGGTGGAAGGAATATACAACTATGTTGATCTCTCCTTCATATGGAAGGAGATTTAACTGACTATTCATTTCTTCAGAGGTAAGCAGCAGAATGTGGTCTAGCATGTAGGTCTCAGATTCCTCGGACGGGGGGTCGATTTGGGAGTAGAAATAGTTGAAGAACACAACAAACTCTTCCTTTATAATATTTGAGTCATCCACCTTTCCCCATTGATCAATATTTCCTGGATGGTCCTTTTCCTTTCCCTGTTCTTGGCTTGATTGTGAAAGTACTTTGTATTTTTGTCTCCTCCCTGCAACCAAATGCTTATGGAATTCAGTCTCCAATACTCCTCTTCCTCCTTCTGTTGTGCATGATATTTATCAAACAAGGTCTTATCCTAGAGAAGAAAATACTCAATAACGATATTATCTTCCATGATTGACTAAAGGTGACTAAGCAACCACTCCATGTCTTGGATGGTTTCCTAAGAATCAAACTTCAGAGAACATGCCCAAGATTTGAGGTATATTTTCTAGTTTTTTGATCTTTTTCTTGCAAATAAATATGGGATTGCCTTCAACCTAAGGGCGCCAAGATTGGGCTATAACATCATGGAAGTTTGGGTGATGGATCCAAATTTGACTAAATCTAAACAATATGGGGCCATAATCACAAGAGGAGAGAGGTATAGGCAGATAGTGCCACGATCAAACCCGTTCCATGGATGAATGTAAGATTTTATAGAGAGATTACTACAGAGAAAATCATCAGAGATAAGACATCAATCCAATATGGCAACGATATGATTTGGGAAAATCCACCTGTTGGTCCAAGTGTATTTAAATCCAGACGTTTTAACGTCTAGAATTTTATCGTGGGACATCAAATCTTCCATATTTTCTTGAAATGGATCTCTGACAAGTGATCCTCCTTTTTTATCACAACTATTTAGAGTAGTATTGAAATCCCCCCCAAGACTCTAAAATGCCCCAAATTATGAGCTAAAAATGCTATGGAGAGAATCCCAACACTCATGTTTTTCTCTACAATGAACCAACATGTATACATTAACAACTATGTGTACCTGATTTGAGGATAGATCGAGGAAATATGTTGTGAGCCAATGCACATTAGAGACGTAATTAATGAGGTGAACTTGAGACGGGTCCCATAGAGTGCATAGTCTTCTAGACACGCATCTTGCACTAATCAAATAGATACCACTTTCGTACCAAAGCTTGAACTATTGTGCTAGGATTTCATGTTCCTCAAGGTTTGTCTCCTGGAGAAGGTTGATAGAGGGCCTTTCCGTTATGAATTTGGATTTTACTTCAAATATCCTTTTTAATGACCCTTACCCCCAACAATTCCAGGTTAGAAATATAATTAATTACTTTTAGATAAGGGATCCACCTTGGATAGGGTTATGTTTGCATTCTTCCTGGTGCCTTTAATTCCCGCTTCTCCCACTTGGACGTGTTTGAGAGTTGTTTAGTGGCTCAACTCTTTTTATTTTTCTACTTGATTTATCCTTAATTCTATATTTGGTTTTCTACGAGAACGATAATATTTCTCTATGGCTTTGTTAGCTTCATATTTCTCATATGTTGAGCTTACAAAAGGGTCCCCGACAGTGCCTTCTCTTGGAAAAATGAAATCTTCATATTCTATGGAAGATTCATCTTGAACGGGTTCAATTTCGTCTTTAGATCTTGAAGCATATATTCCCTCAGTCATGCTAATGGGATCATTTTGATTGGAGGGATGATCAAGGATCAAGAGATTTGATTGTGGGATATCCCCTTCTTCTCACTCATTTGATAAAGCATCAAATTGATTGCCAATGTTACCATGGGAGACATATTTTATTGATCCTTTTTCGATCTTGTCTGAGATTACCTTAGGGGAGGATGGGTGGGTTTCCTTTACTGGAGGATGTTGTTGCTGATAAGAAGGGCGAGTTGGTAGCTTTTGATATCCTTTCCTTTATTTGGCCTCTTGCCATTTTTCTCCTTATTCACCTTGCTTTTCTGGTTTCTCAGGATTATTGGGGCAATTCCTAGAAAAGTGGCCATAGTCATGACATAGCTTGCATTTGAAGGGCAGTTTATCATAGTCCACCTACTGTATTGGCGACCAACTATAAAGGCTTAAGTTAATCATCGTCGATAATCCCTTTTATAGATTTACCTCTACACAGATTTGAGCATAGGAAAAAATCCCATCACGAGGCTCTGCACAATCCACATATTTCCCCAGAGCATTTATGATCTTCTTGAATGTAGCATCATTCCAACAATGGAGAGGAATATAGGGAAGCTTAACCCACATAGGGACAAAACTAGGAACATTGTAGTCATGGGAAATTTTAGGGGCTAATATTCGCAGATGGGCTAACTTTCCATGATTTTTCCAAAAAAAAGATTCGCCAATTTCCATTTTTCTTAAAAATGATTCACCCAAATTTTACAATATAAAATTATTTTACGTTAAAAATCGCCAACATTATATAGAGAGTATATATAAAATCATTATAAATTTCAAGAATTTTACAAATACATCAATAAACATTTTATAGTTTACATATTAGGTACTAGAGAGATTTGCCAATTTTTTAAACTTCAAAATAATTTTCCATCCTTAAAATTACCCCTGATTGTAGTCCAGGTTGAAATTAGGGGTCCACCGATCCAGGTAAAGCCCTCGGGTGCCCATAAAATATGGATCGTTTAAGAAGATTTTGTCTCGATCTGATTTTGTCTCAAAGAAAAAAGTGAAAAACCCCTTGCCCCAGAAAGTTACGGTGACATCCCCTTCTATAAATGGTTTCCAATTGTTCTAAACCCATTGATAGACAAATCTGGGTGAGGGCCACAAGCCCATAAATTGACCCATTAGGGCCTAATCTGTTAGTTGGAGTGCTCAAACCCGTGCCTACAGAGTAGAGATCTCAACCTTCGGGATCTCATCCATATTTTTGATGAAATGAGAGGGCGAGGCCTTCTAAAATTTTGACACATTCGAAACAATAGTGTTAAAGGCAACGATATCTTGGTCGAGCAAAGAGGGAGAGGCCAGATTGGTCATGATTGACCATCCCGCTATATCGAAATCACACTGGCAAGAGGCAACAGGAAAGGGAAACACAATTGTAGGGAAGGATGAGAATGGGGAAGCAACAAGAGAGGGGTCGACCTGATAGGCAAAGGCTTACAATGGACAATGAGGCGCCTTGAACACAATAGAGTGGAGCTTAGGGATACAAAGTCATAGAGCTGTATATGATATAATATGCTTTGAATTTTACTTTTTATCAAAACAATTCTTATTTTTATTATTTAATAAAACCTTGTTGATATTTATTCAATTGTCTTTTTTGAATTATTTGTGTTCATCTATTAGATTGTTTCAATTCTTGGTCATGTTAGATCACCACATATTATGTAATAATGGTGCTCGATCTTTAACTTGTAGGCTAAAAATCATTTTCTCTAATTCTTGTAAATATTTATTTTATTCTTTACACTGCCCTTCTAATTTACATCACAATTTGTAAACTTTATATTAGATATTTGTTTACATTCCCAAGATCCTCCTTCTTTAGTTGTGATTCTTGATCTTTTTGTAGAATTTTGTTATTTCTCTAAAATGAACAAAGATATATTTTAAGGAATATCCAACATGAGAAGGACAAAGAGATTAAAATCCATGCAATATCAATGATGTATATTTAATAATGAATAAGATAAATGATAGAAAACCATTTAATACAATGCCATATGATGATATACTTGTACACATTGGCTAGTTATTATGGTTAATGGACCATGTCTCTTGGTTAGGTCATGTCCCATTGTCGAGATGTGTCACTTCATTTATTATTATTATGTTGTGAAACCAGCTCCAAAAATAGAAGAAAAGAGATATCAACGCCTTAGAAATCAGCCACTT
The DNA here is from genome assembly GCA_034641835.2 of Pinus albicaulis. Classification (NCBI taxonomy): domain Eukaryota; kingdom Viridiplantae; phylum Streptophyta; class Pinopsida; order Pinales; family Pinaceae; genus Pinus; species Pinus albicaulis. The sequence goes on from CM076574.1 coordinate 115,396,043, forward strand.
CAAGGGGGAACCTCCAATACATTACATAAATGAATAATTCTTGGATGATACAAATTACAAAACCTCCTTTCTATATATAGGAGTCCATGGGGCCACAATGTAATCCTAGTGGGGCCACAATGTAATCCTAGTCGACCTAACAATAATAATTTAAGGGCACAATAATAACAATATGGGGGTTACAGGGGTACAATAATAACAATAAGGGGGTTACACTAACAACAATAAGGGACTATACTAGTAATATAGGGACCTAACATGCCCCTCTCCTTCAAAAAGTGTTGTCCTCAACGCTTGAGTAGCTCTAGGTGCTTCTGTATAAAATTCTCATCCTCCCATGTAGAATCTTCAGTGGGTAAGTTCTTCCACTTGATGAGATACTCTGAAATTGATCGATTCCGTAGTTGTCGAGTTCTTTTTTCCATGACTGCTTCAGGTTCCAATATGGTTTTCCCTTCCCCATCAAGTTCTGGCAATACTGTTTGAACTGGAAGATTTTCACCTATAACCTTCTTTAAGCATGAAACATGGAAAACTGGATGTAATCGCGAAGAAGCGGGAAGCTCCAATTTGTATGCCATAGTACCAATCTTTTGCAACACCTTGTAAGGACCATAGTACTTTGGTGATAATTTATTATCCTTCTTAGCTTTCTTGAGGGACATTTGTTTGTATGGTTGTAGCCGTAAAAATACCCAATCTCCCACATCAAAACTTCTCTCACTGCGATGTTGATCTGCCTGTTGTTTCATTTGATTTTGTGCCAAATTTAGGTTATCCTTTAAGAGTTGGAGAACTTCTTGTTGATGCTCGATGTGATCCTCCACTGCTTGAACCCTAGAATTTTCCCTTAAAGAATATGTGATGGATGGTGGATGATATCCATAAAGTGCCATAAATGGGGTCATTTTTGCTGCAGTATGGAAGGAAGTGTTATACCACCATTCGGCAAGAGGTAACCACTTGACCCATTGTGTTTGTTTATCAGATACAAAACAACGAATATATCATTCCAAACATTTATTTACTATCTCCGTTTGACCATCAGATTGCGGATGATAAGATGAGCTATGAGCTAATTGAGTACCCAAACAAGAAAATAACTCCGTCCAAAAATTTCCAGTAAAAATGGGATCTCTGTCGCTCACAATAACCCTTGGGCTTCCATGTAGCTTTTGAATTCTATCCATAAATGTAGTAGTAATTGTACTTGCTTTAAATGGATGAGATAATGCACAAAAGTGTGCATACTTGGTAAGTCTATCAACTACCACCATGATGACACTCTTTCCTTCGGACTTAGGTAAACCTGTGATAAAATCCATTGAAATCTCCTCCCAAAATTGACTTGGAATGGATAAAGGTTGTAGAAGTCTCGGGGTCTTAATTGTCTCAACTTTATTCTGCTGGCAAACCAAACATTGCGCCACAAACTTTTGAATATCAGATTTAAGGCCATCCCAAAAAAATTCTTTCTTCACCCTGTGGTAAGTTTTTAAAAATCCTGAGTGTCCTCCTAAAGGAGAAGTGTGCAATTCCAGAAGAATCTTTTGTTTTAGTTGAGAATTCTTGCAAAGATATAAGCGATCTTTGTTATACGACCAATTTGTCACCGTCTCTACAATTCTCCGTCCAGCACATTGGAGGGCTTATTCCATAACCTGTGAGCAGTGGCATGATCTGAAAACACTTTCATGGCATTCCCCTAGACATGGACTTTCATTCCCCTGAAGACATCTCCTTGTGAAAAACCCTAAAAATAGCCTTTTCATCCTTGGCGCGACTAGCCAGTGTTATACCCGCGCCAATGGGGAAATCTTCCTGAAGGGCGCACCAATTGTTGAGAAAACACGTCTCCAGAAGAGTCGCACTCGCGCCCGGGCTTAATAAAGGGTGTTTTTTAAAAATAAATGGCGGAAGATTGACTTTAACCAACTCTGAGCGGGTCTCTAAATTGAGTTGGGACGTTTGGCGCCCAGGATTTCCATGTAGAGGAAGTAGTTTGCCACCTCCCATGGAAGCTTCCTTGAGGATAGGGCCAATCCCATGATTGTAGGGATCCCAACTCCCCTTCCACCATCTATATAAGCTTGCCATTTTCCTTTGCAAGCTAGTCTCCAAGAGTCTCCAATAATCTCCAAGAGCCTTCATAGCCTAAAGAATGCTGCAAGAGCTTTGATAGTCCTCATAGTGCCAGATCCATAGCGAGGAGATTGACGATCGAAGAGAGAGGCTTGTCCCTATTCCTGACAAGCTTTACAGAGATGTATTCCGCTGACAACCCGCCGAAGGAAGGTTCAGTGTCAGAGCTTGGTTGTATTTTCCTTTGATGAATTAATGATAAGCGACTATTGGTTATGGTTCCACTTGTATTGTTCATTATGATCATGAGTTGTGTCTTCTCTGACTGATACATAATTGCATATATCGGGTTTTACGCTTGTGTTTGTCGTGTTCCTTGCGCGTGCAGGTGTTCGATCGTGGCAAGCGAAAGGATTGTGATCTGCTGGAACAAGAAAACAGGAGTGTCATCTTCCCTACGAACAATAGCGTTGGACTTGAGGTAGGCCTTCTTCGCAAGTTGGTTTATTGTAATTAGGAACCTGTGCCTTAGCGTGATACGATTGTTGCTAGACCCGATATGGGCTAGTAGGGATCGCCTCTATCCGCAGAGGGGATTTACCTCCACAACAAATTGGCGACTCTGCTGGGGAGTTAGCTTGTTGTTTGCTTTATAAACTACAGACGGAGCCTGAAGTTAGCCAGATAGCCTTCGAAACGCTCTTGCTCTGCATTAGCGAAAGTAGATGAATGCTACTTCAATCAATCTCCGGTCTAGTTTATGAACTGAACACTTGGAGTATTGTCTTGTCTTTCCGGTCCATCCTTGACTTTACTTGCTTGATCAGCTCTTTTGGCTGGCTCTTGCTGTGTGTTTAGATTTTTTTTAAGCTCCAACATCACTGGTCTGCTTCTTGGATTGCTCATTTTTTATTTTTCCTTAGTAAACTCGGTTGGCGCGCTTTTCAGTGTGACAGTCGCACCCACTGGCGCATGTTGTCAATGTATTACTCGCGCCAATTCTATTCTGGTGCTAGTTTCAGCCTTACAGTCTTGCCAATCCTATAAGGTGCTAGGGTTTACTGTGTTTTGAGCCTTCCGAGACTGATCTGGGTGTTTGGTCTTGTTTTTTCGACTGCTTGAGTGTTCTGGAGCCTTGTTGGACTGACTGCGACCTTCTTCCTTTAGTTGTTTTCCCTCTTCTATCGATTTTACATTTTAGCCCTAGGGCATCTAGGTGTTATTGTGCATCGAGCCTCCCTTGGGAATTTTTGGTTTCTGTCTCTTCAGTCAGCTCTGTGATAGCTTCTCTGCACTCGTTTGGTGGTTGTCTATCATTTTATTGCATTATTTGAGTGATTGGCTTCTTCTTCATTCGAATTCCGCTTTGTCTCGCTTTGAGCCTAGATTACATGGTTCATTTGAGTCTTGGAGATTCTGCTTGAAGTGGTAAGTCTGGTCTTGGTTGGGAGAAATTCTTTGTTTTTTCATTTTCAGGTGTTGGCGCTAGTTGTCAATGATAAAGTCGTGCCAATTTCAGGGTGTGTGAAAATTGAGATTTTTTCCCTAAATCCTTCACCAGTGTGTCTTTCCCTTCTGATCTTTTCACTGTATGAGCATAGATTACTTTGCTCATTGTTTGAAATGTCTTCTCTTCATGATTGCTTGATGTAAAAGGGAATGAATGCCTTGTTTTGAGCTCATTCTTTGGAAGTCCTCTTTGTGTTTGACCTCATATGTCTTGTCGCCTTTTGAGAGATTTTGTTACAAAGTGTTTGAAACAACGATTGCATTCGTAGTGTTTGTTTACATCTCTTTTGCATTCATCCTTCATTAAGGAGATTTGCATTCTATTAGTTTTCGTCTCATAGTTTGCTTTTCGTTTAAATGCATTAGATCACATTGCATCGAAAAGTATTTTTTGAGATTTATCATTGGACTTAGATCACATTGTTTAATGATTGAAAGCTAAAAGTCGCTTTGAGTGCATTCTCTTTCATTAAAAGCATGCATTAAGTAGATTCTCATTTCATCGAAAAATGCATTGAGTGCATTCTTATCATTTGAAAATAAAAAGGAAATTGTGCATAGATTACAATTGCATAGTTTTCGGAAAAGAGGATTTTGCATAGATTACATTGCATTGTTCGCATCATTGAATGTTTGGAATTACTTTTGGATAGTGAAAGTCATCTAGTTTGGAAAATTTTTGTTTGCAGTGTTTTTTGTCTGTTGCATCATTGTTTGAAGCTCTTCCCTTAACTAGATAGCATTCATCGAATTGAAAGATTTCTTTTCTCATATAGTTGCATTTAGGAGATTTTGAGACATAACACTCGTTAGGGCCTGAAAACTTAAACATAATTGAAGATAAAAATTAAAATTTATTCAAGTTACACTAAGGCAGCATTGAAACATTAATGAAATATTTAGAGGTCTAGGCTAGAGACGTGTTCCAGCGTCTTTAAACCTAATAGCTGTCATTCGCCTCTTAGCTTTAGACAACACTAGTACGGACTTGTGCTCCCCATATTGTCGCGTATATAAAGGGAGACCCCACTAGGTTTCTATCCTTTATCCATAGGAAGTCGAGTCTGCCGCCTTATACCCATGATACACCGGACACAGCATTCGGGGAGATTGCCTGCACGTACGTTAAGTCCTTGGTTGATTTCTCCTTCATTTCGAAACCAAGGTGTATATTGCAATTCACGGTTATTTGGTAAACCCTTTGCCTAGCATTCCTGAGCAGTCATTTTGATCTTATCTGACTCCTTAAATTTGAAAAGATCATCAAGCGCTTGTCCTTTCACGCTTGCTTCAAAATTTAAAGAGATAGAGTCACCTTTCATCCGTTTCTCAACTCTTAAAACATGAAATGGTGAAGTTTCTAAGTTTCAATGTGGTAAAATAAATCACCCACGATCACATGCCCTTTTAGAGTTTGCTTGTTGGTCGTTTGATTGTGTGCCTTGGTTTTTAGCTCGTGTGCGGTTTTTAGTTGTTGATGGCAACTTTTCCAGAGTTCACCAACCAAGGAATCCCCTCCGATGAGAATCCTAGTCATTTTCCTCCTTTTGGAAATGTTGGTGCTCCTTATATGGCAACGTTGTCCCTTCCTGGGTTAACTGTTGGGTTGCCTGTTTGGTTGTTCTCAACCTCTGTAGTTCTGAATGTCTCAGCTACTGGTCAATCAGTTCCTCCACCTGAACAACGTCATGTTGATTCGAAGGTGGACCTCTCCCCTTATTCGCCTGTTTCTGCGTCCTCCTCTTCTACTTCACCTGGTGAAAGTCTGGATTCGAGTAACCAGGTGGCTAAGAAGAAGAAGAAGAAGACAAAGAAGAAGAAGCCTGATAAGAGAGACGTTAAGGCTGCAGTTACTGCTTCCGAAACATCTCCTCTTGATAAACCTCCCAACCCTTCGCGGAAAGTCAAGTTCCCTTGCATGTTGTGCACAGGAGACCATCTTCTTCGAGACTGCCCTGGCATTCCCAAGGTGCTCGAAGCATGGTCCAACAGTCGCCCGTTGTTGCCTTTGGCTTCTGGTAGTCAAGTTGGGGGCATGTCTTCAACCAGTGCTAGTAAAACTCTTAAGAAACAGGGTAAGCTTGCCAATCCCTGTAAGTTGTGTGAAGGGCACCATGCCATTCACCTTTGTCCGTATATGGATGAAGCCAAGAGAGTCTTGGACAACTCAACCGTTTCTACACCATGCCTCCTGGCTGGTTATAAACGGCTTTCTTTGAATCCTCCACCAACTGATCCTATGATTGGTCAAGAGTCATCCTTGGTTGATCCCGCTCTCTCAGAAATTCAAATTCAGGAATCCATCCCCGACCAAGCATTAGTCATGGAATCGGTTGAGCTGGCCCCACCTATGGTGCACCAGGTCTTTTCCGTGGAGAGTGGATCTCACCCCCCCATGTTCTTCTCGTTTCATCAGAGTCTTCGGACTTAGAGACAGATTCTCCTGTCCCTATATCTCAATAAGTTGCTCCTCCGCTTCCCGTGATGGAGGTTGCAGAGGATACTCCTCCTGCCTTCGAGATGGAGATCGTGGAGGATGCTCCTTATTCTTCAGTAACACCAGGGGAAGACCATCTTGGTTCGATGGTAGCCCCTCCAAGCAGTTTGGTTGCTTCCTTTGATTGGAGTCAATTTTCAGGATACCGCCTTCCATCTTATGTGCCTTTTGAGATAACGGTACAGGCCTTTGGTCTAGTTGTACCCCGCACCATTATAGATGAAGGTGCGTCTGTTAGTGTTCTATCCTCAACTACTTGGCACGCTTTTGGTTCACCGCCGCTTGCGCCTGTTACACAGAATCTGTTGACATTCAATAGAAGAACTAGTCAACCGTTAGGGATCCTTCTGAGGTTACATGTTACTTTGGGAGGTAAAACCGTCCATATGGACGTGATGGTTGTTCCAGGCCCCTTGGATTTCAATATGCTTTTGGGGCGCGATTACACCTATGCCATGGGAGCGCTTGTCTCCTCCCTTTTCCGTGTGGTCTGTTTTCCACATGAAGGACGGATCGTGACCATTGATCAGCTTTTGTTCTTTGGTCCTGATATGGCAACTGGCCCGCCATCATCCCTTCCTGGTTTTTATCCACCCATTGTTTCTGCCCCACCGCAGGTCAACTATGTGGCTACCTACCCCGTGCCTGTAATCAGTGATAGTGCCATTGTACATCGTGTGCTGGAGGCATTAGGTCCAGACTTCCAGGATTTTTTCCTTCCATCAGGTGTGGAACTCTTGGAAGCGATGACTTCTTGTTCATTATGATGAGGTCTGGCTGGAGCAAAGTTCCTTGTCTTGTGTCAAGCTCCTTAAAAAATGAAACAAGGTTGTCGGAGCATAGTTCTTTTTCTTGTGTCAAGCTCGTTAAAAAATGAAACAAGGTGTTCGGAGCATGGTTCTTTTCTTGTGTCAAGCCCCTTAAAAAATGAAACCGGGACTGGTTGGAGCAGAGTTCCTTGTCTTGTCTCAAGCTCCTTAAAAAATGAAACAAGGTTGTCGGAGCAGAGTTTGTTTTCTTTTTTCAAGCTCCTTAAACCATGAAACAAGGTGTCTTGAGGATAGTTCTTTTAATATGTCAACCTCGTTAAAATAATGAAACACGTTCTTGTTCAATTCGAGTCTTTGATCAGATCTCGTAAAATCCCAGTCGAGTCTTTCTTAGATCTCATAACTTGAACCTTCACTCCATATGCCTTTCATATGGACTGAAGCTTGGGGGGCATGTACCTCGAATTGAGTCACCATGCTGGGGGCATGCTTACTTTTTCAAGCATAGTTTGTTTCCGTTTCAAGCTTGTGTAAAAATGAAACCAGTTTCAAGCATAGTTTACCTTTGTTTCAAGCTTGTGTAAAAATGAAACCAAATTCAAGCAGAGTTTCATAATTTCAAGCTCGTGTAAAAATAAAACCATTCCCATTTTACCTCTTGTAGTTATACATTTTATCGGCTTTGTTTTGCCGGATGAGCCTTGGTTCCTCCCATCGTCACTATGCGCGGCGATCATATGCCTTCATGGTTGTTTCACCCATTCTAGAAAACTGCTACGATAGGTGGTCTTGTGAGCCAACCTCTTGACCTTTATCTTGTTTTGAGAAGTTCCACCATTACCGGAACCAGTTGCTACCCTTTATGCCACTCGTTCCTCCAGGAGGAGTCAACTTTCAACTCTTTTCTGACTCTCTAAATATGAAAAGATTGCCGAGTCTCTTGTCATTTTGAACTCGTTAAATTGGTTGCGAAACAACATCTACCCAGTATACGTTTACCCATTTTTTCAGGCTGGGATAGATTACTTACGAAAAAGGAATACCCTAGCCTATCGAGACTAGGAGGTTTTCTCAGACATAGTTTTCTACCTTTTCGGATCTGAGGAACTATTTACGAAAAGGGACTGTTGGAGTTTACTTTTCCGCTGTCTTTTCAAACTCTCTAAATATGAAAAGACGCCGAGTTCTCCCTTTTTCAGACTCGTTAAACCCTGATGACATCGGATTCAGTCACAATGACGTTATTCTAGTTTCTCCTTCCTAGGGCTCGTTAAATGTACTAGGATGGATTCGTCCAAAGGACAAACTTATATGACAAGCATATGGTATCCTCTTCAAGCTTGTGTAAAAATAAAGAGGTACTTGCCAGAAATGGTGGGGGGAAAATGGAACCAGAATCATGGTCGTGTCGGCAGTATGTCGCTCTTGAACATGGCACTTGTCTACATTCGTGTCGGGTTGGGGACATCTCACCTCGTTTTTCCACTTGCCTCCGTGGGTTGGGGTGATCCCTTTTGACCTCTCATCTGCTCTTTGTCCCGTCATCATGACCTATGATCTTTTGATGTCAAATGTTGCCAAGCTCACTGTCGTGCCGCCATATGTTCAAGATAAGTTGACCTCTGCAAATTTCAACCTTCCTCTGATTCTCATATGATCTTGATTCACAAAGACATTATGTTCCTCTATCTCGTGTCGATGATGTGGGAAGCACTATGGCCCACCTTCGATCAAGGTCACTTCCTGTCGACTTCAGCTCATTATCCAGGAAGCTGATCTAGAGACTCCCTTCTGGTACCTTGGGACCTGCATGCCTCAATGGCAGGTTCTTCGCGTTCGACGTGAGGTTTTCATCATTGGCCTCAGGTCGAGTGATTTTACGGGTGTTCGACGCCAGCTCACTGATTCACATGCCGTAGATTGTACCTATAGTACCTTGAGGGCCATTGTAATTATTGGTGGTACCTCTCGTGTCTGTTAACAACTTCCATCATTGGCTGGTAATCAGGCGATGATTCTCGCATGTTCGACTTCAGCTCACTTATTCACATGCTTGAACTTGTACTTTTTTCGGGTCGAGATGGAGCGCAAGACCCTGGATTCCGTCTGTTTAGAATCCAGGCTGCGATTTTGTGGATTATTCTGATTAGTTACATGACTCACTGATTGGATGGCTGTGACCATACCTGAGTCTATTTATCGATCCTCACTAGATGGTTGTGTCCATACCTTGGATCTGGATTCTTATATACTCTGCTATGAATGGCTGCGCCCATACCACATATATATCATGTATTTGAGATATCAGTTGTATTTATCTACGTAGGTTTTCCGACGGCAGTGTTTTCAGTTGGACACGTTCTCGTAAAGCATTTCACACCTCTCTCTCTTTCGGGCCTCATGCTTTAGGGGGCATCTGTTACACAGCAATTTGTCACCGTCCCTGCAATTCCCCATCCCGCACATTGGAGGGCTCATTCTGTGACCTGTGAGCAGTGACATAACTTGAAAACACTTTCATGGCATTCCCCTAGACATGGACTTTCATTTCCCTGAAGACATCTCCTTATGAAAAACCCTAAAAATAGCCTTTTCATCCTTGGCGCGACTAGCCTGTGTTATACCCGCGCCAATGGGGGAAATATTCTAAAGAGGACGCACCAATTGGCGCTCTGTCTTAGAGTCGCACTCGCGCCAGGCTTAATAAAGGGTGTTTTTTAAAAATAAATGGCGGAAGATTGACTTTAACCAACTCCTGAACTGGTCTCTAAATTGAGTTGGGACGTTTGGCTCCGGATTTCCATGTAGAGGAAGTAGTTTGCCACCTCCCATGGAATCTTCCTTGACGATAGGGCCAATCCCATGATTGTAGGGATCCCAACTCCCCTTCCACCATCTATATAAGCTTGCCATTTTCCTTTGCAAGCTAGTCTCCAAGGGTCTCCAATAATCTCCAAGAGCCTTCATAGCCTAAAGAATGTTGCAAGAGCTTTTATAGTCCTCATAGTGCTAGATCCATAGCGAGGAGATTGACGATCGAAGAGAGAGGCTTGTCCCTATTCCCGACAAGCTTTACAGAGACGTATTCCGCTGAAAACCCGCCGAAGGAAGGTTCAGCGTTAGAGCCTGGTTGTATTTTCCTTTGATGAATTAATGATAAGCGACTATTGGTTATGGTTCCACTCGTATTGTTCATTATGATCATGAGTTGTGTCTTATCTGACTGATACATAATTGCATATATCGGGTTTTACGCTTGTGTTTGTTGTGTTCCTTGCACGTGCAGGTGTTCGATCGTGGCAAGCAAAAGGATTGTGATCTGCTGGAACAAGGAAACGGGAGCGTCATCTTCCCTACGAACAATAGCATTGGACTTGAGGTAGGCCTTCTTCGCAAGTTGGTTTATTGTAATTAGGAACCTGCGCCTTAGCGTGATACGATTGTTGTTGGACCTGATCTGGGCTAGTAGGGATCGCCTCTGTCCACAGAGGGGATTTACCTCCACAACAACCCTGTGGTAAGTTTTTAAAAATCTCGTGTCCTCCTAAAGGAGAAGTGTGCAATTCCAAAAGAATCTTTTCTTTTAGTTGAGAATTCTTGCAAATATATAAGCGATCTTTGTACCATAACGAATCATTTTTCCAACTAAATGTATCAGATGTACTAGGATCTTGCTGCAACTTTTGAATGAGAGTCCACACTTCTTCGTCCTTCTTTCATTCATCCCTTGCTTCGGTTATCCAATCTGGTTGGATAATTGAAATGGCACAAACCAATGCTTCCACCTCTCTATCCTTTCTTCAGAGTGCATCTGCAACAACATTTAGCTTCCCTTTTTGTAGATGATTTCAAAGTCATAACCCAACATCTTTGTGAGCCATTTTTGCTGCTCTTCTGAAGATAGTCTTTGTTCCAAAAAGTGTTTAAGACTATCATGATCAGTTTTTACCTTAAAGTGTCTTCCCATTAGATAAGGTCTCCATTTCTTTATTTCATGCAGTATTGCCAACATTTCCTTCTCATAAATATCCTTTTGTAAATACTTTCTTTTGATTGAACGACTTTCAAAAGCAATGGGTCTTCCTTCTTGCATTAAAACAACACCAATTCCATTTCCCGAGGCATCACATTCCACAATAAAGGTTTTTGTGAATTCTGGCGTAGCTAAGACTGGTGCTAGGCACATTGCCTCTTTAAGATGTTTAAAGGCCTTAGTTGCTTCAGGAGTCCATGAAAATGCATCTTTCTTCAATAATGTTGTTAGAGGTGCTGTTATTCTCCCATAATTCTTAACAAACCTGTGATAATACCCTGTTAACCTGAGAAATCCGCGCAACTGCTTTATGGTTGTGGGGACTTTCCATTCCTTAATGGCTTTAATTTCGTTAGGGTCTACCTTAACACCCTCGTGAGATACAATATGACCCATATTTTCCACCTCTTGTACTCCAAAGAAACATTTGGATGTTTTTGCATATATTTGTTTCTCCTCCAATAGTTTGAGCACCCTGTCAACATGTTGAACATGATCCTTCCAAGACCTGTTGTAGATTAGTACATCATCAAAAAATACTAGCACAAATTTTCTAAGGAAGGGTTTGAAAATGAAATTCATCAACCCTTGAAATGTAGAAGGTGCATTGGTAAGGCCAAAAGGCATGACCAAAAATTCATAATGACCCTCATGAGTTTGAAATGTTGTTTTTGGAATATCTTCCGTCTTCATTCTAATTTGATGATATCCTGAATGAAGATCCAACTTGGTAAAATAAATTTCTCCATGTAATTCATCCAATAATTCATCAATCATAGGAATGGAAAATTTATCTTTAATGGTGAGCTTATTGAGCTCCCTATAATCCGGACACATTCGCCATGATCCATCCTTCTTGTGTACCAATACTACAGGAGCAGAGAAAGATCTTTGACTAGGTTGAATTATACCCGCCTCTAACATTTCTGCAATCATGCGTTCAATTTCGCTCTTTTGGAAGTAAGGATATCTATAAGGCCGGATGTTTGGAGGAACACTTTCTGGAATCAAATGAATAGCATGATCATGATCACGAATAGGTGGGAGTCCTTTGGGAGTTTCAAACACCTTGGAATGATTGTCTAAGACTTGTTGGAGATCTATAGAAATAGATTATTTTGATGTTGGAACTTATAGTGAGCATAATTGTGTAATTACGCCTCATTGTTATTTCTTTAGAAGCTTTGTCATGACATTAGAGCTTATTATATTTCCTGGCTTCCCTGCAATACCCCATAATTCGACTTCCTTTCCTTCTGAAAAAATTTTCAAGAAAAGTTCTTGAAAATTAAAAGCCACCGTCCCAAAAGATTGTAACCATTGTACTCCTAGTACAACATCAGCACCTCCCATAGGAATGGAAAGCATTGGACTATTCAATACATATTCCCCCATGGTTAGCTTGATATTATGGCATTTTCCAGAGAAATTTATAGTTCCTCCATTTGCAACCATCACTTGACATTCTGGTGCTGGGTATAGGAAACAATTTAATTCCTTGGCTACCTTACAATGAATAAAATTATGGGTGCTACCTGAATCAATCAACACTATTACCTTTTCTTCTTGATTTGTCCTGCTATCTTGAGAGTTTGAGGAGTGGTAATTCCTGCCAGTGCATTACACGATATGGTCGGATTCATTTCTTCCTCTTCTAGGGCTGGTTCCTGGTGTATATCCTCTTCTTGTTCATTTTCTTCTTCCTCTTCACAATCTATGTAAAATAATTTCTTCTCAGTGCACTTATGACCTTTAGTGTATTTTCTATCACAACTGTAGCAAAGCCCTTTTTCTCTTTTTTCTTCCAATTGTTGTGGTGTCAACCTTGTAGGTTGTGGAAGTCTAGGAGTAGCAACACTTCCATCTTTATAGATGTGAGTGGTAGGCTTCCTTGTCGCCATAATTTTACATTCAATTTTCTTGCCAACCTGAATGCCTTCTCCAATGAATCAGGTTTCCAAACACGAACTTCATGTTGGATGTTATCCTTTAAAGTCCCTATGAAGACATCAATCCTGTGTTCCTCTGGAATATCAGTTACCCTTATATTCAATTTTTGGAAGTCCTCAATGTGCTCTGCCACTAAACCCTTTTGTTTGAGATTTATCAATTGGCTAAAGAAGGTGTTGCTCTTTGTATCCTCATAATGTGCTATCATTTCCTCCATAAAAATTGACCAAGTGACAATTTTTTTACGGGAGAAAAGCCATCGATACCATACAAATGTATTTTTTTCTAAATGTAAAGTTGTAATGCGTACGTTTTATGTGTTTTGCACATTATTGAGATCAAAATATTGCTCCATTTTTAGTATCCATGTTACGGGATCCTTGCCATCAAACTTCCTCATATCCATCTTTGGAATATGGTGGTTCTTAAATCCAACATTAGAGTTTATTAAATCACGATTAACATTTATTTTGTTCTCATCATGAGTTTCCTCTTCTATCTTTTCACCATTAGGAATCATTTCTTGTATCAACTTTTTCAAACCTTCGATGTCTGCCTTTAGATCATTCTTCAGGTTTTCCATGTTTTCTTTCATTTTTTCTTCCATGTCCTCCATCTTAGCTTCCATGCCATCCATATTAGTTTCCACGCCATCCATCTTAGCTTCCACGCCTTTCTTCAAACCATCCATCTTTGCTTCCACGCCTTTCTTCAAAACTTCCATTTCATTTTTTGCTACTCTTTGCGAGAGCGAAATTTGGTTCACTTGCTCTTGTAATTTTGATAGATCATGTTGCAATTCTTCATCTTCATGAGTCATAATAGAGTATTCTGAGGGCTTAATGGGTGTTGAACTCTTTTTAGGAGGCATTTAAGAACCCAATACTGAAATATATGCTCAATAGGCCCTTGGAATCACTTCAAACTGATTTTTTACACAAAAATTATGCAATTCGGAAATAAATACACACGTTTTTCTTGCTTTTGAGGAGCTCGATATTGAAACTGAATTATCTCTATGATTTCGGATCTTCAATATCTGAAATTTGGCAGTACGGTAGACCTCTGAATCCTCTTTCAAATGCCACAGGTCTGACCTGATTTGGATTCTTCAAGGCAAAGTTATGTCCAATCTCCCACAAAGATCTAATTATGGACTAGTTCAATAGAGAGAACTTATACGACTTGCCACATGTCCCTGTTTCATCCTTCAGCTCTAAAATTAATAGAAAAGAAACTACAGTTCGTGTACTTGCAGCCAATTTTTACAGCATTCCAATCCGATGCTCAGAGAGAGAGTTATGAAGAATTTTCCACGATCACCTCTTTGAGATGAAATTCGGGAGCCTGAAAAATCCATAACTTCCATAGATCATATCTCCAAAAATATTACGAACCAAGCTTTGAAATTTTGTGACGATGTTCCTCAGGATTTCGGCTTCGCGCTCTAAAAATTTCAGCTTCTGACCCTTCATAGAAAAAAAGTTATAGAGAAAATTCCACGATGACCTGTTTGGAGCGGCGAAAACCCTAGCATCCAAAGCTCCGATACCAAATGTTGTGAAACCAACTCCAAAAATAGAAGAAAAGAGATATCAATGCCTTAGAAATCAGTCACTTCAAGGGGGCAACCTCTAATACATTACATAAATGAACAATTCTTGGATGATACAAATGACAAAACCTCATTTCTATATATAGGAGTCCATGGGGCCACAATGTAATCCTAGCTGACCGAACAATAATAATTTAAGGGCGCAATATTAACAATATGGGGGTTACAGGGGTACAACAATAACAATAAAGGGGTTAAACTAACAACAATAAGGGACTATACTAGTAATATAGGGACCTAACATATTATTATTATTTATTGATGTTTATTTATATAATATATTCATTACGTTGCATATCCCTTCAGGGATGTTTTATCCTCAAAGTTTTTTGTAAAAAACTTCAATTTTTGTTTTGAATTGTAATGCGTTCTCACGATTCTCTATTCTTGAAGTTATTATGCTTGACAATATGAGATGATATAATTTACAAAACATTGAGTCTAATTGTTTCATCATGAAACATTTTGAATGTTAATGCAAATTTAATCTACAAAATTGCATGATGAGTACTTCTATGATATGGGAAACAATGAGATTTTGCACTTTAGCTTCTCTTCTACTTTGTCATATTGATTTTATGATTAGTTAGTTTGTTGAATTACACAGTCACTTTTATGATTTGGATGAGGATATGGCATCCTTGCATATTTTGTCTTATTTTTTAAACCTTTTTCTTTTGATACTTTTGGTGATTTATTGGTTGATAAGATTTCAATCAAAGAACTTTTTTTTATTTTTTTATTGAGGAATATCCAACATAAGAAGGACAATAAGTTGAAATCCATATAGGATCAATAATGTATGCTTAATAATGAATAAGATAGATGACATAAAATTGTTTGACATAATACCATGCCATGGTATACGTATACACATCAATTAGTTACATTGGTTGATGTGTCATGCTTCTAGTTAGGCTTTGTCACTTCACTTATTATTATTATCGTTATTATGACTATTTAGTGGTGTGTGTGTGTGTGTGCATGTTTACGTTATAAAGCTTGGAGAAACCCTTCAGTACTTTCCCTCATTTTGAGGATGGTACCCACGATAAACTTTAGAATATTGAGGGCATAAGGCTAGTCAATAACAAATTGATACTTAATAGGAGCTAAACATGCCACTTATGAGAATTGAATCTGGGTGGGAAGGATAACAATCATTCTTCCTAACCACCCATGATAAACCCAATTCATAAATTTATTCATATATTTGTGCTCATTACATCAACATTTTAATTTATCATTTCCTTGAGTGACAACATTATTTTTAAACGATAAATTGGTCATTTCAAGGTTTCGATTTTGCTCCAAGTTCCTTAAATTCTGTATGCAATCATTCACTTACAAATTCTATCATTGATGTCATGGTCGATAAATATTCTTTAATATCTTGTTCCATTATCTTGTTTAGACACATTAACTTTAAATGTATTATCTTGAGAGTAAGTTATCACATGGTCAGCAAAGACTCCAATGGTGATTAATGCTATGCACCTATTTGTACAATACGAATTGGGATGTGGGAATCTTTAAATGGTGTTCTTGCTTAGGTTGGGTGCCTTTTAATTAAAAATAATGCCTTATAAATCCCCTTAATAACCCCTGAGGAAACAACTTGACACTTGTTTCTAGCCATTATGTTTCATATTTAATAGAAGGAAAACATATGTTATTACCATAGTGTTAATGATGTTTGGAAGGGCTTATTAATTAGAATGAATTTGCATCCAACCTTGACAAATTTTTGAATTCTCATGAATTTTGTTTGCCTTGAATCCCCCAAGATGTTGTGTTAGTCAATGATCAATATGATTCGAGAGGAGGTGTATAATGGCTCATTAGGCCATTTCCACTTATGTATGTTTATTGATTTTTACATCGAAGTATCAAAATCTATTGTTTCTCTTGCTGTCCCCCCCAACAACCACTTATGCTAATATTGAAAATATTATTTTTACCTTTCTTTGGGCTAATTGGGGAGGTAAAATAGGCATCCACATAGTGGATTTGAGCAATTGATGCATTATTAAAGCTTAAGTAGGATTATGCATAATCAATATGTACAAACAAGGAGTCAAATCATGCACTAAATTGATTAGTTTATTATGGACAGAGATGAGGTCTGAAACATCCTTTTTTGAATTGAACTAAACTTGACACATCCTACAAGAAGAGAGGGTGCTATGGTATTGAATTTCCTATATTTCTTACACAAAACCTAGTGAAGATAATTGGATATTTTATGTCAAAGTTGTGTTATAAGTCTTGTTAAACCACGAAGTCTTTTTAAAATATTAACAATAGAGTTTTAGATTTGACCTCTACGCCAATGAAAATTCATTATCATGGTCCCTTATTATCCTCAATGAAAGCAAGTCTCTCCATGCGAACCCATGGTTCTCAATTATTTATATATTCTATAAAGGCATTATATTTCTTCAATCCATTATATCCTCATAACATCAATTTACGCAAACCTTTCACCTAAAACTCTCACTTGTTATACAACTGAAACATTCCCAAGATGGATTGTCAGGTTGGTGAAAGCAAGGCATTTTAGATGTCCCCAATAAGGTTTAAGTCTCTCCAATGGCACTCTCGTACTTATGTTTGTGATTGTTGTACACTTGTTCTTGTGATAATATGTAGGGTTTAAGATAACTCTTGGGTAACTTTGGTAGAACAAATACCTCTGCACTTGTGAAGCCTTAGTTAAAGGATGACTTCCATAACATGATAATATTCTTTTTCCAATAGAATACCTATTGCTTGCTCATGTTAACCAAGAGCATCTAGTTAAAACAAAATGACTTCCCAACTATTTGCTTTTCAAACTAGGCACTAGACCTTTGAAGAATTGGTGGAAAGTTTTGGCATTGATGTGCACAAAACACTTCATTAAATGAAATCCATAAAATCTATAAAAATGCCCAATCTTAACTCCATATTTATACTGGAAACTTAATAAGATCTTAGAGATTCATTCTAAGTTTGACACATGGCTTTATCGACTTCAAGAATACAAAAAAAATATTCTTGGAACCATTGGAGGTCATGTTTGCTTAGTCGTTGGTGCACGTCTTCTAATTACATATTGTGATCTCTAGAAATTTGGTATAAATTGACTTATATGTACTTTCTAAGTTTTTTTATTTTATTTTTGAACTCTCAACCACATCTTTTGGTATTGTCAAAAGTATCATGTTGTCTAATAATGGGCAAATAGTATATACATTGATTGGACTCATACATAGTTATCATGGAATTTTACGCTATTAGGGGACAAATAAATCTAAATGGTTGATTTTGTAGCAACATGACATCTTTTTAGGGTGGGAATTTTATTTCGTCTTGAAAAGGCTTATATCAAATTTTATTTAAGAATAAGGAGTAAGACTCATTTCTCACGTTAATTTACAATGTTTCTATCATGGTTCGTCCTTAATTATGTATGTAAGTGCAAGTTGAAAAATGTTATAGGCATTTGCATGAGCTATTGAAGCAATATGATGGGCCCCTTTTCACTACAAGTATCATACCATTGGAGGATTATAAATTTTAGTGGTAAATGCTATCCCAAATGCCACATCAAGGATTGAATCACGACAAACTTCACTGCCTTATTGTCCAATAAGTTTGACAGAGGATAAGAACACATATAGAGTGGGTCACATGATTAAATGATAAGGCTCCTAAACTTCTACCAGATGATAAGATGTCATGTTTCCACTAGCTAGAGTTAAGATGACCAGAACCATGAGAGGATAATAATGAAGAAGATAATGGAATTGAGAGTTGTTGAAGATCCAACTTTAATAGTTGGATGGGCCAAAATCCAAAGAGAATGACCTAGATCCCATTGCAATAATGCTTTCTTAAACTCGAGATAATTATCCTCTTTATTATTTTGTCGTGGATACTAGCACTATGATATGATTATGCTCATAATATCGTTTATATATATATATATATATATTTGAATTTCAATAACTAAGAATTAGAATATTAAATATTTATTATTTTTTTGGTTTTTCAACATTTGGTTGTGCTTCTTAAAGAAGTTGTAAAGTTTTTTTATTAATAATTACTCCATTTTCCAATTGGGAAAGTGATTAAATTGCAACCATGGGTAGTATTTAGTCTTATGCTTGGGGTAGTTTGAGTGATAACCATAAGGAATATTGACTTTCTTATAAATAGAGGCTAAAACCATCTTTTTAGTTTTAAAAAAAGA
Organism: Pinus albicaulis; assembly: GCA_034641835.2. Taxonomy (NCBI): domain Eukaryota; kingdom Viridiplantae; phylum Streptophyta; class Pinopsida; order Pinales; family Pinaceae; genus Pinus; species Pinus albicaulis. The sequence goes on from CM076574.1 coordinate 115,414,736, forward strand.
CTTAAAACAACATTAGATTGGCTAAGAACTCTGTCTTCTTAAACGTAAGAAAATAAGTTAAAGACCCAAGACCATCTCACAAACCACTAACTAATTATGGATTTGCTTGTTGACCGCTATTAGTTTAGCATTGACCAATGCAACTTATAATGTTTGTTGACTAATTTTCAAACATTTGGTTGGAACATAACTTAAGGTCTCATTACAACCTTTGCACAAGATAATGGAATGTGGATAACTACCTTACATATTTTATGCCATAATTTATGGATATGGTTGCAATATCATACATTATTTTTAGATATATGTGTAGTGATTTTTTATTCTTAAGTTTTGAAGGAAGTAAATAACATATTTACCATTAGTTACTTTTCACCATAATTTAAACAAGTCTTTGCATAAAAGGATATGTATAAGATGTAAATAAATATATTTACTAGAAGTTAATTCTCAAAATTATTTATGTTTTCCTCAACACTTATGTAGGAATACAACTCTAAATGTGTATGGTTACTACCCACCACAATTTATGCCAAGTCCATATGCCTAAACAAACAATTAATTTATCCACTTCATATCTCAATTTATTATTTTTTTAGAAAGCAAGACTATAAGATTCCATTCGCCTACTAACCATTATTAATTTATCTAACTAACGTCAACCAACGTAGATTATACTTTTTTTAGCAAATTTTCCTATAACATAATTTTTGTAATATTCCTAATTAGAAATTCCGCTAATTAGAATATTAATTTTTGTCAATTTTATATTTTGCTTAAGTTTTGGCCAAAAGGATGTGGGCTTGGGGACCCATGAATAAAACATAATAGACTATAGGCAGTACACATTAGCCTAAGGCAAAAATTGCGGCTCTAGTGGAGAACAATGGTCCAATGAGGAGAGACTGCGCATAACATGGGGACAACACAATGACAGGGTCGAAGAGGAGGCAGCGTAGTCATGAGGTGGGGCCCAAGGGAATGTTAGGTAGCTCAGGACAAAAGGAAGCATGCGACCTCATTTTGATAATTCAATCATCCATTTCAAATTTATCTTTGACAGAGAACACACTTGAGAAAGAAGCCTAGTCCACAAGTGTTGTTTAGCACATCGGGTGTCTTCGAGCGGAGATCCCAACCTTAACTTCGGTGGACTTCGAGTGCTAGCCCAAGGGAGGTGTCTTACCTTAGTTGATCATTTCCAATAGCAAGGATTTCATCCACAACACGGTCATCTCTTCAGCAACATAGTGGCATCTACATCAGTGCATACGTTGCGCAGTCAGTGAGGGGATCACTCTGGGAGCTTGGGGAGTGAGAGGAGATTTTGGAGGAGACTTGGTGGGGAGGCTTAGAGCTCCCTAATAGGGATTTACAAGGCATTTTGGTGTTCTCCAGTAGAAAATTTTCCAGGAGGACCGAATTTCCCAGCAGCCTAGTGAGCCAAGCCCAAGAGGGCCAATTTCCAGGGTCGAGCTTTTAACAAACCCTTCGTTGGTTATTGTGGGTTTCTTGAGTAGAGTCTATGGTTCAAATCCCAGAATTTTCTGAGCGGCATAGCATGCCTAAATAGCAGATCAACTGGAGCAACAATAATATTTATGGCCAATGACAACGTAGAGCTACAACCACGCAATGTGCTTCGAGAGAGTGATTTCATCAATGTTTCAGAGGCTATCTCCAGCTTTCCTTGAGCAAGACGGCTTCATTCCAACACCTCCATTGTACACATTTACAACAAATTAATAAAATGGCTTAGCTCAATTTGTGTTCTAATGGCGGTTTTTTTTTTTTTCCTTACTGTAATTTACCATTCAGACTATTACAGTGGTATTAGAGCTCATAAACATGGCTAAGCCTATGGAGAAGAGTGCAGTCTATGACACTGGAAGACAAGAAGAACATTACTTACCAGAGACAAAGTTACAAGAGCAGAGAAAGGGAACTCAAAATCACTCCAGACCCTATGAATAGTGAACCGAAGGCCAAAGAGAGAAGCATGGGGGATGTAGAAGAGAATAGGAGCAAGGAAGAGGAATTTGGTCACCTCTTGTTGAAGGCAGTGCAAGATATCTCCAAGAACATTAAGGAGATGGGACACCGAAGTAATAACGACAGCAAAGGGGAGGAAATCCAAGTGGAATTCCAGGTGAGAGAAGGATCCGACACCTCACAGCACCAAGCATCACTAAACCCAAATATAGCTACAGTGCCTTATACACCCCCACGACCTACCATTCCTACAATCCTAACCTCAGGAGGAGGAGGACCTCAAGAGTAGGAGGATGCTCACTATGGAGAGTACTTATTAGAGTATCGGTCTTATGGCCCAGAGTTTGGGAGGGCCATTACTGTTGAGATTCAACAAGATGATGAGCTTAGTGAAAAGAGTCACCTTCACTAAGTGGGCCCGCAGGCTATTTTTGGCGCAAAGTCTATTTTTAGACATGTCGATCATATTCTATGAGTTGCAGGATGCTATTTGTGGATGGTTGGTCAAGTTGGAAAAATATATGGACTTCTATTTTTAGACATTTTGGGAAAAGTCTATTTTTAGACTGCCAGTCTAAAAATAGACATGTTGGATATTATTAGCTCTTAATAATATTTGGACTCTAAACATTATCTTATTCTCTTGGATCATTGACATTTAGTTAACAGATTGTTCAGATCAGCTAGCTGAAGGAATTATGCAATTCCTAGAGCTACTGGTGGTTCATGCATGGAGGACTTCAATTAGAACTCAAGTCGCAGAGTTTGGTGGAGTTGGAGAAGTAGTTGGTGGAGTTGGTTTCTAGTTTAACTACAGTTGTGGAGTTAAACTCAGTTGAACTGATTGTGTCTATTTCTAACTGATTGATACTTTCAGTGGAGTTGAGTGAATTAATTATTTAAATTAATTCACTAAATAATAACTCATTATTTAATTGGATAGAGACAACAGTTAACTATAGTGTAGAATAGATCAGTGGAGACTCAATGGAGAGATTGGTGAAAGAGCAAGTGTGATTATCAGTTGTGACTATAGTGTTGCATTGTATGCACCACACATTCATTAGAGATGCCAATGAGGATTGCGTGAGAAAGGCTGGAGCAGTTCGAACTCATCCAGAGCCATTCTTCAGTAGGGATTGCGCAATAGAGGCAGCCTATCAGGAAGGCGAAAATCAGTGCAGATTTTTGCTAATTGTTCTTGATTAGTGTGTAGCAATTATATTGTATTGAGAGCTTGATATGATCAGCTTTGTATGAGGATTGTTACATGATATCTATGACATATATTGTATCTAGATAGTTGGGGTTTTCAGCTTCAGGCTTTCCCGTTAAACAACTGTGTTAATGTGTGTGAATTTTTATTGTTTCATGTGTGCATTGCAATCTTGATTTAATTTCCGCAAATGATCAATGGTGGAATACATTCTATATTTTGCATGAAGTTAAAATAGTGTGAGATCAGGAGAATCTTGGACATATAACACATAAGTTATATAATTTCTACATGGTATCAGAGCGGTGTTGATCATTGGAGGAGATTGCAATTATTGAAGCGGTTGAGTTTTGTGCTGGTGGAATTCGAATTTGCTGCAGTGTTTTCTCAGTGTCAAAGTTGAGCATTCATTGAAATGTCTTTCAACGGATTGCGATTAGAGTATGCCCTTGAGGGCAGCTCAAATTACATAGCATGGAAGGACAGGATGGAGGCAGTGCTAGATGATAATGGGTTGAAGGAGTTCATAGATGTTGATATTCCGAAGCCTGCTTCTAGCGATGCAGCCGCACTTGACGCATGGCAAAAGAAGGTAGCAAAGTGTCGAAGGATTTTGTTGGAAGGTGTGAAGGACCACATTGTGTCCAGCCTTCATAGGAAAGCCACTCCATTCTTAATGTGGAAGGCTTTGACAGACTTGTTCCAAAGCAGAAGTGACCAGAGGAAGTTGGCGCTTAAAGACAAGCTCATAAAAATAAAAATGGAGAAAGGCGACAGTATTCAAAAATACCTCACAAAGTTTGTCCACTGCAAGGAAGAGCTGGGAAGTGTGGGGGTTACTGTTGATGAAGAAGACTTGGTGAGCTTGGCTCTCCTTGGGCTTCCGAAGAGTTGGCATAGCTACGAAGACTCTGTCAATGGACGAGAGAAACTGCCAGTATGGGAACAACTTTGGTCGGATCTTGTGCAAGAGGAGATAAGGTGAGGTACTAGGGATGGATCTTCATCGAAGAATGAAGATGAAGAAAACTGTGCTTTGTCTAAGCTCGGAAAGGAAAAGGGAAGAAATCTTCCAAATCCGAAGCTAAAGGAAAGAAGCATGATTTGTCCAAGGTGAAGTGTTTTCACTGTCACCAGCGCGGGCATTTCGCCACTAATTGCCCACAGAAGAAGAAGAATAAGAGTGTTGCTGGTTCTGCAGCAGGAGAGGCCTTAGCCTCGCAGTTTGAGCTTGATTTTTCTTTGATCGCATGCTTGTTTCAAGTGTGATGGGATCGGTGTGGTTTCTTGACAGTGGTGCGTCTTTCCATATGACCGGAGACAAATATTTGTTTAGTGATCTGGAGGAAAAGGATCTTGGAGTGCACATCGAGATGGGCGATGATGGTAGATACAGTGCGACTGGTATCGGGACCATTTCCTTTGAGAGGGAGTCCGGTAAACCTTTCATCTTGAAGGATGTCATGCATGTTCCAGGATTGAAGAAGAATCTGATCTCCGTGGCGATGTTGGAAGACAAGGGTTATGATGTTGTTTTTAGCGAGGGAAAAGCCTTCCTGCGCCATAAAACAACTAGTCAAACCAGGAGGATAGGGATTCGAGTTAAGAATATTTATCAATTACAGGTAGATGGCTGCGCTGCAATGGCAAGCAAAGCAGAAGGAGTGGTGAGCCGAGATGAGGGCGAATTGTGGCACAGGAGATTGGGCCATATTCACCATGGCGCTTTGAAAATTTTGCAGCAGATTTCTACCGGGCTTCCCAAAGGTACACTTGAGTAGTCATATTAGTGCAAGGGATGTACTTTGGGAAAATTTGTGAAGACCACTTTTCATGAGAAGGATAGTCGTGCTTCGACGATCCTCGATAGAATTCACACAGACGTGTGTGGACCTTTCTCGGTTGCTTCAACAGCAAAGCACAGGTATTATGTGACATTTGTTGATGAATTTTCTCGTAAGTGCTGGATCTTCTTCATGCAGAAGAAGAGCGAGACATACTCAAAGTTCTGTGAGTTCAAGGCGTTGGTTAAGAAAGAGTCAGGGAAGCAAGTGAAAGCTCTCCGGAGCGATAATGGTGGTGAATACATCTCTGGCGAATTCAAAGACTTCTGTAGCAAAGAAGGAATTTGAAGAGAACTCATAGCGCCTCATAACCCACAGCAAAATGGGGTCACTGAGAGGAAGAGCAGAACGATCGTGGGTGCAGCACAAGCGATGTTGCATGATCAGGGCCTTCCCATACACTTGTGGGCTGAGGCATGCAACACTGCGGTTTATGTGCGAAACCGTTGTCCTCGTAGAGTACTTGGCATGAGTACACCCGAAGAGGCGTTTTCTGGTAAGAAGCCTGATATTTCTCATTTGAAGATTTTTGGCTCACCTGTTTACATTCATGTGACGAAGGACGCCAGGAAGAAGCTGGCGCTGACTACAAAAGTTGGGATATTTTTGAGGTACACATAAACACCCCATAATTATCGTGTGTATTTTCCAGACAGTCGAAAGACTGTCGTGCGACGGGATATCAAATTTCATGAGGAGAAAGCCATGAAGTTGTCGCTTAAGAGGGAGCTACACTTGCATGCAGAGGAGGAGCTACTTATTCCTAAAGATGAGCCTCAATATGTGGATCATCCACAAGAGGAGGTTCATGGAGTGGAAGAAACCACTCATGCAGCGCCAAACATCAGAGGGCGGAAGCGCACTACAGAGGCTGAACGACTGAATCTTGATGCAGTGCAAAATGTAGGACTTCCTACATCACAACACAGACAGAGACAATCACCTAACCAATTTACTGGATACATGGCTCTAATGAGCAAGTGTATCGTGACAGAGCCATCCTCTTTCGAAGAAGCTATGGAGGATCCTGCATGGGTAGATTCCATGATGGAAGAGTATGATTCGATTGTCAGAAACAGTGCATGGGAGATTGTCCCAAGGCCGGAAGGGAAACCAGTGGTAGGTTCTAGATGGATCTACAAAGTGAAGCAAGCTGCTCATGGGAGCGTTGAGAAGTATGTAAGGCAAGATTTTTTGCCCGGGGCTTCTCACAGATCGAGGGGATCGACTATGAAGAAACCTTTGCACCTGTCGCAAGGTATTCTTCCATACGGACCATCCTTGCTCTCTAAGTGCAGATGGGTTGGCACATTCATCATATGGATGTGAAGACTACATTCCTCAACGGAATCATTGAGGAGGAGGTGTACATTGAGCAGCCTGAAGGATTCGAAATTTCAGCAACGAGTCGCATGTGTGCAAGCTCAAAAGAGCGTTGTATGGGCTGAAACAAGCACCTCGTGCTTGGTACACACATATAGACAGTTATTTCACCGGACTTGGTTTCGCCAAGAGTGAGGCGGATCCAAACCTATACCAGATTGTGGTGAAGGGTAAGCTTTTTATCATTGTGCTTTATGTAGATGATTTAATACTAATGGGTGATGAACTTTTGATACACTCATGCAAGGCAGATCTTGCAAAGGAGTTCGAGATGAAGGACTTGGGCCTCCTTCATTATCTCCTAGGATTGGAAATTTGGCAACGGAAAGGTGAACTATTTGTGTCTCAAGGCAAGTATGCCCGAGAGATACTGGAGAGGTTTCACATGCAAGGCTGCAAGCCTATAGACACTCCTCTTCCTGGTGGTTGGAGGAAGGAGGATGCTACATCGGCAGAGGTAGTGGATGCCACTGTTTATCGACAGTTGGTTGGTTCGCTCTGTATTTAGTCAATACACGACCAGACATATGCTATGCTGTGAACCAGCTTTCACAAGCGATGGTGAAGCCTACCAAGCTCTTTTGGAAGGCAGGCAAGCATGTCCTAAGGTATCTCAGGGGAAAATCTGAGTATGGATTGTGGTACAGACAATCGGATGAGGTGAAGCTGCATGGCTTCACGGATGTAAATTGGGCAGGAATCCCAACAGACATAAAGAGCACATCTGGAGGGATTTTCAGTATCGGATCTACAGTAGTTTCTTGGTACAGCAGGAAACAAAGATCTGTGGCACTCAGTTCAGCGGAGGCCGAATACATGGCAGCAAGTTTGGCTGCATGCGAGGCTATATGGATGAGGAAGATCCTGGTCGGTTTGTTCGGTTCTCATTTAGATCCTACTGTGATATATTGTGATAATCAGAGTTGCATTAAACTCTCGGTTAATCCAGTATTTCATGATAGATCTAATCATATTGACATCTGGTACCATCATATCAGAGATTGTGTGTAATAGAGGATCATGTTGCTTTCTTACATTCCTATGGAAGATCAGGATGCAGATATTTTGACGAAGGTGCTCACCAGGAGAAAATTCGAATACCATAGAGACAGGATCGGGGTGGCAGATAATACCTATCTTATTGAGAGGGAGTGTTGAGATTCAATAAGATGATGAGCTTAGTGAAAAAAGTCGCCTTCACAAAGTGGGCCCGTAGGCTATTTTTGGCGCAAAGTCTATTTTTAGACATGTCGATCATATTCTATGAGTTGCAGGATGCTATTTGTGGATGGTTGGTCAAGTTGGAAAAATAGATGGACTTCTATTTTTAGACATTTTGGGCGAAGTCTATTTTTAGACTGCTAGTCTAAAAATAGACATGTCGGATATTATTAGCTCTTAATAATATTTGGACTCTAAACATTATCTTATTCTCTTGGAGCACTGACATTCAGTTAACAGATTGTTCAGATCAGCTAGCTGAAGGAATTATGCAATTCCTAGAGCTACTGGTGGTTCATGCATGGAGGACTTTAGTTAGAACTCAAGTGGCAGAGTTTGGTGGAGTTGGAGAAGTAGTTGTTGGAGTTGGTTTCTAGTTTAACTACACTTGTGGAGTTAAACTCAGCTGAGCTGATTGTGTCTATTTCTAACTGATTGATACTTTCAGTGGAGTTGAGTGAATTAATTAGTTAAATTAATTCACTAAATAATAACTCATTATTTAACTGGACAGAGACAACGGTTAACTACAGTGTGGAACATATCAGTGGAGACTCAGTGGAGAGATTGGTGAAAGAGCAAGTGTGACTATCAGTTGTGACTATAGTGTTGCATTGTATGCACCACACATTCATTGGAGATGCCAATGAGGATTGCGTGAGCAAGGCTGGAGCAATTCGAACTCATCTAGAGCCATTCTTCAGCAGGGATTGCGCAGTAGAGGCAGGCTATCAGGAGGGAAAAAATCAGTGCAGATTTTTGCTGATTGTTCTTGATTAGTGTGTAGCGATTGTATTGTACTGAGAGCTTGATATGATCAACTTTGTATGAGGATTGTTACATGATCTCTATGACATATATTATATAAATATAGTTGGGGTTTTTAGCTTCAGGCTTTCCCGTTAAACAACTGTGTTAATGTGTGTGAATTTTTATTGTTTCATGTGTGCATTGCAATCTTGATTTAATTTCTGCAAATGATCAATGGTGGAAGAGATTTTGTATTTTGCATGAAGTTAAAATAGTGTGAGATCAGGAGAATCTTGGACATATAACACATAAGTTATATAATTTCTACAATTACTTTTAAAGACTTTTGCCTTCTAGAAGGTAGTAACAAACCCAGAGGAAGAATGGAGGAGGCTACACGAAGGGGAATGAATTACAACGTACCATGGGGAGATTGTTTCTCCCAAATTTTGATGGCTCCTCTAAGAGCTCAGCCAAGGCATGGGTTGAGAAGCTGGATGTTTACTTCCAACTAAACCAGATGACTAAAGGAGAGGCAATCAAGATTTCCACGCTGCACTTGGATGGAGAGGCTCATGACTGGTGGTTCCATGGGTTGACCACGCTGGGTCACACAGGGGTCACAACATATGATGAGTTTCCCAGGAGGGTGCTAGAAAGATTCGAGAGGAAGGACCTGGAAGAGTATTTCGGGGAGCTGACCAAGCTCAAACAGAATGAGGATGTGGAGGTGTACATTTCAGAGTTCTTGAATCTATCACTGATGGTCCCAGACCTATCTGAGTCGAGGAGGATCTACATGTTCATATAGGGACTGAAAAAACCATTACAGGGCTTAGTAAGGTCCAACCAACCGACTATAATGTAGGACACAATAGGGAGAGCTAGAGACCCGCAGGATACCCTACCCATGGCTAGAGCACCACTGCCAAACAAACTAGGTTTCCAGCAGAGAGGGAGTGACACGAGAGCTCCACCCTGAGAGGCAACCAGGGATGGGGGAACCTAGATGATGAGAACAAGAGGGACCTTTGAAGGAAGAAGTTCTACTTTACATGTTAGGAGCCATGGGCACCAGGCCACAAGTGTGCAACAGGGAAGGCACACTACATAGAGGTCTTCTCAGATAATGATGGGGATGAGAGCAGATGACAACACAACACCCCAGGAGGGAGGGCTTCCACCTCCACCCCCACCAGCAGCAGCAGGAGCCGCATCTGCACTTTTAGGAGGGGTCCTCGCATCATTGCATGGGGTACCCAAGTTTTTTACTATGAGGATTAGAGGGACAGTGCATGAGAAACGTGTCTTGGTGTTAGTGGACAATGGAGCTACTCACAACTTTATTGATGCCCAGATGGTGTAGAAGAGAGACATCACTATAGAGGGGTTTGAGGGATTTTCAGTGATGGTGTCAGGGGACAAGACCATGCAATGCACATGCTATGTCCCAACTTTAATTGTGACCATGGGGAATTACTCCATGACAAACCACTTCTTTGTGGTTGAAATTTCGGACACCAACCTAGTGTTGGGGGTCCAATGGCTCTACGCAATTGGCAGAGTCACTAATGATTGGAGGAAGTTGGAGATTGGGTTTTAGGATATTGATAGAAAACCAATGTTGCTAAGGGGTGTGCACTCCTATCGACCACAGACAGTCTCTGCTCATAGGATGAAGGCTGACTTGTGGCATGGAGATATAGAGTGGGTTATGGAGTTGAGGATTTATGAGTCTGGGGGTGTGATCAAGACACCACATCGAGAGATTCAAGCCATCCTTGACAGGTGCCCAGTAGTATTTGGAGACATACCACCCGCCCAACCACTTGACCAAGGATTTGAGCTAGAGGTTAGGGTACAAGCAGTGATCACAACTCCTTACAGGCATCATAAGGCCTACAAATGTGAGATAGAGAGGGCTATCCATGAGCTCTTGGCATCGTGGCACATCAGGCCCAGTTATAGACCCTTCGCTTCATTAGTTGTTCTAGTGAAGAATAAGGATGGATCTATGTGGATGTGCGTTGATTACAGGGCTCTGAATGAGAAGACCATGAAGAAATTCTACCCCATTCCACAGATTGGCGAGTTGATGGATGGGTTGAAGGGATCCAAGTTCTTCTTGAATATTTATTGACCCCAGATCTAGGTGAGGGACAAGGATGTCCGTAAGACAATGTTTAGGTGCCATTATGGGGGCTTTGAGTTTTTTGGCGATGCCCTTTGGGCTAACCAATGCTCCCACAACTTTTCAGTCCTGCATGAACCACATATTATGTGGAAAGTTGAGGAAGTTTGTGCTGGTGTTCTTTGATGACATATTGATCTGCAACCGAACTTGGGAGGAGAATTTATAGCATGTGGAGACAATGTTTCATATCCTAGAGGAGCAATATTTTTATGCAAAACTATCTATGTGCGAGTTTGGATTGACCGAGATGCTTTATCTGGGGCATATCATCAGTGTTGATGGAGTGAGGATGCATGAAGAGAAGATCAGGGCCATTCAGCATTGGTCAGAACTCAAGAATGTGATGGATCTTTGGGGTTTTGTGGGCATCTACACCTATTATTGGAAGTTCGTGAAGGCCTTCTCACAATTGGCAGCGTCCCTTACGGACTTGACCAAGAATGGGGCATTTATTTCGACCACCACAATGCCACAGCCTTTTGAGCACCTCAAATAGGTGATGAGAAGTTGTTCGGTAATCACACTCAATGATTTCACTAAGCCTTTTGTCTTGGAGTGCGATGCATCAGGAGAAGGAGTGGGGGTCATTTTGATGCAGGGTGGACACCCCATAGCTTTCGAGAGTCAGAAGCTATTGCCACATGAGAGACTGTATTTGATCTATGACAAGGAGATGCTAGCCATCATGCATGCGCTAGCCAAGTTCCGATAATACTTGGTGGGGAAAAAATTCATAGTGAGAACCGACCACAACAACCTCAAGTACTTTTTGGAGCATAAACAACTAGAGGAGAGGCAACAAAAGTGGGTGAGAAAACTCCAGGCTTATGATTTTGACATCGAGTATGTCAAGGGGAAACATAATGTAGTGGTTGATGCATTGTCTAAGTGACCAAATTCCCTTTCTTTGATGAGCATTGCTCTAGATTGGAAGGCCCATCTGTTGGTGGAGTATTCCAAGAGCCGGTTTGCATGCGAGGTCTTGAGGGGCAGGTGACTGATGACAGATACTGGGTGATGGACTAGGTGATATATTATAGAGAGTGGATCTATTTGGTGGCCAAATCCCAACTGCGGGAGAAGATTCTATAGACTGCCCATGATTCACCTTTGGTAGGGCATCAGGGGTTTAACAAAACCTACAGGGCCATTCATGAGAGTTTATCTTAGAAGGACCTTAAGGAAGATGTTCTGCGACATATCCAGGAGTGTGAGGTGTGTCTTTGGAATAAGGGTGAGTTGTCACACCCAGAAGGGTTGTTACAACCCTTCCTATTCCTGAGGGGAAGTGGGAGAGCATCTCGATGGAATTCATTGCTGGGTTGCCCACGGTGCAGGGCAAGGATTGCATCTATGTAGTAGTGGACCACTTGACAAAGTACGCACACTTCTTCACCATTTCATCTCGATACACGACCTCACAGGTGGACGAACTATTTTTCAGGGAGATCTTTCAGTTGCATGGTCTTCCCAAGACTATTGTCAGTGACCAGTAAATCCATTTCATGGGTGGATTTTGGCAGGAGCTATTATGGTTGGTGGGCACAGAGCTCACCTCTAGCATGAGCTACCATCCTCAAATGGATGGGCAGACAAAGATAGTTAACAAGTGGATGGAAGGCTACTTGCGTAACTATGTGATAGAACAGTAGCGGGCATGGTTATGGTGGTTGCACATGGGGGAGTATTGCTATAACACCGCCCTCCACATGTCGATAGGCATGTCTCCTTTCCACGCTTTGTATGGTTATGATGCTTTGACATTCACTAATGTTATGTTTGGAGAGTGCAAGGCCCCACGGGCCAAAGATTGGATCCAAGAGATCGAGGACATCTTGAGGGCTCTCAAGGATAACTTGAGGATGACACAAAATCAATAGAAAATATATGCAGATAGGGGCCGCGTGGAGAGGCAGTTCGAATTTGGAGACTTGGTGTACCTTCGACTTCAACTATACAAACAGTCCACACTCAAGAAAAAGGGGGCCGAGAAGCTCAAGCCCCACTTTTATGGACCATACCGGGTCACTCGAAAGGTGAGGGAGGTGGCCTACGAGTTGGAGCTACCCCTGGGGAGTCGGGTGCACAACATTTTACACGTATCTTTCCTGAAGAAGGCTTTGGGACAACAGGTTACAACATCTACTGAGTTACCCCCATATGGATGGTGAGGGGCACTTGGTGCTACAGTTAGAGGCAATTTTGGATTCCAGGGAGAGGCATTTGAGGAACAGAGTGGTCAAGGAGTTTTTGATATCCGGTGGAGGAATTTTCCAGATGAGAATGCCACTTGGGAAGGGGAAAAAATCCTCCAATAGCCATCACTGTAGTTTCTTGAGGACACGCAACATCTTGGCGGGGAGGACTATAATATTCCTAATTAGCAATTCTTCTAATTAGAATATTAATTGTTGTAATTTTTGTATTTTGCTTAAGTTTTGGCCAAAAGGATGTGGTCTTTGGGACCCACGAATAAAATGTAATATATTATAGGAGATACACAATATCCTGAGGCAAAAATTGCTACTCTAGTGGAGAATGATGGCCCAATGAGGAGAGACCGCACAACACATGGGGACAACACAGTGATTGGGTCGAAGAGGAGGCATCACAGTCATGAGGTGGGGATGTTGGGTAGCTTGGGACAAAAGGAATCATGCAACCTCATTGTGATCATTCAATCATACATTTTGAATTTGTCTTTGACAAAGAGCACGCTTGAGCAGGAAGCCAAGTTTGCAAGTGTTGTTTAGCACACCGAGTGTCTTCGAGCGAAGATCCCAACCTCAACTTCGGTGGACTTGAGTGCCAGTGTAAGGGAGGTGTCTTGCCTTAGTTGATCATCTCCAACAGTAAGGAATTCATCCACAACACAGTCAGCTCTGTAGCAGCGCAGTGACATCTACAACAGTGCAAAGGTTGCATAGTCAGTGAGGGGATCACTTCGGGAGCTTGGGGAGTGAGAGGAAATTTTGGAGGAGACTTGGTGGGGAGGCGTAGAGCTTCCTAATAGGGATTTTCCAGGAATTTTGGTGGCCTTTAGCAGCATAATTTCTAGGATGACTGAATTTCCCAATAGCTTAGTGAGCCAAGCCCAAGAGGGTCAATTTTCGGGGTTGAGCTTTTGACTAACCCTTCGCGGGTTATTGTGGGTTTCTTGATTTGAGTTCGTGGTTTAAATCCTGAAATTTTATGAGCAACATAACAAGCCCATATAGCAGATCAACCAGAGCAACATCAATATTTCTAGTTAGTGACAACACAAAGTTACAACCACACAGTGTACTTCTAGAGAGTGATTTCATCAGTGTTTCAAAGGCTATCTCCAGCTTGCCTTAAGCAAGCCCAGGTGCCTTCATTCCAACACCTCCATTGTATACATTTCCAACAAATTAATAAAATGGCTCAACTCAATTTTATGGCTCAAATTGTGTTCTAATGGCGTGTTTATTTTTGTTGTTTGTTTAATGTCTTTTGATGTCGGTTATTACTTTAATTTACCATTAGGAATATTACAATTTTTAACTTGAGTAGTAGAGACTAAGCTACCGTGCATAATGTGATTTTTCTCGTATAATAGTGACAAGTCAATACACATTCATAAATAACAATGAACAATAATCTTGACTTCCAATTAGGACTTTAGTGCCAAAAACATTTCATAAATAACAAACCATGATAATCTCGATTTCCAATTAAGAATCTAGCTGACAAATAGAATGATGAAATTTTTTTACAACTCACTAATCTCCGAATTCAAACTTTTGTGATCCATATCATGAATAATGAGAAACATTTCCGTAGAAATCACATTGGAAGTATAGGCAACTCACTAATATCTGAATTCAAGCTTATGTGATCCATATTATGAATAATGGAGATTTTTTTTGGGAAAGTCTTGAACTATCTATTGTGGTTCATCATTACTACAAGACGGAGAATGAGATCTTGATATGAGATTAAACAAGACTACAAGGTAGCGACTACCTGCCGCTTAGTTTAAATATAGTAACGTTGCAATGTGATGTTGGAAATGTCTATGGATAGCTATTACAACTATTACATGCCACTTAATGTAATTATAGAGATGTTGCAATTTGAGTTTGAGCATGTTTATGAAGATTTGTTTTGTAATAAAGTATAGTTAAATTAAATTAGAAATAATTGTTGCAATTTGAGTCTAGCCCAAGTCTGATAGATTCGGATTTCAGGTGAAGGAAGACTGTGGGCTATATGCCCCTTTGAATATTAATTTGAATATACATGAGATGGGTCCAGATATTAGTTGACCTAGAATTGAAGATTGAAATGCTATTCGAATGATAGTTCGAGTCTCATTAACGGCAGGGACTATAGTAATCGAAAATCGGTTGTTAACATTATTTCCTTTACCTTTTATTTCAAGTATGCAACTTATATAGATATTTATTTTGTTCAATCTGCCACTTCTGCACTTAAGTTATTGGTTGGAGTTCTGTGAAATAATTATTGGGTAAATAGTGAGATTTCTTCATTAAAACTTATGGTTCTAACCAATATCTACCAAATTCTAAACCAATTGGCCTAAAAAACCCTTAAGAGAATATACGTTTGTAACGTTGACTATTGGTTGGGGGAGTCAATACAATTGAGTAAATCATACTTCCAGTTTATTTCTTGATTTTGCTGACCATGTATTAATTCTTTATTGAATATTAAAAAAAATACTGCATTATAATCCATAGATTTTTATTTTTATGCGGGATTCCATATGCTTTTGACTATATGTGTTAATTGTTTATTGATTATAAACTTGTGCAACTTTTAAAAAACAAAATATTGCATCATTTATTGACTATAAACTTCTGCAACTTTTAAAAAACAAAATACTGAATTATACAATTATTTTTGTCTTTTATACTTTACAAATATGTAAAACTGTTTAATTGGCATTTTACCTGGTTGTATATCCTCTGTGTTAATTAACATCCATTTGAATACCAACATTTATAACAGAACTCTGTTTTCCCCAACGATGAAGATCGATTTGTTATTGGATCCATGCTGTTAATTTGCATACGGAGAAGAAGGGCTTCGACTTATATGAATCGATAGCGATTTCGTGTCAATCCCTCAATACAGAAGAGCGTTGGAGCTGTGCGTTATAACTGATTGAAGCACCGTGGTAAAATGCCGATGAACCGAAAGGATGGAACGGTGAACCGGAGGCGGAACCATGAAATAAGAATGCATACCACTAATTTCACGTAAGATTGGAGCGTTAAACCCCAGAGGATAAAAAAACGTGATACCCGCGTCACCCGTCCGATCTACTATTGTCAAGATCTGACGGTTGTTGATATAAATTCTGTGTAATTGAGTCCTGTGTGCCCTTAAAGAAATCGACCTTCCTGTCGATGCTATATTTTGAATTGTCTGTGTGATTTAATTCGAATTTCAATGGAGAGAATCGATCACTGGAATGATCGATTCTGATAAGCATTTGATTTCCTGCCTTGATTTATGTATGACGAACTGGATGTATTCTGAAATAAAGTGAATTCATTAGTACACCGTATGGTTGAAGAGGGTTCGATTTCCTTCAAGTTCTTGAGTTTTATTCTATTTAAGGGTTTAATTTGTTAATCTCAGTGCGAAGGGCGAATTCATCCCTTGAACTCTATTTGATTTATACACGTTCGATAAACTATGTATGTAGAGCATTCTGATCCTTTTGGGATTCTTTTAATATTGATGAAATTTGTATCGGCATTGCTGAATAGAACCAGGGAGAACGCCGATCATGTTTATCGATATTGAATTGCATGGGAGCCTGAGCAGAGATCATTGACCGTTGAAGATTGAGCGCGGTTGATTTGTGCGAACTGTTGAATTAGTGTGAATTGGGATTATGAACGAAGCTGTTGGCGTTGAAGGCGAATCGTTGAACCAGAAGTAAAGGAAGGCGGAACCACAAAACCGATTGGAACCTTAATTAGAAGGTAAACAGTAACGACGGTTTTGAGAACGAAAACAACCAGTATCGCATGGCTATCCAACTGGTAAGTGGATTTGCCTTTTCGAACGCGATCTGGGTCTTCAGTTGACATGTGGCGCAGGGTGGTATTTGAATACCATCCTCATCGCGTGATTTTTAAGAATTAACCCACAGGCATCAAAATCGCGCGAAACTCCGTTCTGTCCGTCGGATCATTGATCTGAATGCGACACTCCACCTGCCGTCAGATGCGTGAGGTTGTTAATACGTGGGCCCAAACGTTGTGGGTTACATGTATATGGCGGAAATTCATATATGGTGACATTTTAATGAATATGCGAAGGCAACAACGTTGAATTGTGGTTGTGGCGGAAGTTTAATAAGTTCAACACATTAAGACTTGGCTAATAAATATAAAAGAATTGAAACATCGGCCTTAATACTTAACCCCATATTTCGAACGAGTTTCAAAGAAGAGTTAAGGAGCTCTTGTCTAACGCTAATTAAGGTTGAGGGTTGACGTTGTTGTAAAGTGGGCGAACATATTATTATAAGTGGTTGAAGCTATAATGTGCTGGTGGTCGATTCATACACCAAGGTCAAACCTTGGTTGAGAAGAGTTGTAACTTGTGGGGCCTATAGCAATCCTTTAAGGAGTTGGGTTTTATGTACTAAGATTGATATTGTGAGCGCTTGATTAATTGCGCAAAAGTTTCGAACCTTTCGTTATAGCATTATCATACCATGGTCGGGATAGTTAATTCTTAGAGATGAGTAAAGGTGTTATGCTTGGGGTTTAATGAATTAAAAGGAAGCCCTATAATATGGTGCAAGGGCGACTGCATAGTTAAAAGGAATTTGGAAATATTGTGATAAGGATTGTCATATTATTGAGATGCAAATTGCATTTCATTCGAAGGCGACGAATGAGAAAATTTGAGTAGAAACCATGGTGAATGAAACTTATATACACAGAGAGAGTGAAAAAGTGGGTATAGAATAAAGGCATGCCATCATTTATATTTGCTGAGCAGTTGAACGTTGTGGACCCGTAACTATTGCAATTGATTTGATGCTTGTAAGGTGGGCATTCATACGAGCGAAATGGAATGTAACTTGGACCCAATGAGCATCAATGAAACACTGAAATGGTATACCTTAACATATAAGTGAGAGCTTGGGTTTTGTACTCTCTAAATACATGTACTCTCTAAATTTGGAAAAAGCAAGATCCGTGCAAGGAGATAGACGAGATCTTCTGAATTTCAAATTAATGTGTACGGTAATATATATATATATATACCATATCAAATCATTCACTTTTTAGAAATATGGATTCGGTTTAATGTGAATTAGAATACGCCGACGGATATTACACCTTCGCTGTACACATTGTGATTAATGAAGGGCGCATCCATTCTTGTTTGCTAATGTTTGGTTTAACCCAAGGTCGATAATTCTTACGGGCATAGAATGATAATATATATGTTAACATACATGTTATGTTGAACGTGAAGTTTTGAAGCCGCGCCTGAGATTATGTATCAGTGAAGTATTATTCACAATTCCCGTACGCTTTGGAAATATTGTATCTGTAAATTCTTGACTTTGCATAGCTTGTCTTTATTGCTGCTGCACAAATATCTATGAAATTTGCTATAACATGTTGAAACTATCCACCAATTTGCTATAACATGTTGAAACTATCCACCAATCAGATGCAAAAAAAAAAATAAAAAAAATAAAAATTAAAACTTAACTATAGCCAAACTATACAAAAATTGAAGAGATATGTCTAATCAAAGACAATTAATGTCACTATCAAGCAAAACTTGATGCGTAGTGACTTGCCAGCGACAGGTACAATAAAAAGAGTACCATGTAAAAACAATTAATTCTAACCATTAGAATGTAACTTCACTAAAAAAAATATTATTTATTAAATAATAATATTTTAAAATTAAATATTAAAAAAAAAAATTAAAAGAGAAAGAACAAAGCCCAACCAATAAATAGATAAAGCTAATGCCAAAGTTTAATTAAAACAAATTAGAAAATAAAGATAAAATATATAAAATAAAAATTATTGATTCATATTAAGTAAAGGAATAAAAAAACTCACTAATGATAAGTTTATGTTGAAAATAGTATATATATTTATATATAACTAGGGTTCATATTAAGTAAACGAATTAAAAAAACTCACTAATGATAAGTATATGTTAAAAATTAAAAAAAAATATATATATATAGAACTAGGGATTCCATTTGACTTGGACAAACGTTTCGAAACCATAAATATAATTATAATGTTAACGAACTTGCATATTCTTTTATAATGCCAAATACGGAGTAAGGAAGAGGAATGGCTTGGTCCGGAGCGGCATGGTCAGGCTCTGTGCACACTCGGTTACACGAATTCGTTAAAATAAGTCTTATGAAGATACTGGTGGATCCCTACGCCACTGTAAGTTTCTCTGGAGGAGCAGTTGCACTCATTATTTCTGGAGGCGCATTGGCACTCACTATTTTTGATATTCATACCAGAGAACTATTTTTTCTGTAGGATTTTCCAGTCTTGTAAGCATACCTGTACTCCATGTCTGCTTTTGATACTAGCTTAACATCTCTTCTTATTTAGGGTAGGAAATTAAATACAAACAAATAAATCATTCGCTTTGGACTGACAGTGGGACGAAAATAAACAACAAATAATTTGATCCAGTTTCACAGAGAGTTCTGATATAAATTCGTTTTAATTCAAATGTGATTCAGAAATTGATTAAATTTTTTGTTTTTCCAACAGTTTCTCAAATACATTGTGAGGTGTATTGTACTTTAAGAAAATTCAAGAACTGTATCTTAACTTGTTTAGTACGATAACTATTAATCTCAGCCAAACCCTTACTTTGCTCACTTGCAAACCATATAGAAGTAAGTTTAAGTAAACCGATTTCTTTATTTTCAAACCTTAGCAAACTGATGATATGAGCAAAGGTCTCATTACAACTCGATATCTAATCAGACAGCTCATTATGCTTTTAATATCTAGTGCCTTCCCATTTCCTTCCTTCAGAGTCGGCAATATTTTCCAACTTGTTTTTTTCTTCCGAAACTGAGTCTTATATTACAGAATTACAAGAAATATATCAATTACTGTACATGTTTGCTTCCTCTTTCAACCCATGCTAGTAGGAAGAAGAGTATTAGTGTGCAACTAAATTCCATTTTAGGGATATGCCACTGCAGTAAGATGGTACTGTGTGTTGAAAAGCGTAACTAGGTTTGGTTTTCATAGTGTGTAAATATGATTTTATGTAATTGATGTAAAGAAGAAAATAAAATTATTTTTGTAATGCTTGAATCACGAGTTTCATGATCAAGGAATTTTATTACTTAAGGTTCCCAATGTGAGCCTTTAGCTTTTTCATCAAGCCATAAAAGTCTATTGGGTCAATGTCATGTATGGAAGGCCCTTCTTCGGCATGTTACAAATATATGTGAGTCATTAAAAGAGTCAAAGAGACTCTCCAGGACCAAGCTCAAGCATCTCCATCAAGTCGGCCTTAAATGAAATAATGAAGCTACTCCAAATGACATGTCGGCCTAAGGAAACTAGCAAGTCAGCTTATTTCTCATGGGCAAACCACTATAAATAGGCAGCTTGGCCTCCATTTGGATCTCATATTTTCGGTCAAGAAGAAGTGCGAGAATCACTAGGAAAGGAGCCTTATAACCAGCGAAGAGAAGGAAAGGAAGAGCAAAGTCTTTGGCATTGTTTTTGGGTTAAGTACACTCCACATGTGCGAGATTTCAGGGTCGTCTACTATAGAAAGGGTGGAAGTATTTCAGAAGGCAGATTTAGGAAAGGATCATCAAGCCGAGTTGAGGAAGGATAGTCTCCATCTCAAGCAAAGAAGGTTGAAGATCAAACTCTCTTAAGCACCGAATCTAAGGCATCTAAAGGACTGAAAAGTGCAGATCTAAGCCACAGACTGAAATTTAAAGGTTAGCCGAAGCAGTGGGGGAAGGAAGAAGTTTGACTACCATTGAATCAAGGAGGAGGAAGTTGAACAAGGAAGCCTCGTGTCTTTGTCTTGGAAAGGTCATTAGGTCAAGGGTCTTGGTCTTGGCATTCGTCAATTGGAGTCTCTATAAGAAGAAGAATTTGTTTGGGTTTTCCTCTCAAGTGGGAGAGGTTTTTGCCCTGGCTGATTGCCTACATTCTGTGTTTCTTGTCTCTTTATTGTTTACGCATTGGTAGCTATTTGATGAAGAAGAACACTATAATAATCTAAAAGAGAAGATCCTAATATAAAGAAGTAAAAAGCATTCACAAGTAGTTATCATAAGAAGAGAAATCTCCTAATGGCTATGCCCTTGATTTCTCAACATTGTGAACATCATATTATCAAAATCTCTATTCTACTTTCTAAGAACAAAATGTTTAGCAAGCACTCGAATTGCAAGTTCATTCGTTAGCCTGTGACACTCTCATCGTCCATAAGTTGTCTATCTACTTTCATTCCAAGTCTTATTACTTATAGTTCTCCACTCATAACATACTAGTTATTCTAACATTACTCTCTTATTGCTAACATCCAAAGGGCAGTATTCCATTCGCTTTGTACAAATTCAATATTTTTTTTTTTTTAAACTAAAACGGGTATGGATTTTTATTAATAGGGAACTCCAATTGGCTGCAGCCTTACAACTTTCAGTACAAGACTTCTACATTTTCCTATTACATGCTGTTGTCTTTTTCAAGGAATATAAATTTTTACTGGATCTCCGTCATTTATGCTGAGGTCTCCTTGGGCCAAGAGACAACCTTTGTTCGCATATTTGTCTACTTCTTTGTTTGATTCTCTAAGGATATGATAACATTTGAAGGAGGTGAAATCTTGTAGAATATATCTCAGCCTTTGCAGATTCTTGTTTAAGCCAGCGTCATTAAACTGACCTTTCGAATGTATCATTTTGATTAGGATTTCAGAGTCGCCAAATGCTTGCAGCTCCCGGTGTCCTCTTTCTTTGGCTAGATGGCAAACTTTTATCAAACTCAAAATTTCTGCTTGATTGTTGGTTCGTTGTCCTAGTCCCCAGCTGAAGGTTTCTTTTATGCTCCCATCAGAAGAGTATATAAGTCCTCCAACTCCCGCTATCCCGGGGTTTCCCTTGGAGGCACCATCAAAGAAATCTGTAGTTATTCCTTGCTTCCTCCACCAACTCTGGAATGTTTCGTCCTTATCTCTTAGCCTCCACTCAGGATTTAGATGGGGTTTTTCAATGCTATGAATCCGTTGGGTAAGCACAAAGGTACCGAGCCAACTCTTTTCCTCCTGCTGCAACGAAGAATCGACTTTGAGGTTTTGAGAGTTCAAAGTTTATAAGAGAAGGCCTTTTGCTTTTGCTGCTACCATATTGGGGGTCCAGGCTACATTGTTGAATATCTGTTCGTTTCTAGCAAGCCATAGCTTCCAGCACACAAATTTGGGGATGGTGATCCAGACTCTGGCCCATAAGGAGTTGATTGAGAGCAAAGGGTATCGGTCCTTCCATGTAGAGAATAGGTCTACTACTGAAATTTTAGTGGTGGCAACAACCTTGAGACCATGGAGTATGAGAATCCAGACTTTATTTGCAAACAGACAGTCTACAAACAAATGATCCATGGTTTCCATGGCTTCTTTGCATAATGAGCATCTATGCGGACCAACGATATTTCTTTTCATTAAGTTTTCACTAGTCAGGATCTTTTTGTGCATTAATGTCCAGAAGAAGAAGTTTACTTTGGGTAGCGCCGTTGAATCCCATACCTCCATCCAAAATCTTGTAGGGAGGGATCTGTCTCTCCGTGGTTGTAACATTTCATAGCCTTTGGCTGAGGAGTATATTCCTGAAGGTCCCCAGCCCCATTTATCATCTTCTGACTTGTGCACCGGAGCTGCATCGCGTAGCTCCTCTTTAAGCATTGCTGTTTGCTGAAGGAGATGATCTGGTACATTGCTGAAGTTCCAATCTGTCCAGAAACCAATGTTGTCCCATTTCGAAATGTCATAAACGCTCTTTTCTCCTCTGTTTTCTAGAAACTCGCAGATTTCATGCAGGCTGGCATTTGAAGCTAAAGGCGGATGCCCCATTATCCAATCTGTCCACATTTTTACACGCTTGCCGTTTCCTGGGATGCGGTACAGATTTTGCATAAAAAATCGAATTCCTTTGATGCAGAGTTGCCATAACAGCATGCTCCTCCTGCTATTGGCGTTCTGCAGATTTCTGATTTTTGCATTCGGTATATATTTATGCCTCAACGTTTTGCTAACTGGGTGGTTGGGATCGCTGTGAAGCTTCCACAATATCTTACAGCTCAGTGCTGTGTTGGCGAGATCTGGATCTCGAATTTGAAGACCACCTTCTCTCATAGTTCGCTTTGCTGTCTCCCATTTAACTAGGTGAAATTTACACTGGTTCCCTTTGCCTTCGTGCCACAAAAAATCTCTCATGATTTTGTTGATTTGCCCTGAAATCGACTTTTTGGTGCCATGAGGTAGGACGCTTGGTAGATTGGCAGAGATGAAAGAACAGTTTTTATCAGGATTAATTTGCCTCCATGAGTTAGCCATTGACCTCCCCATGCAACGATTTTGCCTTTGATTTTTGTTAATACTCCTTCCCACAGATTGACTCTGTTTGTGCCCAGTGTTAATGGCAGCCCAAGATAATTTATTTTGTCCCATTTTGAATATCCATTGAACCCCAGATTGCGAGCTATTTTTTGAGTTTCATCCTCTTCTGCATTCCAACTATAGACAACTTTTCCTTTCACTAATCAGTGCTCCGGATGCTTTGCAGTATGCTTGAAGAGTGTCTTTAAATGCAGAGGCTATTCTGTTAGAAGCTCCTCCCAACATGAGGGAATCATCCGCGAACAGGGCATGATTTATTGGTTTAAGATCCTTCATTATTCTCAAACCTGGGGCAGCTCCTGCAATCTTGTCCTGCTCTAGCTTTCTGCTAAGCATATCCGCCATTAAAATGTATAGAAATGGAGAGGGGGGCATCCTTGCCTCAGCCCCCTCGAGGCTTTGAAGAAATCAACTGGCCTCCCATTTACCAAAGGGGCTATTCAAGGGCTGTTGGTACAGGATTGAATCAGATTTACAAACTCTTGCTCAAATCCGAAGGAGAGGAGGACTTGATATAGGAAGGACAACTTTACTCTGTCGAAGGCGTTGGCCATTTCTAACTTGATCAGCATGTCTTTCTCTTTTCTGAGGTTACTGGAGTGCATGGCTTCCTGGACTTGAATTACATTGTTCAGAATGTGTCTCCCTTTGACGAAGCCTCCTTGCGAATCTGAGATGAGTTTGCCCAGCAATGGATTTATTCTATTTGCCAGGAGTTTTGCAATTATCTTGTAAGAGGCATTACATAATGAGATTGGCCTGAACCTGTCAAAGGAGACGAGATTTGTTTCTTTCGGAATTAATGCAAGGAAAGTTGAGTTGGTACTGCCACCCAATTTTGCTTTCTGTAGGAATCCTTCTATCATTCTGATAAGATCTAATTTGATTATATCCCAGCATATCCTGTAAAAATGAATGGTAAACCCATCTGGCCCGGGGGCTTTGTCAGGGTCCATGGACCAGATGATTTTGCTGATTTCTTCTTCATTGGTTTGCTTCAATAATGTTGGGTTGTCCTCTTTAGTGACCAGTGCCGGAATGTTCTTGAGGAATTCTTTATTGCCTTCTTCACTGTCATCATTCTCTTTGCTGTAAAGTTGGTGGAAATGTAAAGCAGCAACAGCTTTTATTTGATCTATTCCTTTGCAAAGCCTCCCATCGGTGGTGGTAATCTCTGTGATGTGATTCCTGGAGAGGCGAGCTCTACATTGTCGATGGAAGTAGGCTGTATTTCTATCTCCAGCTTCTAGCCAAAGACTACGGGACTTTAATCTCCAACATTCTTCTTCATTTCTGAAGGAGCGGAATGTTTTACATTGGGCTGCTTGCTCCTTTTCTAATTATGTTTTAGTTATATCTATTGTATCCATTTCACTCTGCAGATTTTCCAATTGCTGCACTGACTCCTTTCTTTGGTTTTTGGGAGTGTTTGTTGGGAGTTTGCTCCATTCCTTGAGGGCCTTTTTTGTTATTTTAAATTTTTGTTCCCATACATAGTTGGGAGAGCCAGTGACTGAGATGGACCATGCCAGTCGGACCGTCTTTGCAAAGCCACTCTTTCCATTCCACAGTGGACTGAATCTAAATGGGATTGGCCCCAGATTCTCTTCCTTCTCTAGCGTTGGCAGTTTGGGTTTGTGCTCCGAGGTAAGCTTGGGAAGAATGGCTGTGGAGATAAGCCTCCTTTCTGACAACATTGTCCTTTGGACCAAGAACCTGTCTAATCTGGTGGATATGTGATCTTCCCCTGTCCTATTGTTGGTCCAGATGTAAAGCCCTTTTCTTGGTTTAAAGTCCATTAGGTCCCATTGTTGTATCATATCTTCTACTACATAGATCATTTGATCCTTACTGTTCCTACCCCCTCTCTTTTCTTTTTCATTCATCACTAGATTAAGGTCTCCAGCAATGATTATATTGTTTGGGGAGTTCAGTTCTAGAAACTCATTTAATGTTTTCCAACAATCTTTCTTTTCAGAATACAATACCGGTACATATAAATTGAATAATGCAATGGTTAACTTACTTGCTATGTGCTTCAGCTCTGTGAAACTCCAGTGTTGTGTATTGTAGGAGTTGACGAGCCTGAACTGGTCTTCCTTCCACAAGGTTGCTATTCCTCCGGAAGAGTCCCTTGCGCTTATTGCTTTTCCTGTATTCTTCTGCCATTTATTTTTGTTGATCTCTAGAAGGGCTTCCCCTTCGATTTTTGTCTCTTGGAGCATGAGGATGTCCGCTGGTTCTGTTTTCATTAGGTCCTTGACCGCTTCAATTTTCAACGGGTTCCCCAAACCTCTGCAGTTCCAAGAGACGATTCTCATTACTTACTTTTGGGGGTGGTTGGGCCTCCTCCTTTTGGGGGCCTTGTCCTTGTGTTTCTACCAATTGACATTTCTATAGTAGGTTGACTTCCTTAGGTCTTTTTTCTTTCTACTTCTTCCTCCCTTGCTTCTCTGCGAGACTTTCTTCCTGCTCTTTTGGTAGGCCTTTCTAGGATCTCATCCTCCGAGGAGCTTGGTGATTCTAGTACTTTCTTTCTGGCTATGTCGGCATATGAGGGAGATGGAGCTACTTCCAGCGTTCCCGCCGTTTGCCCTTGTTCCTCTGTGCCTTTCCCGTTTGGGGAGGGTTTTGATTCTTCGCTGCTATCCTTATTTGCTTCTGGTTCTTCTATGGCCTTGCTGGACTCTGCATTTTGAGATCCTGATTTCGACATGGGCTTGGGGGTCCCGTCTTTTTGTTCTTGCCCCGATTGCCCGGGATTGCTTTCCTTTGTTATTCCTTTACTTCTAGGTTTTGCTGTGCTTGCTTTCTACACTGTGATCCATTGTTCTGCTTTCGCATTCTCACTCTCTTCTACGACCTTTTTTTTGCAATGTCTTGCGAAATGGCCATAGCCATGGCAGTGCCGGCATTTGAAGGGTAACTGCTCATAATCTAACTCCTGTATATGCGTCCAATCTGCAACAGTTAGTTTGATTGCCTCTGGTAACTCTACTTCCAGATCAACCTCCACACAGATCCGTGCGCATGAGTACTAGTCTTTTCGCATTGCTTGGTCTATATACCTTCCAAGCGTATTGCCGATAACATGCAGTGATTTTTGATTCCAGCAATGTAATGGGAGATGAGGTAGGCGAACCCAGACTGGAACGGTGGACGGCACATCCTGGGCTGGATCGAAGTCAGGGGTCCATTTGTTCAGATATAAACCCTGAGGCCCCATGAAGTATGGGCCATTTCTGAATATGAGGTTTTTGTCCTCAGAGCTTTCGAACAGGAAAACAAAAAATCCTTTCCCTACAAAATGACTCTTGATTCCTTCTGATATGAGCGGTGTCTAGTTCCTCTGCACCTAAGCTTCAACGGATTTGGGAGAGGGCCAGAGCCCGGTAAACTGCCCGATGAGCCCTCTATCTGCGAGATTGACTGCTGATCTGCATGTTTCTTCTATTGGAAATTCCACGATTGGGATGCAATCCAACTTCTTTACAAATTTCTGCTGTGTTGCAGACAACAGTCTTTTGGAGGCTCCAGTAACAAGCTTCCTGAAAGCTTCGAGTTTTGGCAAGGGGGGTGGAGGAGCGGCGCCCCCGCCAGCATCCATGGATGCTATACCTTATGAAGATTCGCAACAAGGTGGCGTTGGTTAGGGTTGCTGCGCTGCACAGCGTAACTCTTCAAGATCAACTCACTCAAAAAACATACAAATTCAATATTTTGACGATCACATGTAATGCCAATTCTGAATAGTCAGTAAACAAACTTCCCAGAGTGTTTCATCCAACATTCCCAATATTTATGTTAGAAAATTGCTAAAATCATTGTCTCTTTTGAGACATTTTTCAGCAAGTGAGACTTTGTGTGAATTGCTCCATTGGCCTATTTGTTTTTCGTTTCACTTATTATGTCTTCAATAAATTTTTCTAACTTGTCAAGCTTCCATAAGTGCATGACAACTTCCTATCAAAAATAATAAATATTCTTAAAAACTATTCTTAAAAACTCTCTCTGGGTAGCTGCACCTTATTCCTCTAAACAATTTTGCTTTAGAGACTATTTGTACATACTTATAATTTAATTCATTCTTATCTTCTTGAGAATACTGGACGAATCTTCTTGTATGTCTGAGCTATAAATCTTCTTTTTAAGGATTATATTAGTCAACTATTATTTGAAGTTGTTTCTTATAAAACTTTTGGTTGCTAGAACAAAGTACATGCTGTGCAACATACTTATAATAAAATTGACAAGGTTCATGTAGGCAAATATATATTGGATATTCTCATTGTTTGATCCAGGTGGATATTGGTGGCCACCCGCCTATTCCACTTGGGCCCCAACCATTGTTTCTTTCAGTTTTTCAGATTCCTTAACTATAACGCAGTTTACTATTTTTAGCAGTTTTTCGGGTCCTGAACTTCTGGAGGCGTTTTGAGGCCCTAAACGACGTTTTTTGGGTATTGCTTCTCTAGCGAATAAGTTCCGGAATCGATCTTCGCGATTAGCAGATGATGTCCTGAGATAGATCTTTCTAACGGTGTATCATGTGCGTCAAACGGAGATAGTATGCCAAAGTTACGACCCCGGGAAATTGATGTACCAATTTACCCCGACAGGGCCCATATTCTGGCGTTTCATCTCCTAGGGTTTTCCATTATTTCTCAATAATATATAGGCCTTTGAGCCTCATTGTAACACAAAGTTTAGAGGCCTGTAGCCACCACATCTCTTCTCAGAGATAAGCTACCAACGCCCTAACTAGTTTATTTCCATTCTGTCTGTAAACAAATTTTAGTTCTTTGATATTAATGAAATGAAGTGTTATTTCCTCTGCATTTTTATATTTATGGTTATATCTGTATTCTGTTGCGTTGTTGCATAAATATGGATCAGTGGTAAGGGCTCGATCTGGTTGAACCTTTGCAAGATCAGCCTTGCAAACCCCGACGACCGTCCATGGGGGACAAAAAGAAAGATGAGGGAGCAGGAGATCCTATCAAAATATTGCTCGAGGAGGCCCTCGAAAAACAAAGGAACACGATGATGGATAACTTTGCCCAGATCCTTCAACGACTGCCCATTGGCGGCGCATCTGCATCCAGCAGCCACTCTGGAGGTGCAACTCCTTTTAAGGTACAAGTAAACTTTGACATTCCCATATTTGAGGGCCAAATAGATGTAGATGCCATAGATAGATGTTGAATCTATTAGAAGGATATTTCTCAATTCATGACTTTTCCGACCGGGAGAAGATTATTTTTGCACTCCTCAAAGCTACCCCCCATGTCAAGGACTGGTGGGAAACTTACTGTGAGAAAAAGGACGAGGGGGAACCTTCTCTGTTCTCGGCTGTACCCATTTGGAATTCTTTCCGAGATGCTATCAAGGAACAATATTATCTCGTGGGGAGCTATGAGGACAAGTACATACAATGGACTACGCTGCGACAGCAAAGGGATCAAGATATACATGAGCTGACGAATCTGTTCCATACCTTGCGCACAAAGTTGGGTATCAAAGATTCGGAGAAACATTTGGTGTTGAAGTACTGCAGTTGTCTGCATAGATACATTCAGGAGGAAATGGAGTTCCTCGACATCTCCTCGTTTGGTACGACATACCGGTATGCTGCCAAGATTGAGCAGAAATTCAAACCGAAGAAGCGAGACTTTGGATCTGTGAATCAAAAGCATGGGAAAGGTGCCTCCAAACCGCAGAACAAAGGACAAAACGAAGGCATGGCGACCCAAGATAACCTACCAAAGCCACAAGCAAAGAGCAACACCACGAAGCCGAACAAGGACACGGGAAAGTGGTGTGAGTTCCATAATAGCTCCACTCACAACACAAGTGAGTGTCAGGTCAAGCAGTCACTGGTGGCCGAGATGAGGGCTTCTAAATCAGATGCATGCTCTGACTCTGAATCAGAACTTGACAAGGGGAATGAAAAAAGGGAAGCAGATTATTGATGCGGAGCCCAATGCCACCGTTGCCATTGCAAAGATCCAGAAGGAGGAACCGGAAGATCCAGAGGAGGAGCGTCTCTTCCACTCTTAGATGTGGGTAAAGGGTTCCCGGCTATAGTTCATTGTCGACAGTGGGAGCCAAAAGAACTTCATTTCAGCAGAGGTCGTGAAGCGTTTGGGCTTGTCGACCACAACACACCCACAATCGTACACCATCGGGTGGCTTCACCAAGGACGGGATCTTCGCGTCAGTCAACAGTGCCGCCTTTCCTATAACTTCAAGCCCTTCACAGATGAGGTATTATGTGACATTGCTCCTCTTGATGTTTGTGATGTATTATTAGGCCAACCATACTTGTGGAGGCGACATGCTGTGAATGAGTCCCGACCTCGTGTTGTTATTGTTACTTTGGGCAATAAGTTGTACAGGATACCAGAGGTACCACTGCCTGCAACTATCTCTTTGGTTATTGCAAAACAATGCAGTAAGCTCATTTCCAAAATCGAGAAATTTGTTTTCCAGATGATTCGCCCCAGTGCAAGAAGAAGACTGTGGCCACGACCTCCAGACAGGGATCCTCCACACTATAACAACAACTGGACAAAATCGTGGAGGAGTATGGGGACATCTTCATCTCACCCATAGGGGTGCCTCTGCACTATCAGGTCAAGCACCCCATCGATCTAACCCCAAGTGCGCGGCTGCCTAATGGACTGATCTATGAATGCTCTATTATGCAGAACAATGAAATAATGAGGCAGATTCAGGTGCTGCTGCAGAAAGGTCACATCTGGCTGAGTTCATCGCCCTGTGGGAGTCTGATCGTGTTAGTACAGAAGAAGGATGGGACTTGGAGACTCTGTATTGACCATAGTTTTAAAATTCGATCAGACTGACTCCGATTCGGCCGAGCCGACCGAGCCAACCCACTGGCCGAACCGACTCGGTAGAAAAACCGGTCTGGAGGCAGGTTTGTGACCGAACTGGCCGAGCCAGTCACCGATTTGGCCAGTTCGGTCACAAATCGGCCGACTCGACTGAGTCTGAGTTAGACCAACCGAGCCACGGACAACTGGTCATGGACCTCATAAACGACCCAAAACGGACCTCAATTTGGATTTTAATTCAGTTTTAGGGTTTTGGTATGCCCTCTAACCCCTCCCAAGTCTATAAAAGCTACCCAACCCCTCTCATTTCCTCATAGCTATCTCATTGCATTTGAGTGAGCATTTGTGAGGAATTTGTGAAGAGTTGTGGAGTTGGTTTTTCGCTTAGCGTGCTAGTACAGTTCCAGTTGAAGATATTGATGAGGAGGAGCCATGGGTTCCCCCCTCTGATTCAGAGTCTGAGCCAGAGGATCTTGCCCAAGGTTACTTGGGAGCGGGAGCGAAAACGGGGAGCAGGAGTGCCATTTTCAGAAGCTCCCGGTCTAAGAGCGTTTTTAATGATACATATATTTTTTATATTTTGATGCATATATGTCAACAAAAGCATGTAGAATGATGAATTAGACATAAAAAACATAAAAACATAGATTGAACAAGAGGTATCTTTATCATTACCTTTAGATTCGTATAGGGATATTTGTCATTAATATCACCCTCTAAGCATTCGCTCCGGGAGCGGGTTTGATAGGGGGGAGGCGCTCCCCTGCAACCTTGATCTTGCCTTGTCTAGTAGCAGTGACTAGTTATGTTTTGTTGTAGAGGCCATTTAGAGCCTCCTTGGTTATCTGTTTTTGTTCTGATCTTTATATCATGTATGTATTGGACAATGCACTCGGCGCCATTTTGATATAATGGATATATTCATGAGCCTACTTTGATCATATGTTGTCTTTTGTTTATATTCTAATGCTCTGTGTATGCAAACATGAATGAAAATCTTTAAAATTATGTTTTTTATAAAAAAATTAATATTTAATGTCTTTTTTACAAAGACCGAGTCATTGAAATCGAACTGGCCGAGTCGATACTGAGTCGGAGTCGGAGTTGGAGTCGGTGTCGACCCTCGGCCGGTTCGGAACCCGAGTCGGAGTTTTAAAACACTGGTATTGACTATTGGGCGCTGAACAAGATCACTGTCCGGAATAGGTACCCGATCCCACAGATTGATGACCTTCTGGGTCAACTCAAAGAGGCGAAATATTTTAGCAAGACCAACTTGAAGTCTGGGTATCACCAGGTACCAATCGAACCATCCGATGTGTGGAAGACTGCCTTCAAAGCCAAGGAGGGCCTTTTCGAATGGCTGGTCATGCCTTTCGGGTTGAGGAATGCTCCCGCAACCTTCATGAGGTTGATGGACGACATCTTGCGGCCATTCACCAACTCATTTGTAGTAGTGTACTTGGATGACATCCTGATCTTCAACCAGACTTGGGAAGAACACCTCCATCACATCCGACAGGTCCTCCAAACACTGCGACAACACAAGTTGTGTGTCAATTTGGAGAAGTGCACTTTTGGCATGACCCAGGTTCAGTGTCTGGGATACGTTATTGATGAACGGGGGGTGCATGTGGATCCAACCAAGATCCAAGTAATTCGGGATTGGCCGGCCCCAATTACTCTAACAAAGCTTCGCAGCTTTCTGGGACTTGCTAATTTCTACCGCAGGTTCGTGTTGGGATTCTGTCATTTCACTTGGCCCTTGAGTCAAGTCACCAAGGGAGGAGCGAAAGCAAAATTCTTTTGGTCGGAATCTCAACATAAGGCGTTCGTAGAATTGAAACATCGCCTTTGCTTTGCCCCAGTGCTCACATTACCAAACTTGAAACATCCATTTGAGATCGAGACAGATGTCTCTGACTATGCTATTGGGGCAGTACTTACTCAATAGGGGCATCCAGTGGCATATCACAGTGAGACACTGTCCGACACAGTCTGCAAGTATCCCACTTATGACAAAGAAATGTATTCCATTGTGTAGGCGTGCCGCCAATGGAAGCATTACATTTTGGGGAAGGAAATGGTCATCCACACAGACCACCGACCCCTGTAGTTCATACAAACACAAGGGAAGTTGCAAAACGATTGCCATCAGAAGTGGTCCACATACCTGCAACAGTTTCATTTGAACATCAAGTATAAGAAGGGCAGCACGAATAATGTTGCAGACTGCCTCAGCCGACCACCGATCGTGGCACTAACCACCGTTCTCAACTCCTGTGGGCAAGAGACTTCTGATTGGCCGCTTCTCTACAAGAGCGATCCAGAATTCGGCCACACATACAAGACACTCTTGGAGGGTACGCAAGATCCAAATTTTCACCTCCAGGATGCACTGCTATGTCACCTGGGACACCTTTGTGTTCCTTCAAGCGAGCGTGCCAAGATGATTTGGGAAGCACACTACAGTCGAGTGGCTGGGCATTTCGGGGTCAAGAAAACAGTGGCAGTACTACAAAAGTATTTTTATTGGCCGAACCTTTAACAGGATGTTGGGAAGTACATTAGATCCTGCACTGCTTGCTCCATTGCCAAACTGACCATCAAGAAGCAAGGCCTCTATACTTCGCTACCTACCCTTAGTCGACCTTGGGAATCCATCTCCATGGATTACATGTCGGGCCTTCCTTCTACTAAGCATGGAAATGACTGTGTTTTTGTGGTCGTCGACAGATTCTCGAAGATGGCCATTATGTCGGCCTGCAAGAAGAATATCACAACAGAAGCCACTGCTAAACTCTTCTTTGAACGAGTGTGGGTGCACTTTGGGATCCCATAGTCTATCATCTCAGATCGGGACAGCATGTTCCTCAACACATTTTGGTCCAACCTCTGGTCAATGCTGGACACCAAGCTCACCAAGTCCACAACTTTCCATCCCCAAACTGATGGCTAGACAGAGGTCGTCAACAGGATGATTGTACACATTGTGCGCATGTACAATTTAAAGCATCCACGCACATGGGATGAGAGCCTTCCCTATGTAAAACACAGTTATAACTGGACTCTCCACAGCTCAATCGGCCATGGCCCCTTTCAGGTGGGCCTGGGGTTCCAGCCACGATGTCCCATTAACGTAGCCATGCCATTTGTGGCTAGTCAGGCCGATTCGGCTCATGTCCAGTCTGAAGCTGACAAAGCGAACAACTTCCTTGAGCACATTCAGCACATCCGCCAGCAGGTTCATGACATATTGGACAAAACTAATTCTAAGTACAAGCAACGACATGATCAACATCGGGTGCCACACCACTTCCAGGTGGGCGACAAAGTGTGGCTACATTTACAGGAGGAGCGCCTCACTAGACCCCACCGCAAGCTTCGCCCGCTCCGATATGGGCCATACACCATCACTAAGGCTGTAGGGAACAATGCCTTCGAGCTCAGTATTCCACCATTCCTTGGTCTCCACCCAGTATTCAATGTGGACCGCCTTCGACCCTATTTCCCACCTCTACTGGACACCTCTGACATTGCAGAACAACTCACACCAACAGAGTTAAACCCAGACTGCATGGAACATGCCACCACAGATTGTATCATGGACATGCAAATCAAGAACACTCGCCAACAACAGATCCAACTATATCGGGTGGTTAAAGATGGCCAAATCCTGCACCAAGGGAAGTGGTTCACCAGGGACCAAGTTCAGCAGAAGTTTCCTCATCTCATGGAGGAACTCAACGCAATGGGGACCATTGCTTCCTAGGGGGGAGGAATGATCCAGGTGGATATTGGCGGCCACCCACCTATTCCACTTGGGGCCCCACCATTGTTTCTTTCAGTTTTTCAGTTTCCTTAATTATAGCACAGTTTACTATTTTTAGCAGTTTTTTCGGGTCCTGAACTTTCGGAGCCGTTTTGAGGCCTTAAACGATGTTCTCTGGGCATCAAACATCCGACAAATATGATGTCGTTTTGGAATCGATATTCGCAGTTAGCAGTTGTAGTCCTCAGATAGATCTTTCTAACGATGTATCATGTGCGTCAAACAAAGATAGTATGCCAAAGTTACGACCCCGGGAAATTGATGTACCAATTTACCTCGACGGGGCCCATATTCTGGCGTTTCATCTCCTAGGGTTAGGTTTTAGGATGTTTAGGGTTTTCCATTGTTTCTCAATAATATATAGGCCTTCAAGCGTCATTGTAACAAAGAGTTCAGAGGCCTGTAGCCACCGCATCTCTTCTCAGAGATAAGCTACCAGCGCCCTAGCTAGTTTATTTCCATTCTGTCTGTAAACAGATTTTAGTTCTTTGATATTAATGAAATGAAGTGTTATTTCTGCTGCATTTTTATATTTATGGTTATATGTGTATTCTGTTGCATTCCTGCATAAATCTGGATCATTGTTCCTTTCAAAAGTATACCATGGACAAAGAATATTGGTTAGGATACCACCCATTAAATTGATCTCGGAAAAAGCATATGAAAGTCCACGTGTCCCTTTACTGTTTTAAAATTTCAAATCTAGGCTTTGGAGAATATTTCATTAAGGATGTTCAAATATTCAAACTATATTTGTTGATAAGCGTGTTGATATATCTTTTTTTTCCCAAGAAAAATCGTAATTTCCATTAATTATAAAGAAAATTACATGTTGTATTAGCTGCATATTGTGACGATGCAAAACTATCGTCATACCATAAGTTATCATAAGTTTAGGACGATTTAGAAAATCATAAAAAATATTTACAGAGTAATGTGCAGTTCAAAACATAAATAGCATAAAAAAATAAAGTATCCCAAAAAAATATTGTGCTAAAAATGCCTCTAATCAGTCAGACTGATTAGATGGCTCCAAAATTCTTGTATCTTCAATGAAAGGCCTGTGGTAATACTGGAATGTTTCTGGTCCATTCTGTTCATTGATGAGCCATTGTCCCCAAGTTAGCTGCGCAACTTCTTTGGAAAGGTAGTCAGCCACCTGGTTCCTTTCCCTGTAAATATGAGTAACAATAATGGAATCAAAATGAGATTTTAGTGCCATAACCTCATCCAGCAATCCTTTGAGTGTGTGCACGTGACATCTGGCTTCATTGTTGAACCAGTTTATTACAATCTTAGAGTCCCCAAATATTTGAATTCTGTTTCATCTTTTTTCAAGGGCAAAGATTAGAAGTAGTCTGAGGTAGTTAAGTTCCGAATAATTGTTGGTGCCCGGGCCTAATCCCATTTTGATCTTGTAATGTTGGGTGTCTGAATGATATAGAATGGCACCACCTCCACAACCTGCAATGCCTGTTGCCCCATCAAAATATGCCCAGGGATAAGCTTTTTCTATAGTTTCGGGCACAAGCACCTTGCCTTGTGACTTGATTTCCTCAGTAGGGATCATATGGAAAAGTGATACAATGGAGTTGCATATGGGAAGCCAGTTTATTGTGGCATTTTGAAAGGTAATGAGATTGCGGGCCAGCCAGATTCCCCTTGAAACCAGGAGAGGAAGGTTTCGTTCTTTCAACGATGTAGCCGAGTGCCACCAATTTTGCCACGCTGATGGGATAGAATCCACTTGCCAGATGTGATTGATTCCCAGGGCAGAGGAGGTCAACTGCCATAACTTGCAGGTCGTGGGGCATTTTAAGAACAGGTGATCAATGTCCTCATCATATTCTTTGCACAGACCACATCTGGATGGTCCATGATTTGATCTCCTTGCAAGATTATCCTTCGCGGGTGCACGGTTTGTGAGCAGACACCACATGTATAACTTAGCCTTTGTAGGTGCCTTCAGCTTCTAGAGGTGCCTCCACCACCATTTCAGCTCATGGGGTTCTTGAGCCGAGATGAGTGTAATATAGCCTTCTTTAGGGGTGTATAATCCACGCGGGGAAGCAACCCAAATCAACTCGTCTTCTCTCTCTGAAATTCTGTCATGGGTTGCCCTTAGTGCTGTGACCTATCTATTCCACTCCCCACTCCAATTCTCCCCGATGTCTAGTGCTTGTGGAGATTTCCAACCCTGTGATTGCCATGTAGAATTGTCCTCATCCGCTATGTGACATAGATAGTGGATCCTTGAGGCCATGAGAAATTGTCGTAATTCCATTGATAGCAGGTGCTCCCGTCCACATCCTGACCAAACATCCATTCCAATCCGAATGTGAGTACCCGATCCAATGTGCCAAGCAAGGCCACGTTTGATGACAACAATTGATTTTGTTATTGCACGCCATACAATGGATGAGTCGAGTCTCCATCTAATGGGTCCTTTGATCCAATCAAGAGTTGTCATAGGTGCAATGTATTTCAAATGTGTAACCTCCTGCCAGAGACTGTTTGAGTTTAGTAGTTGCCATCCCATTTTTGCAGCTAAAGCAATGGCGAATAGATTTAAATCCTTTAGGCCCCAACCTCCCCACTGTTTGGGTTTTGCAATTTTGTACCAGCCTACCCAAGCAAAGGTGTTTCTCTCCTTCCCCCTCCAAAGGAATCTCCGACATATTTGTTGTATTCTAGAGGTAACGCCCTTGGGGATCCATGCAAGTGCCATCCAGTAAACCGGAGTAGCCTCCAATACCGACTTGATGAGGACTAAGCGCCCAACTCTAGAGAGCCATCTCTGTTTCCAAATATTAACTCTCCTCTCCACTTTCACAATAAGCCAGTTCCAATCCATGATCCTGT
Source organism: Pinus albicaulis (assembly GCA_034641835.2). Taxonomy (NCBI): domain Eukaryota; kingdom Viridiplantae; phylum Streptophyta; class Pinopsida; order Pinales; family Pinaceae; genus Pinus; species Pinus albicaulis. The sequence continues at coordinate 115,451,553 of CM076574.1, forward strand.
AATCATTGGGTTTGAGCCTGAACCCCATATATTTGAGCCCCTCCTCTATATCCCTCTGATCAAATTGGAATTGGAGTGCATGTCTAGTCTCTTGGATGGAGCATCTAGCCATGATGATGATGGATTTACTGAGATTGGGCAACATGCCTGTAGCTTTACAAAAAATTGTCAAAATCCTCTTGAAACAATTGGAGTCTCGAATTGATCCGTCTAGAAATATGAGAACATCATCAACAAATAACAGATGAGTCAGGTGAATATATTCAGTAATTTTGACCCCCATTAAATTCCCATCTACCCTAGCTGAGGCTATGAGCTTGGTCAGCCCCTCCATGATTAGAAGGAAGAGCAATGGGGATAAAGGGCATCCTTGTTTGAGACCTCTCCCAGCATGGAAAAAATCAGATGCTGCATCATTAATGAGAATACTGAAAGATGCATTTGTGATGCAACACATGATCCAATTTATGAAAGAGTGGGGGAAGCCAGTATGAGTGAGGATAAGCTATAAATAGGTCCAACAAGTGCAGTCAAAATCCTTGGCGAGGTCGATCTTAAGAATGGTACTTTTGAGGCTTTTGAGTTTGATAGAATGCAATGCTTCTTGAACCGTACCAATGGCCTCATGAATTTGCCTTTTATGGAGAAAGGCAAATTGTTCCTTGGATATATGTCGGGATAAAATAGGCTTGATATGGTTGGCTATGATCTTGGCAATGATTTTGTATAAGCAGTTACATAAGGAAATGGGCCTGTAGTTGTTAAAGGACGGAGGCTTGTCAATTTTAGGGATGAGGGCAATGAATGTGGAGTTGAAGCCCTCATACATTCTGCCCGAGACTCTGCATTTCTCAATGGCCAGAAGAAGATCCTTACCAATATGTTCAAAAAAGGATAGGTAAAATTCAATAGGCCATCCATCTGGACCAGGGCTCTTGTCTTTTTTGAACCATTTTAGTACTGCTTCTATTTCCCCTAATGTAACAACAACATTGAGATTATCTGTGTCTTCATCCCCCACATACCTTGGCATATTCCTGGCAATACTGAGCAACTCTGATATATTAGCCACCCGTGGGTCTCTGTATATATGGGAGAAGTGTCTAATACCCATGTCTGAGAGCTGATGGTGAGTTTTCGCCACCCTACCTGCCTGATCCTTTAGTTCCCAAATGGTGTTGATTCTTTTCCTACCCTTTGCACGTTGCTGAAAGAATTTGGTATTGTCATCACCCGCCTTGAGCGAAATAGCCTTGCTTTTGAGTCTCTAAGTTTCCTCTTTTTGTCTTAATAGTTTGATCTTTTCCGTTTCCAGTTGGATTAGCTGTTCCTTTGTCACACTGGATGTGAAACCCAAGCATTCTGATCCAGTCAATAGTGCTATTTCTCTTTCAACCCTCCGCAGCAATTCTTCATCTCGAAGCCTCTTCTCCCTTGCCCATTTGATTGTCCTATCCTTGATCTTGATCAAGTTGTTGGCGATGACTCTCGCCAACATGATGTTGTGTTCCTGATGGCAATGTATCCAAGACTCCATAACTATTTTGTGGAATTCAGGTTCGTCCAGCCAGGTGGGATTGAACTTGGAAGGGGAGTGAGGTGTGCTATTCTTCCTGTGGATTTCAAAATATATGGGGGAATGGTCTGAGATGCCTCCCGATCCCACCCATTGTCTAGCCTTGTCCACCCTATCTGCTAACTTGGATTTGATCGGGAAGCGGTCCAACCTTCGCGCTAAAGCAACTTCCCCAATCCTTTTATTGCGCCAAGTGGGAAGCTTTTTAGGTGTATCCAGATCTAACGGATCATCATTATCAATCAATTGCTCAAAATAATCCGACAGGGGATCTGACATAGCATTAGGACCCCAAGATTTTGCCTGTTCGATGGAGAAATTTGGGTCTCCACTCATAATGATATGATTCGCCCTCATGATCGAAGAGCCCATCAACTTGTCTCAAAATGTAGGCTGGTTATGGCAGGGGCCATATATATTTATTATATGGAATGAAATATCAATATTCGATGCTGTAATGTCTGCACCAAGTATACCTTCCCTTCCCCATAAATTATTTACTTTAATGGTTCGATTGTTGAATCCTATGGCACATCCCTCGGATTGCCCTCTCACATCCAAAGTCTGAAAACACCAGTACGGGCATAAGTCAGATAGCAGATTGTAAACAACCTCCCCAATCCCCAATGTTTCTTGAAGAAAAATGACATCCACTTTCTCTAACACAAGCAGTCGCCTAGGAGCCATTTTCTTATCAGGGCTGGCTAACCCTCTACAGTTAAAAGATAGACAGATCATGGATCACCCATGGCAGGGGTATCCTTTGCTCTAAGAACCCGATCAATTGAGATTTGCCTCCTCGAAGCCACCTCAATCCTCGCATGAAGGATGGCTTTGGAGAGCGAGGATGGTCTACCCCTGGAGGATTTCAGAACCTTGAGGGAAGGATCGTCACCTAATCCAAATGAGTGGTTGGGTAGGTATTTTGCCGAGGACATAAGGTTGTATCGGTGGGAGGAGCTATAACCCGAATGCTCAGACAGAGTCGAGGGGCCAGAGTCGCCAACATGAATGGTAGGGACGGGGGTAGATGGAAGAGGGGGAGCAGATGCAACAGGGTAGCTAATGGGGACGAAAATTCGATTATTAATTATCGAACTAGATGCAATATTAGATAAAACAGGAGATTCAATAAGTACAACATTATAATTAATGGGGGAAGAGGGAGAGATCGAAGTACTCAGAATGGGCCTGAAATCTGCCTCTTGTGGTCGAGTGACCTTAGTTGGAGTCGCTTGAGGAGCGGTCTGGGGAATCACCTTCTAGGAGGCCTTCTAGGAGGCTCGCGGAGGTCTCGATTCAGTGGAAGGCATCTCCTGTGCTGTATCCATGCCAAAAACCTCTGTGGTTTGAGTCCCCACATGCACCAAAGTCTTGGGAGGTTCCATATTGGTAGCATTGATGAGTGGACATTCCTTGTATAGATGCCCAACCTCATGGCATCGCCTGCATCTGAAGGGCACCCCTTCATAGTCCAGTATTTTCCATCTGGTAATGTCCCTGTATTGCAAACAATAACTTTCCACCAACCCCTCACAGGTGTCCAAGTGCACTAGAATTCTCGCCATCGAGATGTTCCCAGTCTCCATATAGGACCGATCATGATCCAAGTAAATGCTCAGGTCTTCTCCAATGCACCTGAGAACCTCCTCCTTCCAAAATTGCAGCGGCAACCCATGTAACCGCACCCAAATAGGATCAACTCCCATTTTTTCCTTGTCTGGGTCGAAGAGGGGAGTCCATCGTTTGAGCAGGATCGAGGTCATCTCTATATGCCAGTATTTCGAAAGTACCCATCTTGCCATGTTTGGATGAGGGAAGATAAGGGCGAACCAAGCCCTGTTCATGGTGAGTTTTGCAGGGAGCTGTTCCAGTATGTTCCCCTAGATCGCAGAGGTCCATTTTTTAAGTTTGGCCAAGGTGTAATTTCTTCCTCGGACCCTTCCAACCAAGACCGTTTGGGCAGTCTCCTCTGCTTGTTGCATGTTGATGCCTTTGCCGAAAACCAGGACTCTGTCCTTTTACGACTCTTAGTACACTTAGCATTGTTTTTTCTCGTTTTGTGAGCTAGTATGTCTCGTGTGAGACTCGCTTCTTCTGGAAGGGTATTGTCAGAGTCTGACACCATGTTGTCTTCTGGCTGAGGTATCGACAGTGGAATCCCTTCAAAACAGCTCGAGGCTTTGACATTAGGAGGGCTCCCCAAAATGTCCTCCGGATTTATCAGTTCCTTAGCAGGTCGTAGTCCTAGGTGTTCAAATCCAAATGCCTCGTCGTGGGCACCACAGATACCCTCTGTGCCCTCAGTGGCCGCACCTAGTTCCTCCTGGATAGTCTGAGGCTGCTGGTTGTTCCATAGTCTGAGAATCGACGGTGAAGGAATAGAGAAAGTGGGTGAGGCTAGTATATCTGGGGCAATATCAATAAACAACTCCTTAATAACCGGATTAGTTTCCCTAGTCCTTAGTTGCCCGAGTGATGACTCACCCACCTCCATGTCCATTAACCGTGGTTCCACCTGTTCTGTTGTGGCCAGCGTTGCATCCATGTGAACCCCAACTGTCGGTTGAGGTGGGTAGTTGGTCCAAATCTGCGCCGGTTCTAGTGTATCGGAGGAGTAGTCAAGCTCAACCTCCTCCATAACGGCGTCCTGAGCAAATAGCGATATTGTCTAGCAGAAACCCCCAAAAATCCTCGTCTTCCGAGAAAAAAGCACCGGGACTGTAACTGTCTACCGCGCTCTGGTGAGGTCCAGGATTATGCAGTAAAATTATTATTATACCTGTATGTCGGGTTGTCGGCAGTCGTGAGAGTCGCAAAGCCTTGAAGGTAGTCAACCCCTCCAACTACTACCCGTGACGGTTAACAAGTTACAAAACTATGGCTTCGTGCTGTGTTAGCCCCACACCAAACTTCATCATAGACGCAAGGCCAAGGTTACACCCAGGGTTCCCCATCGCATGGTATTGAAGCCGCATTTTCCGCCATCGCTAGGGTATTGAACTTGCAAATTCCGCCATAGCTAGGGTTCCAGTTGTGGGCATCCTTATTCCATATCAAAATCCCCCGTTGATAAGGCTATTCGAATTCCAATCTTGAATATAGACATAAAACAAAAATATTTATGGAAATCGGTCACGATATATCTGTTGCTTTTCTGGAAAATATTTTGGAGTCAAATCACTGAAAACTCGGATTTGGAAACTGCTTACTGGATTCTAGGCATGGTTCACTATCACTGCAATACATATACCTCATCTGCTATTGTATATGAGATACATGAACCTGCAAATATGCCTCTAATCATGCAACCAAAATCACAACTGTCTCCACTTCAAAAGGCACCTTTATATTGTTGACTTTATAACCAAAACCACAAAAACTTCAACTGTGTGACTAAACCACAAAAAAGGTCTTCATCACATCCTATTTACTAATTCATTCTTGAGACTGTGAAAACTATCCAGTGATATGGCTCGTGGTATCTGACAAGAAATTTGGGTGCGACAGAACAAGTGAACCTCGCCTGTTTCTAGATTAATACAATGATTGCAAAAAGAAAAGTGTAGACCTGCTCAAACCTCCATTGTTTCAGCTGCTTCTGCAAGCATCAGCGTGTTGATATATCATATAACTTTGGCTGGGATTTTTACAAAAGAATCTGTTTATATAAATCCAGTATCCACCATCCCTAACAATTGCAGAAAAGGAAGAAAGTTTCAATGACTAGATCAATTAGAACGAGAAATAAACCTAGAAATAGGTGTTCTTTTGATAATCACTTTATGTAGTGGCTATTTTTATCATATCATTGATATGATGTAGTTACTTACTTTGAAAAGAGTATAATTAGAGTTGCAAACGTACGTGATTTGGTTAGAGGAAATGGATAGACTGTATGGAACTCAAGTTTAGGGATAATTTGGTTGTAAGGATATGAGCATATCCTAGGGCTCAGGCTCGTTGCTTTTCAAGTCAGGTCCTTAGACATAAGTAGCAGTGCGAAAGGACTAGCTTTGGAATGATTCTAAGTTTCTTAAATCATTCGCCTCTATTTTAATGTGAAAACAATTCTAAGGTTCTTATGTCATTCATGAATCATCCTATTTTGTGCTTATTCTTTGATGGAGAAAGGTGGAGATTTTCAGAGAAGCTAAACAAATCATGACAAACTAATTGCACCCTTACAATACAGAAAAAACAAATTTCATGAGCTTTGGAGGTTTTTGTTGACCTCCCTGCCAGAATGTCTTTGTATACTTTCTTATTTGACATATCCTAGGTTTAAGCTCTAGTTTGGCTAGGATTGGTATCATGCTCTCGTGTTCCTTCTGTTTGCAGCAATAAAATGATCATGCACACTATTTATTTTTTCTTTTTCCAAAGAAAAAAAACTGCAGACTTGCTATTTCAGTGAGAAATAAAAATATGCAGAAGTCCAGTCTGCTCCTTATAGAGCATTTCATCTCTGCCTACCAACTCGCCCCACTTAAACATTCCAGCCTATTCAAAAACAAAACTACATGGACATACCAACAACAGTTTCAACTATTCCATCCATCAGCCAAAACACTAAGACTATGTCGTAAAAGAGACAATTAAAACAAGACTAGCTAAGTCTCCAGAGCTGATCCACTGCCTTGGGACTTTCACTTAATGCAAAGCAAAACAACTTCTAAATTTAATGCTTCCTTTGATAGAGAGTTAGCCAACTAGTTAAATTCTTGATGAATATGAAATATGAAAACCTCCACAAAATACTTTTGCAAATCACCAAGGCTGAAGGATTCACTTTCTAGTCGCAAGCCAGAAGGTTGACCCACCATTCACCTTCCCCTGATTCATCTGAAACAGTAAGACCCTGATATCCCAACTTAGCAGTTAGGATACTCATAGGCTTGTTCCAAGGCCACACCAATTGATCTTCCTTATCATTCAAAACAATAGCATTCAGAGACAGACTGAATAAAATTCCACCGTTCTTGGACGAAGCATCCTATTAGTCCTAACTCTTTTTTGAAAGCCATCATTGAAGCCCTACACCCGGGCCAACCTCTTTTTTTACATCAGCAGGCTTGGTAAGTCCCCTAGCTGTCAACTGAGCTCTCAAATCAAGAGAAATAATATAATTGTTTGCTGCTTCAACCCATAGATCAACCCCCCCCTCTCCCCCCCGGTCGGACATGATTGCCCTTGCCTATTTTCCATGCCACCAATCATCCAAGGATCGGGAAAAGCACAAATCAAATTCTTCCATATATTTGATGCATCTCTCATTGACTCTATTTAAACTATGTGTCGATTTTTCCAGTACAATAGATACAAGTACTTGTTTCTGAAACTTGATAATTACTTCCAATGATGTAGGTGATTATTTTCTCTTTCAAGATATCATTAAGCAATTATGCATTCATAAATTCAACCATAGAAACACTAGAGCAATAGAGATCACAACGTACAAAAAGACAAGAAGATTTTACCCTGGGAAAACTCACAATGGGGGAAAAACCTAAGTTACCGAAAATGCCTGGAGAATTTGCCTGAAACGTTGTTCCCTGTTTCCAAAACGGAAATGGGTACGATCCGCCACGAAATGCCTTGAAAACGTATTTGGACCGTATCCGAATTTCGGAAACTCTAGATTTGGTTTTGGAAATGTATTTGGAGGTTTTAATTTTTTTTTGGATCCGTTTCTTGAAATCCGGAAACAGATCCACCCGCAAAAGGTAAATGGCGGGAACATTTCACGTTTTTTTTTCATCGGGAGAAGTCGAAAAAGGTCAACCCAACCCCTTCTTAACCTATCAACCTTATTCTATTCGATGAATGCCATTTTTTGTTTGGTTGTGAGATCGTGAGCACGACTTGCAGTTGGAGGCAATCATTGTTAGAGGAGGCATTACAGTTGGAGGAAGCGTTATAGTTGGAGTTGGACCCATGCATTAGATATAGAATCTAGATTCTAAAAGATGAATGGTAATATGAAATTCTTATTTTGTTATATATATATATATATATTTTTTTTTTTTTTTACACACACACATATATATTGTGTCGTTTCCTTGCTGTATCTTATCTGGATTTTTTGAAAATTTGCCGTATCCATTTCAAACCCCATATTCGTATCTGTTTCAGTGCAACTTAAGGAAAAACCTAGCCAGCCTCTTCCTTAGAGAATCAATGCAACAAGAGATACATCAAAGTCAACTAACCAGTCGGATGACCATCCACCAAGATCCAAGTCAACACTCCGCAAAAAAATCCAAGACAAATGTCCATAACTTTGTTCACAAAATATTTGGAATAAGGTCTCCAAGAGAGTCGAAGTTTGTCCTGCAACTCTGCCTCAAACTTTGCACTATGCAACAGAATTATACCACAAAAACAAGGTCTCCAAGAGGGCCAAAGTTCGTCCTCTATCTCAGGTTCAGAGTTCGGATTATGCCACCGAGTTAGTGCCTCAGATCTATGCACTATACCACAGGAACTTCACACAGTACCACAGAGAAAATATGCTACAGATAAACGTCTAGATCTCGACCTCCTTTGAATGCTACAGTGAGGGTAGATGAGTTGTATCTCTTCCTTCTGTTCTTGGCCTTGTACTCCTTATCTTCTTCGCTCAATACAAAGATATGCGGTGATGATCCGAAGTGCTTCTTGGGAGGAGGTCGAATGGGCTATTTATAGCCTTTACATGATGCAAATGGGTGTCTGTTAATTTTTAGATTACAATGGTATGTTCTATGCTAGAGCAATTTACTTCAAGCTTTTCTTATTAGCCCAATACCAATTTCTAGATTTGCAATCACATTAACATTGACAGTAAATGCTGATAGAACATAAACAATAAATAGAAGACAAGCCAAGACAAGAGGACACAATATTGGTGGATGCCAGGAAAAAACCCCAATGTGGGGAAAACCCTTTGATCAAATCTTATTATTTTTCAAAAGTTCATCAGAGAGAGAGAGTACAATATACAAAATTCACTTGCCCAAAACTTCAGTCAAGCAATAGTCAAGAGGATGCCCTAACCAGAAATTCAACGCTGATCAAATCAACAAGTTGACTTCACCAAATGAGCTCGGTCAACCTTAGTCAATGCGACCTCCAACAGTGATCCAAATCAGTCCAAAATCGATCCGAAAAACACGGTCAAACTCAATCAACTGAAAAGTCAACTTTGCAGTCAAATTTCCCAAAATTCCTCTGTTTTCGTGCCAATGAGTGCGGCCTAAAGAGCTCGAAATTCTGACCTGAAAACCGCACTTTTCTGAGTGAGGTTAAACCAAAGTCAACGCTCGTCAACGCTTTGTTTTTCTGCCCAAGAACAGTCCGAAAATTTCAGTCAAACTTCCACCCGTGCGAAGAGAGAGAGAGAGACTCCTTTGATGCTGTACGAAACCAATGAGAGAGAGAGATGATGTCCAAAATGAGGAGTGAGTCTCTTATTTAAATCCTTCAATGAGGGGTGGAGACACATCTATTGGGGCTTATGAGCCTATCTTACATTTCTGGCCGACCTTGACAATTTGCACTTGTGTGAGAAAATAAATTCAAAATCCAACTTCTTCTCATCCAAATAAGATGATCTTTAGATCAATCTTGCACCTCTCAGAAAGAGGAATCCAACAAAAATATCATCTCCATCATATGAGTTGTCCAAAGTGGAGTTTGGCCCTAGTTTCCAATTTTAATATTCCCTCTCAACTAGGGAGAACTCCACCCGTCAATCCATCTGTCAACCTGTGCAATCTTGTCATCTTGTATCATCTCATCTTGTACCATCCTGTACCTTCCTGTGTCATCCTGCCATCCCTGTACTCTATGCTGAACCATGAAGAAGATTTGATCGAGAGTGAGTCACAAGACCTTGCCACTCTCCACTGACCAGAAGTCGGTTTATAGGTAAAAACCTCAACCAGACTTGATCTCAAATCAAGTTGTTGGACATAACCCATCCTAGCATAAAGAGTACGACAATACATGATGCGCCCATCGATAGTGCTATGGTCTCTATCCTCATTTCCCAACTCATTGGCTGGATGAGAGGTACTTCCCATGAGTCCCAGACTACATGGGTAGGATGTATGTGGGGCATAGATCAAGAGAGGGTGAACCAGATCAATATCATAATGCTAGGGAATAACACACCAATAAGGAAAGGCAAACCTCGCCCTATGGTTGCTTATAGCTCGAAGAAGCTACCCCAAGTCCCCTGGAGCTCCCAAAGCTCAAAGTCCAACTCAAGTGGGACCCTCATAGGAGGGTCTGTCCATGACTTCAAGTTTCTCACAGAAGGTTAAGAATTTGACCTTCCCCAGTGGCTTTGTGAGAATATCTGCGACCTGCTCATCAGTTCCAATACGATGGAGCCTTATGGCGCCTCGTTGTACCATATCCCAGATAAAGTGGTATTTGATATCAATATGCTTGGAGCGATCGTGGAACACAGGATTCTCTGAAAGTCGAATCCTACTTTGGTTGTCGCAATGGATCACGATGGTATCCAACACATGGCCAAACAACTCATTGAAGAGCTTCCTCAACCAAACTACTTCACAACAGGTCATACTTGCTGCAATGTATTCGGCCTCGGCGGTGCTCAAAGCAACCGATTTTTGCTTCTTGCTCATCCAAGACATCGAAGCAGAACCTAGAGTGAAGCAACATCCAGATGTGCTCTTACGATCCACCACACTGCCAACCTAGTCAACATCAGTATATCCATGGAGCCTCACATTCCCGACAGTGTATCTTAGTCCATGGTTGATTGTGCCCCAGAGATATCTCAAGAGATTCTTGGCAACAATCCAATGTATGCAATGAGGCTCGACCATATATTGACTCTACATATGCACTGCAAAACATATGTCCAAACGGGAGTTCACTAAGAACATCAGGGCCCCCACGAGTTGACGATACTTGGTAGGATTTCCCAAATCAGGCTCAACAACACTTTCACATAGTTTCTTAAAGTTGAGTTCCATCGGAGTAGTCATGAACTTACAGTCCACCATCCCAAATCTTTCCAACAACTTCACAATATATTTTCCTTGAGAAAGGAAAATCTCACCTGGCTTTTGCCAGACCTCCAGACCTAGAAAGTAGTGCATCAGTCCTAGGTCCTTCATCTTGAATTCAGAAGCCAACTGCCTCTTACACTGATGAATGAGAAGGTCTGAACCTATCAGGAAGAGATCGTCCACATAGAGTACCAAAATGAGAGGCTTGTCATTATCAACCTTGAAGTAAAGGTTTGGATCAACTTCACTTCGAGTAAAGCCCAACTTCATCAAGTAGCTATCGATCCTCTCATACCAAGCCCTGGGAGCTTGCTTCAACCCATAGAGGGATTTCTTCAACCTGCATACACGTGTATCTCGATCTCGAACTTCGAACCCCAAAGGTTGTTCCACATAAACCTCTTCCTTAAGTGAACCATGCAAGAAGGCAATCTTGGCATCCATCTGATGTAGACTCCATCCCTGTGAGGCAGCAAGGGCAATAATCGAATGGATGGTGGTATATCGGGCAATAGGTGCAAATATTTCATCATAGTCTATACCTTCCTTCTGCGAGAAGCCTCAGGAAACAAATTTGGCCTTGAACTTTTCAACAGTTCCATCGTCTCCATGTTTGATTTTGTAGAGCCATTTCGAGGTGACAATAGACTTGTCCTTTGGTCTAGGGACCACATCCCAACCATCATTCTTCATGATTGCCCCATATTCTTCGTTCACTACATCCTTCCAAACTTGGTGCTTCACGGCTTCTTCAAACGTTCCAGGTTTAGATTGGACAATGGTGCTCATGGCTACTAAGTACCCTTGGTACTTGTTCGGCTTCTTACTTTCACGAAATGTTCCCCTTGGTGCAATATGTCTCTTGGCATCTTCGAGAGTATCTCTAAGCCATGAGGGCCTTCTCTTTGAAGAAGTGGTGTCACTAGGGGGTGGATCTATAGGATCCATCAGACCTTCAACATCAAGCATTTGTTCATCCTTCGGTTCTTCCTGCTTTCCTGGATCTTCATCTTTGCCTTCCTTTGAGATAGGAAGATCTCTAACTTTCCCAATGGCAACATCTTCATCGAAGGTGACATCATGAATTATCTCCACTTCCCTTTGACCAGACACATAGATTCTATATGTCTTTGAAGTTTCACTGTAGCCCACAAATGTTCCCTTTTTTCTAGAGGCATCCAACTTGCTTCTCTTTTCTTTCGACACATGAAAATATACAGGAATTCCAAAAATTCTAAAATGAGAAACATTAGGTTTCTTTCCAGTGAAGATTTCTTCGGGAGTTTTGGAGTCCAATGCTTGATGTGGCCATCTATTTTGAACATACACGACAGTGTTGGCAGCTTCTCCCCATAGGAACCTTGGAAGACCTTGGTCATGAAGCATGGCACGAGTGGCTTCGATGATGGTTCTATTCTTTCTTTCGGCAACTCCATTTTGTTCGGGAGTATACGCAGTAGTGGTCTCGTTCTTAATGCCAACTTCCCTGCAATATTCATTGAACTCATTTGATTCATATTCGGTTCCATTATCGGTCCTAAATATTTTGATCTTCTTCCCTGTTTAATTTTCAACCAAAGCTTTGAAACAACATAACCACTTGACCACTTCGTCCTTCTTCTTCAAGAAGTATATCCAAGTTTTGCGAGAGAAGTCATCCACAAAAATAGTATAATACAAGTATCCTCCGAAGGATATTACGGGCAACATACCAGAGAAATCAGAATGAATCAATTGAAGAATGTCGGAAGTCTTGCTATCACTTGAGGGGAAAGGTTCCCTTGTGTGCTTCCCTTCGTCACAACCTTGACAAACACCTTCATGATCAATTTTGAAATCGAGCATACCTGTGACCATCTTCCTTGCTTCGGGAAGAGCTTTATAATGAAGGTGGGAAAACGTTCGGTGCCATAATTCGGATTGAAGAGTTGTGTTGCATGTCATGGCTCCCAACGAACTTCCTCCAACCTGATAAAGTGTATCAACCCTGAAACCAAGAGTGAATGCTTCTTTGAAATTCCAATTCCAAACACGTAACTTTCCATCAATGAATGCCACCTTGAATCCTTTATCTTCGATCGCCAAGATAGACACCAATTTTTTCTTCAAGTCAGGTACATATAACACATCTTGTAGATGAAGGATTTGACCTTGATTTAGACGAAGAGTCACAGTCCCTGTCCCTTTTACGGGATAGGTGGCATTGTCTCCAATTATAATTTTCAAATTTGTTTCCCTTTCAATCAAATGTGAGAGGGCTTCAATGTACCCAGTGAAGTGCCTTGAGGCACCATTATCAATCAACCAATTATCCAGGGTGTCGGGAGGAGATGCAACAGAGAGGGCAAATATAAGAAAAAATTCTTTTTGCTTGTTATCTACAACATTAGATTCATCATACCTGGAGTTTCTTGACTTCTTGAAAGGTTGACCATTTCCATTTTGTGAAGAGGGAGCCTTTCTCTTTCCTTTGTTGTTGAACCTGTTGTTCCTTTGATTTCCATTTCCTTTGAAATTGCTGTTGTTGTTGTTGTAGTCATCATCTTAGGGTGAGTCCCTTTTATTGGGACACACTCTAGCATAGTTGCCAAACCTGTTACAATTGTAGCATCTACCCTTCCTTCATTTGGGTCCTGATCTTCCTTGACCTTGATTTCTTGGACCAACATTATTCTTCTTCTTTGCATGAGCGGAGAATGCAGTAGGTGCATTTCCATTTGAGGGCTTGTCTCTCTCCATCATCCTCGTCTCTTGAGTGCATCTCGTCAACAATTCATCAAAATAAGGAATATGTTATTGTTGTGAATAGTGGTATTGAATACATACCATGCCCGAGGAAGACCTCCAAGAGCAATAAGGGTGAGATCTCGGTCAGTTATGACCTCTCCAATAGATAAGAGATCATTTTTGATTTCGGTAATCCTCATAAAGTAGGATTGGATGGATTCTCCTTTATCCATCTTGATGTCCTTCAGCTTGTTCTTCAAAAAGAAAATTTGATTTGCGTTGCTAGCCCTGAACATGCCAACCAACTCGTCATACATCTCCTTAGATGTGCCTAGCTCCGAGATATAAACAACCAAATGCTTGTGAATAGAGTCCTTGATGATCTTCTTCGCTTTGTTTACCCCTTTCTTGTACTCTGTCTTAGTGGCAGTCGATGCATTTAAAGGAGGCTCAGTAATATTTCCCTGCACATAGTCCATAACTTCTTGTTCCCCCAAAGTCAAGTCCAAGGACATTTTCCAAGCATGATAATCAGACTTATCTTTGAGCTTGTCATTTGATTTGCAGTATGATGAGGAAGTTGACCCTTGTCCTTGTCCAATAGATTTTCAATGATTTCTCTTCTCACTCTTGCTTGGGCTTTGTCTTCACCAGAGCTTTGATATCATGTTAATTTTTAGATAACAATGGTATGTTCTATGCTTAGAGCAATTTACTTCAATCTTTTCTTATTAGCTCAATATCAATTTCCAAATTTGCAATCACATTAACATTGACAGTAAATGCTGATATAACATAAACAATAAACAGAAGACAAGCCAAGACAAGAGGACGTAATATTTGGTGGATGCTAGGGAAAAACCCCAATGCGGGGAAAACCCTTTGATCAAATCTTCTTATTATTCTTCAAAAGTTCAGCAGAGAGAGAGTACAATATACAAAATTCATTTGGCCAAAACTTCAATCAAACAACAATCAAGAGGATGCCCTATCCAAAAATTCAACGCTAGTCAAATCAACAAGTTGACTTCACCAAATGAGCTCGTTCAACCTTAGTCAATGTGGCCTCCAACAGTGATCCAAATCAGCAGCCCAAAACAGATCCGAAAAACATTGTCAAACTCAGTCAACTATGCGGTCAAATGCTATGGTCAAACTGCCCAAAATTCCTCGGTTTTCTTGCCAATGAGTGCGGCCTAAAGAGTCCGAAATTCTGCCTTGAAAAACACACTGTTCTGAGTGAGGTTGATCCAAAGTCAACGTTGGTCAGCGCTCTGTTTTTCTGCCCAAGAAAAGTCTGAAATATTCAGTCAAACTTCCACACGTGCAAAGAGAGAGAGAGACTCCTTTGATGTTGTACGAACCAATGAGAGAGAGAGAGAGAGATGATGTCCAAAATGAGGATTGTGTCACTCTTATTTATATCCTTCAATGAGGGGTAGAGACACATCTATTGGGGCTTATGAGCCTACATTACATTTTTGGCTGACCTTGACAATTTGCACGTGTGAGAAAATAAATTCAAAATCCAACTTCTGCTCATCCAAACAAGATGACCGTTAGATGAATCTTGCACCTCTCAGAAAGAGGAATCCAACAAAAATATCATCTCCATCATATAAACTGTCCAAAGTGGAGTTTGACCCTAGTTGCCAATTTTAGCAGTGTCTCTCATGGGAAGGCTGACATGATGACTAGGAGGGTCGACTTGCCACTTGTGGACGCAAAATAAAAATTTCAAATTTTCATTTTTCCCGCTTTGATAAGGTCATGCCTTATGAAATTTCTTTTGAACATTAAAACAAATAAATATTCCTTTTTCTTGCAAGCATGAAGAACATGCTTCAAATAAAATTTTCTTTTACATTTCATCATTACAAGTACAAATAAAATATTATGAAGACCGACCATAGCTACAAAATTCAACACTATTATCCACTACTTAGCTGAATAAGTACTAAAGTATTTTTTATGCATAATTTTCCGCCACAAGCTTTTAGAAAACATGAGCCTCGATATTCACCGCCAATGCTTGCTCGAAAAGATAAACATTCTTCATGTTAGATTCTCCAGATCCTAGCACCCGGTATTTAATTCCAAGCAATAAATTATTGAACAAATACATAGCTAGATTCCTAACAAAAGATATTTAGCGAAAGCAAATTACGATTTGAATCACATGAATCACAAATAGATTTCTGCCCAACAAATCAGTTCATCATTAATAAAACTCAAAACTTACATGGGCAAGACGGGATAATGGCCCAACTGAGAAAGTACATATCACAATATGTCAATCTAATCTAGTAGATCTTCTATCTCTTGCAGATCTGGATCTCTAGCTCCTCTGCACTCTCTCGGACCCAACACACGCACACTGAGATGTTGCTCTCAACCTTGTGCTGTTGTTGTGTCTTAGTCTCAACACAGGCTCAATTATAAATTCCCTAAGCTAAGATTGACGACCAAAATTAGCATGTCAAGTTAACTGAAGAGAAGTGGCTTAACTTTAGTTAACTTTCCTATCTTTAGCTTTCTTTACTTTAACTCAAGCACAAGTCATAAATTTAGCTTGCTTTACATGCATATCTCATGCATGTCACATGCAACACATCCACATGCGTGCAACTCACTTGCACACTCTGCATGTCACATGCAATCAACATGCAAACTCTACATGTTGGATGCAATCGCATGCAACTCATATGCATGCCTTGCATGTCGCATGCAAGCTCCTAAAGAGGCAAAACGAGGTCCTTCTAGTCAAGACACAAGGCTAGAAGTACATTTTGCAGGAACAAAAGCACTTGCCCGAGCTACAAAAATCAACACTCCCTCTTAGCGAGGGAGGTACTTCTGGAGGAACATCCTCCTCTTAGATCTGTCTCCAAGCCCATCTTAGTATCTGTAGTTGCTCCCTTTGACCTTGCGGCCTGTCTTGCTACCTGACCTTAAACCTGAGTTGAGAACCTATCACAACCAACTGTGCTTTGAGGAGTCTTGTCACACTCCTGAGCATCTATTAATGGCATATCACACCAATTGAGTCTCCTGGCAATACTTGAAGAGTCACTCTTCCTAGTCACAAACCAGGAGGTAACTCCTCAAAACTAGAATGTGTATTAGTTGAAGAATGTACATGCCTTTATAGATGGGAGGTGAGGCTATTGGGATTCATCTCCCAATGACTCTTGGCCTTCCTTATTTCCTAATATTAAATAATATACAAAAATACAAATGCACACCCATCCATAGGATTAGGTGTCAACATTCCCCCCTTTAATCCGAAGGGATGTTGGTGAGTCCAAGCATCGATCTGAACTTTTCAAACTTTTCTCTTCCAAGTGCTTTGGTGAAGATGTCAGCGGTTTGCTCATTTGTGGAACAATGATGTAGATGAATGGTTTTGGCCTGAACATGATGTCGAATTAGATGGTACTTTGTATTGATGTGCTTTGTTCGATCATGGAACTTTGGGTTCTTGGCCAACTTTATTGCAGAAGTGTTGTCGATCATGAGTGAAGTGGAATACATTTGTTTCATCTGCAAATCTTCCAGGATTTTCCGGAGCCACACAATTTCCTTTGTTGCTTCAGCTGCTGCCACATATTCTGCCTCGGTCGTGGAATCTGCTGGAACTGACTGTTTGCGTGATCTCCATGAGACAACTCCTGATCCAAGACTCATGGTGTAACCTATAGTAGACACCCCTGTTTCTTTGTCGCCATCAAAGTCTGAATCAGAGTATCCGGTCAAGATGAAGTCGCCTACCTGTGTATATTTGAGTCCAAAGTCTTGAGTCCCCTTCGAGTACCTTAGTACTCTTTTTGCAGCAGACCAATGTCCTTCACAAGGTTTCTGCATGAACCTTGAGAGGATTCCAACAGCAAATGAGATGTCAGGTCTGGTGGTGGTCAGATAGATAAGACTTCCTACAAGTTGTCTATACTTAGTTGCATCCTCAAATTCCTTCCCTTCAATAGATGTGAGCTTCAAGTTTTGTTCCATTGGAGTGCTTAAGGGTTTACTGTCATCCATGCCAAATTTGTTCAAGAGATCTCCAATGTACTTCTTTTGAGAAAGAAATATGAATTTAGGATGTTGAATTACTTCAATACCCAAATAGTAATGAACATGACCCAAATCAGTCATTTCAAAACCTTTCCTCAACTCTTTCTTCATGGATGCAATATAGCTCTCATTGTTTCCTGTTATCAAAAGATCATCTACATATACCACAAGATATACAACTGTTTTTCCAACTTTCTTAACAAACAAAGTTGCATCATCAAGATCAAAGTGTTTGAAATCAAGTTTCAGAAGATGCTTGGTCAACTTCTCATACCAGGCTCGTGGTGCTTGCTTGAGGCCATACAAGGATTTTACAAGTTTGCAAACTTTGTGTTCTTGACCCTTTATCACAAATCCTTATGGCTGGGACATATAAACTTTCTCCTTCAGATCTCCATTCAAGAACGCTGTTTTTACATCCATCTGATGGACTTTCCATCCACTCTGAGCTGCTAAGGCAAAGAGAGTCCGGATGGTGGTCCATTTTGCTGTGGGAGCAAAAGTTTCTTCATAATCGACTCCTTCTTTATGTGCGAATCCTTTTGCCACAAGCCTGGCCTTGTGCTTGTCAAGTGAGCCGTCTGCTTTGTACTTGTTCTTGTAGACCCACTTACATCCAATTGGTTTCGTTCCCAAAGGCGGATCAACCAGCTTCCAAGTGCCATTCTTTATCAAGGCATCATACTCCTTCTGCATCGCTTCTTTCCATTCATCATGAGAAGCGGATTCTTTGAAGGAAGTTGGTTCATGATCTGTAGACAAACTCAATTCACGGTTATAAGCAATATCCATATCAACAGGGGAATCAGAATTATCTACATCACCTTCGATTTCTTGAGTGGAACTTCTTGTTCCTGTTTTTCCAGCCTCATTGGGATGAACATCCTCCAGTGTCTTTGTCAGCCATTTGGGAGGACCTTTCTGAGATGGCCCCGGCTGGTCACTTGACTGAGTTGGGATTGATTCAAGATTCAATCTCCCAATTCTGTCAATCACATCATCCAATGTGTCATTCGTGGTTGTTTCTTCATGTGGGGGAGAGAGTGCTTCAGGACATGATTCCACAGTTTGATTCAATATCGGAATCCCCCCTTCAAGATGTGGAATCTGATTATCAAATTCTTGGAAAGACTTTGCATGTGTGAATCTATCCAGGCGATCAAGTTGCCGCTCAGCAACCTTGTCACTCTTGGAGGATTCAAGGAATATGACATCTCTTGCTATTACAAACTTCTTATTTGCTTCATCATATAGACGATATCCTTTGGAGGTATTGGAGTACCCCAAGAAGATACATTTTCTACTTCTAGCACCAAGTTTGTTCCTTTGACCCTTAGGTATCAAGGCATAACAGGTGGACCCAAAGACCCTGAAATGCTTTACCGAAGGAATGTGGCCATGCCACATTTCAAAAGGAGTTTTGTTTCTAATTGAACTTGAAGGACACCTATTCTTTATGTAAGCAGCACATAGAACTGCATCAGCCCAAAACATCAATTTCACATTCTTGAAAAATAACATGGAGCGAACCATATTTAAGATAGTTCTGTTCATTCTTTCAGCTACACCGTTCTGTTGTGGATTATATGGCACAGTTGTTTGATGTTTGATTCCATGTTGACGAAGATAATTTTCAAATTTGTTTGAAGTGTATTCTTTTCCATTATCAGTACGTAGAGAGCCAATATGTGTTTGTGCATCATTTTCAATCCATACATGAAAATTCTTGAAAGTTTGAAAAGCATCAGACTTATTCTTCAGTAAGTAAATCCAACACATCCTGGTTTAGTCATCAATAAATGTCATCATGTATTTGTTTCCATTTGCAGAAGCAATAGGCATAGGGCCACATAAATCTGAATGAACAAGTTCAAGTTTCCTATGTGCTCTTGAGTGTGAATCATGAAATGGCTATTTGCTATGCTTTCCTAGAATACAAGCATCACATTCCTTAGGTTTTCTAGGAATTGTAGGCAGTCCATCAACACCATTTTTCTTCAACAAACGAAGGCTGTCATAGTTTAAGTGTTCAAATCTAGCATGCCATAAAAGACTTGATGGAAATGTACCTTCATCATGATGTGAACTGAATGCAAAGTTTTGAGCATGAGCAGATGAACCTTTCAGCGTCAAGAGTCTCCCTTCTTCTATTCCCTCCATGACAAGTGAGTGATCTGATGCTTTTCTGACCTCTGCCTTGCCATCAAACAAGTGAACTGAGTGTCCTTGCTGCCGGATTTCGATCAGGGACAGCAAGTTTCTCTTCAACTTCGGGAGGTATAGAACCTCATGTAGGATATGATCAGGAAGACCAGGCAATTTAAGCCTGACTGTGCCAAGCCCTGATGGCTTGAGTTTGGATTTATCTGCGAAATATACTGCTCCATCAACTTTGTCAGTGAATTCTTCAAAAAAATATTTTCTAAATGTCATGTGACATGTTGCTCCTGAATCTAGCAGCCAATCATCTCTCCATGAAGTAAATGAAACATCAAATAGGTTTTCAGTTACTCCATTGTTACAATGTGCTAGAACAGAATGAGCTGATTCAGCTGGTTTACCTTTGTCTTTGTCATCATTTTTACCTCTGTCTTGATTTGTTTGCTGCTGAGCTTTAGATTGTCTGCCCCCCTTTTCTCTGAAGTTTCTTCTTCGTCTTCTGCCTTCTCTTCCTCTGGATGGACCTGAAGCATGTCTCTTTTCTCTCTGTGCCAAGTAGGCAGCCTCTTTAGAAGATGAAGGGACTGTCATCTTCTTTTGAAGGAGGAGAGAAAAAAACTCTGCTAGAAAATTTCTCTTGAAGGAGAGAAAACAAAAAAATCTTTGCTGGAAAATGTACTGAAAAAACTCTTTGCTGCAAATATGCTGAATTTTAAAAGGACAGAAACACTTTTGCTGGAAAATAATTCTGCTCAAAAAACTCTTGCTGAAGACTGAATTTAAAAAAAATACTCTTTGCTATAAACTGAATTCTGCATAAAAAATATATATATATTTTTTTTGTTTGGGAAAAAAAATGTATATGAAAAAAAAGTGGAATTATGAAACGAGGGGGCGGAATTATGAATGTGAACAGTGGTATAGTGGTATTGAATATAGAAGGGGCATGGTATTACGTGGGAGGGGCGTGGTATTACGTGGAATGTGGTATTGAATATAGAAGGGGCGTGGTATTACGTGGGAGGGGCGTGGTATTGTAATATTGTAATATAAACAGTGGTAGCGTGGTATTGTGTTATAGTCGACCAACAGCAATGTATATATGTGATATCGTTTGAGCAGTCAACGGAGGGGCGGAATTACAAGGTGAGGTGGTATTACATATATATACAGCGCAGTGGTATTATGAATAAGGTGACAGCGTTTTATACATTGACAGGCCACGGGATAGAACATATGAAACCGGTGTATATAACATATATGAGAGCGGTATTAAATGAGAGCGGTATCAAACCAAGTGTATGAGAGCGGTATCAAACCGGCGTATTATAACACGATGAATTTGACAGCGTATTATACCATGATGACTGCGCGTTAAAACGCTGGAGGGGCGGACATATGACTGTACATAAGTAATACAATATGACAGAGCGTTTGAATATGGGTCGACAGACAGGTTAATAAACGTAGACAACGTTTGGATATAAACCACAATGTTTGAATATAAACCACAGCGTTTGATGTTTACTTGTATCAATGGAGGCGAGCGGTGTGAGCAGGGAGTGGGGAAGATAGGTGCAGAGTAGGGAGGGAGAGGGCGCAAAGTGGTGAGGGAGAGGGAGAAGAATGTGGAATGTAGGGAGTCGATGGAGAATGGAGAGATAAGTAGTGAGGGCGGAGTGTGGAGAGGCGTTGAGGAGGCCCAAAGGGCTGTTGCAAATTTTTTTTTGAAATGAATCTGCAGAATGACAGAGTTGCAGGACTGTTGGAATTGCAGAATGGCAGAGCCTGCAGTCTTCAGGAGCTGCAGGAGCTGGAGCTGCAAATGTCAGTACTATATAGGGAAAAACATGCAGAATAACAGTCTAGCAATTAAGAGCAGCAGAAAACTATTAAAAAATATTGACTGAGCAAAGGATAGGGAGTTACACCACAGGGCAGAAATGCCAATAGTGGGGCTGGCTCTGATACCATGTCAAACCAGGAGGTAACTCCTCAAATCAAAATGTGTATTAGCTGAAGAATGTACATGTCTTTATAGATGGGAGGTGAGGCTATTGGGATTCATCTCCCAATGACTCTTGGCCTTCCTTATTTCCTAATATTAAATAATATACAAAAATACATATGCACACCCATCCAAAGGATTAGGTGTCAACAATCTTCCCTCTGAGTGACTGACATTGATCCAATGTTATCAGAACCAGACTGGAACAGGTGGAACAGGCCAGTTCGACCGTTTTTGGCCCAAAACCGGTCTGAATCGGAATAGGCCAATTTAGTACCGAACCGACCGATTTAGACCCTGTTTTGTGTGGTAACTTCCTAGGTTTGCATAAATTTTTTTCCCCTTTTATTTGAATTTTTGATTTTTTCATTTGGTTGACCCACTTCTAATTCTCCCCTAGGCTAGCCTAATATTCAAGCCTACGGCCCTCAACCTAATATTCAAGCCTATAGTCCTATTATTGCTATGCATTTCATGGCAATGTTAAATTCTTAAAGTAAAAGGATGGAAATTCTTTTACTTAAATTTTTAACATTACCATGAAATGACTCAAGATGTTTGTGGGCGGTTCCAACCTCATTGGATTTCATATGGAGAAAGTAGAATTTTAGATTTCACTCAAAATCTAATAGACTTAACAATTTTTTAGGATATCAGGATTGCAGGGATTGCAAATTTTCCATTGGATTTTGTCATGTACGAGTGTAAGGAACTAGTATTTAATAAAGAGCTCCAATCCCTCTATGTACTTTGATGTTAGTGGCATTGGTTGTCGAACTCCTTTATCATGACTCTACTAAAAATGTACCCATCACTTAAACAAAATCTTGACTTGACATGCTATGCTTTTTCTATCTTGTTTTAATGCTTAGAGGGTTATATTGATGATGAAGATCCCAATATAGGCAACAATTTTGATGATATGTAGGTATTTGTTGTGGCATGATTTTTTTTTGGATGCTAGAGACCATCTCCAACATCTTTGTTGATGTATTTTCGGTTTATGGATGGATTGCACTCAATGCTATTTTTTGGTTATGTGCACCCTTACATGCTATATAAATGAGAACTTTTGGTTATTTGTGTATAAATGGTTTGGATTCATATGGATGCACATGTATATATAGGCTTTTGTTTAAAATATGAATATTAAATGTATTTTTGGTAAATCGGTTTTTTTATTTTATTTTTTAATTTTTTTCCTGATTTTTTATCGGTTCCGATCCGGTTTTGACTTGGTTCCTAGTCCACAAGGTTTTTTGGTTTGATCACCGGTTCGGTTCTGATAACATTGCATTGATATAGTATCCAAGATCCCCTCAAATACACCCACGGGCTGTCCCAACAACCAGTATAACTGCCCCTGCTTGATGCCAAGCTGTACTGCTGCATCCAAGGTTGCTCCCTCTGAATGTAGAAGCACCTATCCTTCCCAGGATAAAACTCTAAGTCTATATCCATCATCCTCCAAGGCTGACACTGAGAGCAAGTGTACCGTTAGTCCTGGAACAAACAACATCATTGTCACCTTTAAAAAACCTCCTGATTCTAGCTTTAATTTGACACATATACAGTCCCCTTCACTGCATGCATGGTGCTAGCTCCACAACTCACATGGAAATCTGAGCTTATCTATGAAATATTGCAGAACACTGACCTCACTGCCATCATGTGACTAGATGCTCTATTATCCACTAGGCATAACTCACTGTCCTCATACAAAACAATACTACTATAGTACTACCTAAATACAGGTGTTGATCCAGGGGATACAAAATATACTCAGAAATCAAAGTGCTCGAAATCGCTTGGAACCATTGCCAAATCGTAGATCTTGTTCTGATTCAACGATGCTTGAATTGCCTCAATCTGACACCGCATGTGAAAGTTATCGCGTTCTGAAGTTTTTAGCAAACAACTAAACAATCAATTTGCAGGGTTGACTGGGATGCTGACTAGGCATGTCGTACTGGTGGCATGGTGCTAACGTTAGCAGGTGACTGTGCATGTACGACAGACAAGCGGGCTAATCACGTGCTGACATGTGGCAGGTTGTACAGGCTGTGTTGGTAGAATTTTATTGGTCGTTTTGTTTTTGGCCCAATGTTCCACCAAGACTCCAGTGTGGGGAGACGCGGGTGCGGGGAGACACACAGGGGGGACGTGTGGGAGTACCTTGAAATTTTAGGGAAATTTCGAGGATGCGGGGAGTCGTCAAGTTATATATATATATATATATATATATATATATATATAATTCAAGTTTATATTCATTGTTAAATAATGAAAGCATAAATATTAAATATTAAATAGATTAATAATAATATAGTATATATTATATACTAATATGAATACCAATACATTGAAAATTGAAATTTGATCTATACATGATAAAATTTAAATTCATAATTGAATTGAATAATGACATACATTGATTCGTCCTCATCATTCATTTTGATACATACACATTCATATGACATACTCATTATTCTAATATTCATCCATTATCAATGATCATTCATAAATAAATTCAATAATGAAATCTTCAAATACATTGATCCATGATTCTAGAGGTCGAATAAATCGTATATGAAATGAAATGAATCATTGAATAATGAATCGTAATTTTAAAACTTACCATTTAGTTTTTTTGTTTTATTTTATTTTTTTAATTTTTAATTTTTAATTTTAATTTTTTGACTTTATACTATATGATAGTCATTTTTTTTATAGTAGGTGTCATTAGACAAATCTAATGGGGGCCGCATCCCCCTTCAAAAGGGGGACATCCAGAAGCACCCTTTTTGGGGAGTCGCATCCCCCTTCAAAATGGGGACGCCCATAAGCACCCTTTTTGGGGAGTCGCATCCCCCACATTGGGGAAACACACCCCCTTGCGTCTCCCCAAGATTCCCCAAAAAGGGTGCGTTGTAAACGCACCCCCAGGAGACTCCTCGTCCCGGGTGCATACGCCCGAACCTGGGGGACGCGACCTCGTGGAACACTGGTTTTTGCGTGGCCCAATTAAGAGGCGGCACGTGGCCCTCGGTTTCTGTGCAAAATATTGTTGGGTCGATCGATGGACCCATAGAGTTCGACCCCTAGACCTTCGACGAGTTAACCAAGTGCCTTATCGTTTCGCCAACCATTGTTGCTTGTTATGTAAAGTGGCAATATTATATTTAAAGTAAAACAAATTCGGTGTTGGGGGAAGGGGGTGGGGCACGTGGCCCCAGCCCCAAGTCACATGATCGTTGGAATGACCGAGAGCGCAGTGAGAGGGGTTGGGCTGTTAGCCTTGGCCTCTGGGTTCATTCAATGACACGAGATTGTGGTGGAGGTGAAAGCGCAGGGGCCGAGCGGTTAGCCCTGGCCTTTGGTTATATCGGGTACCATGTGACTATGGCGGTAGGGGAGTGGGCGGGGGGGTGGGCACGTGTTCCTGGCCTTGAGCCACATGGAAACACTGCATGAACTGACCGCCCCTCGGTCTCATAATACCACATGTAACCCTAGGCGGGGCTTGCGGTGGAGGGGTCGACGCGTGGTGCCCAACCCATGGCCACATGGTCCTCATACGACCGTGAAAAGTGGCGGTAGTTGGGCCTGTGGCGCTCAAATAACTATTAGACAATTTGCACCTATTGTAGCGGAAATTGTGCCGCGCCCACGCAAAATTATCACTCGACAGACCAGCCAAAGATGAGTTCGTTGCTTGGTTAGCTAGTTTTGGCATTTTGCAGGACAAATAGCAAAGAAATGAACCAGGAGGCCTAACTTGGCCATTCTTAGTCTTTTGAGCCCAGGAAGAGCCTACACAAGGGTTTTTGGGTGCTCTGGACACAATGGCAACATTATTTTTGTGGTTTGAGCATTGTATGTTGAACAATTTTGCAGGGCCAAGTTCTTTTGTGTTGCAGACAGACACTGTTCTTGGCTTTTTGAGGCCATATGGAGACCTTTTTTAGCACGAAAAGAGTCTAGATAGGGGTTTTCTAGCCTTCCGGACGCATCTGAAACAACGATTTCTTCATTAGAGCAGCCAGTATCAATTTATTCTCAGTATGATTGTGGGAAAAGATCATTTCAACACTTCATTATAAAGTAGCTGGATTTATTGCTTTTTGATCTCAGTATCAGTGCGAGGACTTGTTTCCACTTTCAGTGAGAGTCCTATTCTGTTGACACCATCATTTCTTTGCTTAATGGAGTCAACTTGTGAGTGAGAGTTCTTTGAAGGAGAAACAGTGCCACTCTAGATGGAGGTTTACTTTATGAGTTAAGGATTTGTAATGTACTCTTTTTGCCTTTGAGATTAATAAAGCGGCCTAGACATTGGTGCAGGGCCCGGAGACGTAGTCCACAGAGGACGAACTCCATTATCACTTGGTTGTTCTCTTCTTCATTTTGATCATGTTGGGTTTCATATGAATTTGTTTCATCTTTAAGTTTATTTAAAACTTAACTATTCACTTTTGAATAAGTTATGATATAAGTGACCGTTTGAAGACCCAAATTTATCAAAACTTGCAAAGTGTCAGTGCAAGGCTCCTATAATTGGAAGAGATGAATTCCTCTCTTCAAGTGGAGAACATGGAACTAAGAAGATTGCTCGAAGCGACAGAGGATGAGAAGAAGAAGTTGCACTTGATGTTGTAGAATGCCATTGAAGAGAAAACTGGGGAACATTGAGCTACTGAAGCTTCCCGCAAGACACGACAAGTTTGTGGTCATGGAATGAATGATGTTTGACCCTTTGTCAGTTGAAGAACACTGCTTATATGTTAAATCACAAGAGTGGTTTTCTTGAATCTTCATCTACCACTTCGTCTACAAAAGAGAAGAGGGAGGAGATGGCTAAGCTTCAAGAAAAGGACCAAGAGTCGCAAGCAGAGAAGGTTTTTAAAGATACTTTATGTTCAATTCATTCTCTTAACAATGATATTGCTTCTTTTGCATCATTTGAGAAATATACCAAGGGTATTGGTATGAAATTGTTGACCAAAATAGGATATAATGGTAAGGGTCTTGGAATTCATAGTCATGGTATCATTAATCCTATTGAGGTGAAAGCACAACCTCGACATGAAGGATTGGGATATTTTCAGGAAGAGGTTGGAGAATGCTCCAAAATAGGATTTGTGATACCATGACTATGAATTCCAAGACCCTTACCATTGTATCCCATTTCGGTCAACAATTTCATACAAATACCCTTGGTATGTTTCTCAAATGATGCAAAAGAAGCAATATCATTGTTAAGTGATTGAATTGAACATGAAGTATCTTTTACCTCCTTTGCTTGCGACTCTTGGTCCTCTTCTTGAAGCTTAGCCATCTTCTCCCTCTTCTCTTTTGTAAACGAAGTGGTATATGAAGATTCAAGAAAACCACTCTTGTGATTTAACATATAAGCAATGTTCTTCAACTGACAAAGGGCACAAAAATCAGTCATCCCATGACCACAAACTTGTCGAGTCTTTGGGGAAGCTTCGGTAACTGAACATTCCATAGTGTGCTCTTTAATGACATTTTGCAACATCAGGCGCAACTTCTTCTCATCCTCTGCTGCTTCGAGTAATCTTCTTAGTTCCATGTTCTCCACTTGAAGAGAGGAATTCATCTCTTCCAGTTCTAGGAGCCTTGCATGCTGCAAAATTTCGCCCATGCTTGCAATCTGGTCAAAAGCTACTCTGATTCCAGTGATCTGAAAATTGATCGTCCTTTGACACTTTGCAAGTTTTGGTAAATTTGGCTATTCAAACGGTCACTTATATCGTAACTTATTCAAAAGTGAATAGGTAAGTTTTAAATAAACTTAAAGATGAAAGAAATTCAAATGAAACCCAACATGATGAAAATGAAGAAGAGAACAACTACGTGATAACATAGTTCGTCTAGTGTGGACTATGTCTTCGGGCCTTGCACCATTGTCTAGGTCGCTCTATTGATCTCAACAACAAAAAGAGTACATTACAAATCTTTGTATCATAGAGTAAACCTCCTTCTAGAGTGGCATTGTTTCTCCTTCAAAGAAACGTTCTCCTTCAGAGAACTCTCACCCACAAGTTGACAACCTTTAGCAAAGAAATGATGGTGTCAAAAGCAAAGGACTCTCATTGAATGTGGTAACAGGTCCTCGTACTCATACTGAGATCAAGAAGCACAAATCCAACTGCTTCATAATGAAGTGTTGAAATGGTGTTTTCCCATAATCATACTAAGAATAAACTGAAATTGGTTGCTCTAATGAAGAAACAATTGTTGCAAATACATCCGGAAGGCTTGAAAACCTTTCTAGGCTCTTTCCGTGCTAAAAAAGGTCTCCATATGACCTCAAAAAGCCAAGGACAGTCTCTGTCTGCAACACAAAAGGACTTGGCTCTGCACAATTTTTCAACATACAATGCTCAAATCACAAAAAGAATGGTGCCATTGTGTCCAGAACACCCAAAAATCCTTGTGTAGGCTCTTCTTGGCCTCAAAAGACTAAAAAATGGCCAAGTTAGGCCTCCTGGTTCATTTCTTTGCTATTTGTCCTGCAAAATGCCAAAACTATCTAACTAGGCAATGAACTCGTCCTTTGGCTCGTCCGCCAAGTGATAGTTTCACGTGGGCGTGGCGCAATTTTCTCTGCAACAGGTGCAAATTCTGAAACGGTTAGTTGGGTGCCATGGGCCCAACTACCACCCCTTTTCACGGTCGTATGAGGGCCATGTGGCCACGGGCTAGGCGCCACTTGTCGGCCCCTCCGCCACAAGCCCCGCCCTGGGTTACATGTGTTATTATTCGACCGGGCTAATTGCCCGCCCCCTCCGCCTTGCCGTTGGTGGTGGTCATGTGGTGTTTCCATGTGGCTTGGGGCCAGGGCCACGTGTCCCCCCCCCCCCCTCCCCGCTTTAGTCTGCTACTGCCACAGTCATATGGTATCCCATATAATCGAGGTCCAGGGCTAATCGCTCGATTCCTCCGCTTTTGCCTCTACCACGGTCTTGTGCTGTTGAATGAAACCCGGGGCCAGGGCTAACCGCCGACCCCTCCCGCTGCGCTCTCGATCATTCCGACGGTCATGTGACTTTGGGGGTGTGGCCACGTGCCCCACCCCCTTCCCCCAACGCCAAATTCATTTTACTTTAAATATAATATTTCCACTATACATAAAAAGCGGCAACAATTGGTGGAACGGTAAGGGACTTGGTTAACTTGCCAGAGGTCTCGAGGTTGAAGTTTCGAACCCTGTTGGGTCGGTCGACCGACCTAAAAATATTTTGCAAAATAACTGAGGGCCACGTGGTATCAGAGCAGGTTCTGACCAAATTCTTAATTTATCAAGGTTCTAATAAAGTCAAAATTTATCGAGTGAAGATCCTTTGTCCTGTCTTTTTAGCTATTTGCCAAAAATATGCTCAAAAATCAAAGTGCTCAAAATTGTTCGAAACCAGTGCCAAATCATAGATCTCGTTGTTTTGATTCCAACGACGCTTGAATCACCTCAATCTGACACTGTATGTGAAAGTTATCGTGTTCTGAAGTTTTTGGCAAACAACTAAAAAGTCAACTTGCAGGGTTGACTGGGCTGTTGATTGGGCAGGCCATACAAGTGACATGGTGTTGATGTCAGCAGCGGAATCGGTAGGTACGACGTGCAGTACGGGCCAATCCCATGCTGACACGTGGCAGGTCATACAGGCTATGTTGGTGGAATTTTATTGGTGGATGTGTCTTTAGGTGGACCAATCAGGAGGTGCCACGTGGCCTAATTAGAAGGTGCCATGTGGCCCCCGAGATTCGTGCCAAAATTGGTTGGGTTGACTGATAGGCCTTCGTCGGATTTGAGGCCACGACCTCACGTTCAACAACCAATTGTCGAACCGTTAGACCAACTACGTTGCTTGTTAAATGTCATTGGGCATGCTATATTTTGAAAATGTTGTTGGCGCGAGGGGGCGAGGCACGTGGCCCCAACCTTGGTCGTATGGCACAAGGCGGAGGGGGGCAGACGGTTAGCCCCGACCCCTATCCCATAATGACTACCATGACTGACAACGAAGGGCTCGGGCAGGAGGGCTGACGGGTATCCCTAGCTTGTGCCCACATGGCGAACCATATGACCAGAGCATGGAGTGTCGACGAGCGCGTGGCCTCTGGCCCGTGCCCCTGGCCACACGACACCATACGACCAAAACCCAAGGCTTAAAAATCGGTGCTTAAGGCCTTATTAGTGCATTTATTCATTTGACAATTTGGACCATTGGCGACAGAATCAACGTCGATCCCGAGCGAAATTGTTGCGCGATGAACTTGCCAAAGGACAAGTTTGTTGCTTGGTTAGCCAATTTTGGTCATTTTGCAGGACAAATAACAAATAAATGGAGAAAGAGGCCTAAATTGGCCATTTTTCAGCCTTTTGGAGCCCAGGAAGAGGCTACACATGGGTTTTTGGGTGTTTTGGACACAATAACAACATTATTTTTGTGATTTGAGCATTGTATGTTAACATAATTTACATTTTGAGCATATAAGAGAGGGCCATCATTGGAAGCTGGACCTAGAGACGTAGCTCAGGAGGGGTGAACTTTGTCATCAAATCGCTGTTTGTGTGATGTTGCATATTGTCTATTTTTCTTTGGTTATTTCTGCAAAACTTAACTAAAAACACTAAGTTTATGTGCTTTTGCAAATTGATCCATTGCCCGCAAGACATTAACTAGCTTGCAACCTTTTTCAAGAAACCTTCAAGTTTTTAATTTCAGATCAGTTTGGTATCAGAGAATGGTTGTTTTGAAGGTTTGACTGTGTTTGTAAGTGTTTTTGAATGTTAACAAGGTCTAAGTTGAGAGGAGGAGTGTTTGACCAAATCCTCAAATTGGTTCAAGGAGGTCACAAACCCCAAGAACTCCACCAGTCATGGCACATGAAGGAGGACAAGAATTGATGTTTGAGGATGACAGAGATTTTAGAAAGACTTTCTATGATATGTCAGAGATGGTAAAAGTGTCGCACAATGAAAGGACAACAAGGTTGCAAGGAGAGAGTTCAACCCATCCAAAAGGTAATGGTGGTGATGGGAGCAAGCCTCTATTCCCTCCACCACCTCCTCCTTCACCTCCACCTTCACCTTCATCCTCATCTCCTTCTTCACCTCCTTCAACACCTAGACAGACTCCTCCTAGATCTCCAAAAGGACATGTTAAGTCTCCTTTGCTTAAGCTTGATGTCAAGTTTGAATTGCCTATGTACAATGGGGAAGTAAATGCAGAAAAGTTGGATAATTGGGTTCGTCAAATTGAAGTCTATAGCAAGATTCAAAGGATTAAGGATGATGTTACAAAGATCCAACTTGCTTCTCTTCGTTTGGAAAGTGCAACTCTAATTTGGTGGGAGGCCAGAACTGAAGAAAAATTGAAGAAATGTAGTAAAATTATCTCTTCTTGGAATGATTTTGTAGGTGCATTAAGAAGACAATTTATCCATTAGCTTACATGCAAAAATCAATTATGGATTGGCAACATTTTAGACAAGCTAAAGGTCCAAGTGTTCAAAGTTACACACAAGAATTTAGAAGAAGAGCTTTAATCTTGGGTGTAGATTTGTCTTCACAAGACATTCTCCTTAAATACATAGGTGGATTATAGAGTTATTTGAGGCATACTATACTTATGTTTAATCCTACCAATCTAGATGAAGTATGTGTTCAGGCAACTCATTTAGAAGCAAGAGGCAAGAATGTTCCTCAGGAGACTAGCAAGAAACCATCCAAATCTGGAGACAAAGGAAAGGGAAAGTTTAAAGGCAAACGCAAAAAGAATGCTACAGTCAAGAAAGAGGGAGAGAAACTTACCTATAAACATTGTTCAAAAGAAGGCCATGATGAAGACCATTGTTGGAAACTACATCCAGAAATGAGATCAAAGAAGTTCAACGACAAGGGGAAACAAAAGACTGCTCCTACAACTCAACAAGATTTAGGATTTGATTCAGGTGATGAAACCAAAATCACAACCATGGGAATAAAGGGTAAAGCTTCTATTGCAAGTACTAGTTCTTCTAGTAAGCCTATTAAGTCTCAAAATGATAAAGAAACAATTGAGCTTTTCCATATCAGGGTCATTACAAAACATACAAAAGTTGATACCTTGTTTGATATTGGTTCCTAAGTCAATTTGATTTTTGAAGCAATTGTCAAGAAAGTAGACTTAGAAACTACACCTCATCCTAAACCTTACCCTTTGGGTTGGGTATGTGAAAATGCCAAATTGCAAGTGACAAGAAAATGTAAACTTAAATTCGCCATCACTGCAAACTTTATAGATGAGGTAGAGCTTGATGTTGTACCAACTTGACATATGTGGAATTGTTTTAGGGAGTCCATACTTGTATGATCGAAAAGCCATGTTCTATTGTCATGAGAACAAATATCAACTTTTTAAAGATGGAATTGAGTATATTGTTAGATCACAGCGCAAGAAGATGAACTTATCTCTTGTAAGTGCTGGTCAAATGAAAAGTCTTGTAAATGCTAGTAAGAATTTTGTGTTGTTGATGATCAAAGCTAAAGATATTGCTGAATTTGAAGCTTTCCAAGGATGTGATTCTAAACTCAAGCATGATTTGGTTGAAGTTGTTAACACTTATGACAAGATGTTTCATGAACCTGAAGGTTTGCCTCCTAAAAGAGGAATCACCAGGATGCACCACTTCCAAACATTGGCATGTATAGAATTCCAGTTTTGGAGAATCCAGAGATTAAGAAGCAAATTCAACAGCGGCTTGACAAAGGGGTCATGAAGCCTAGCACATCTCCTTGTGGGTCTCCTATTGTCTTGGTTCCAAAGAAGGATGGTACATGGCGCATGTGTGTGGATTTTAGAGCTTTGAACAAAATCACGGTAAAGAATCAGCTATCCTCTTCCTCGCATTGATGATTTGCTAGATCAGTTAAAGGATGTTGTTTATTTCACTAAGTTAGATTTGAGAAGCGGTTATCATCAGATAAGGATTGCTGAAGGCGATATTTGGAAAACTGCTTTCAAGACAAAACAAGGTTTGTTTGAATGGTTAGTTATGTCTTTTGAGCTTTGTAATGCACTTGCAACATTCACGAGAGTTATGAATAATAAGTTGAGACCATTCCTTGATGATTTTGTCATAGTCTACTTAAATGCTATTCTGATTTTCAGTAAGACTCGTGAAGAACATGTCAATTATGTGAAACAAGTTTTAGATGTCTCGAAGAAAGAGAAATTGTATTTGAAGATGTCTAAGTGTGAATTTGGGAAACCTCTTTGGTTTATTTGGGTCTTATTGTAGGAGGGGGTGAATTGAAGATTGATCCCTCAAAAGTTGAAGTCATTGTGAATTGACCTAAACCCAACAATGTAACCGAAGTTAGGAGCTTTTTGGGAGCAACCCAATGTTGGAGAAAATTTATAGCTAACTTCTCACTCATTGCAGCACCATTACACGCTTTGAAAAGTGTGAAACAAGTCTTTTAGTGGGGAGGCAAGCAACAAAAAGCCTTCGATACATTGAAAGAGAAAATTGGTATAACACCAGTTCTTGCACTTCCAGAGATTAAGCAACCATTTGAGATTCAAACCGATGCAAGTGATTATGCCATAGGAGCAGTTTTGATGCAACATGGTAAGCCTGTTTGTTATCATTCTGAAATCTTTACCAATGCAGTTATTAACTATCCAATTTATGATAAAGAGTTGTACGCTTGGGTACAAAGTGTGAAGAAATGGAAGCATTATTTGATGGGTAAATAAACGATTATTCATACTGACCATCAACCTTTGCAATATTTACAATCGCAAACCAAGCTACAACAAGCTAGACATTTCAGGTGGATGGGATTCCTACAACAATTTCAGTTGGTAATAAGGTACAAGAAGGGTATATACAACAAAGTTTCTGATATGTTATCAAGGCCTATTGTTAATGCATCTGTCATTCTTAAGCATAACTCAATCATGCATGAAAGTTATATTGAACAATATGCTCAAGATGCCGACTTTAAATATGTTTATGCAACTTTGGTTCAAGGCAATCATGTTGAAGAGTTGGATTATCATGTTCATAACAAGTTGTTGTATCATCTTGGCAAGTTATGTGTTCCACATGGTGAAAGAGTCAAAGTCATAAGGGAGGCCCAAACTTCTCTTATTGCTGGTCACTTTGGTGTAGGAAAAATAGTTGCACAAATTTAGAGGTATTGTTATTGGCCTCGCATGAATGAAAGTGTTTCAAGACATGTAAGAGGATGTTCCATGTGTGCTACTAGCAAGCCTAGCGATAGGAAATTGGGTTTGTACACTCCACTTCCTATTCCTTCTTGTCCTTGGGAAAGTATTTCTATGGGTTTTGTAGGAGGACTACCAATGTCAAAGAAAGGTCATGATTATCTATATGTTGTTGCGGATCATTTCAGCAAAATGTGTGTTGATGCCATGTAAGAAACAGGTTACACTGAACAAACCACAAAGATCTTCTTCCAAAATGTATGGGTTCTGTAATTACCCACCTACAATTACAAACAAAATGTAAATATTAACATGCATACAAGGCATGCATATGATAGCTACATATGTATGCATCGCATGCACTGCACTAGTATACGCACTAACTAATTATGGAAAATGTCTAAGGTAATTAATTATTTATAGAAGTAGTAAGTAAATACCAACGTACCAGAATCTAATGAATATACTTGTGGAGTACTTGCTATACCTCCATCATAATATAACTAGTACATTATTCAAAATATATAAATAGAAGGGATTTTGATTAATTAAAAGAAACTATAAATTATATATATGTTATAGATCAAATGAAAAGAATTAACTATGTAAATCTATACGTTCTAAGTTGAATTATTAAAATTTAAAAAGGAAATTATATCATTATAAAAGAACTAACCATATAAGTCTTAACTAATTAAAAAAAACTTCAAAAGGGTATAATCTTATAAAACTATAAAATATAAATTCAAACTATTAAAACTATTAAAATAGTTAGCGAACCGACTCAATTCAATTAAATCATATATGGTGAAAGGCAGCCACCGTTTGACAAAAAATAATATTCTTTTATAAGACAGTGAACGAATGCGTAGAGGTAAAGGAACCTCAGCTATTTAGGAGAGGAAGGGGATTTGGGGAGATCATTCTGGAGTTTGTTTGCGGAGAGATAGAGGAGGAATTTACAATAAAGAGCCATAGACAAAGAGTGAAGCCTTGATTGTTCTTGAAGTTCTTGAGCATGGGGGCAAGAGTACTTCAATTTTGAAGTATTTTGGAGCTGGGTACTGAGTTTGTGCCCAGTTTCGCAGGTAGGTTTTGGTCATTTTGGTAACGGGAACAAATTTGGAGCTATCACAACTTGGGATTGACTTCAAACACGGAAGCCAGGTATGTATCTCTGCATGAAAGTGATGAATTCTTGTTTAAATTGCATCTGTTAAATTCTGGTAGGATTTAGGGATTTAATTTTGGTATGGTAATCACAGGTTCACTTTAGGTTACCCACTTCTATTATTTTTGATCGAGATTCTCGATTTGTCGGGAAATTTTGGACAAGTTTATGGGAACTCATGGACACAAAGTTGAAGAAGAGCACAACATTTCATCCACAAACCGATGGCCAAACAAAAGTGGTAAACAAAACAATAGTGCATCTCCTATGTGGATATCGTGGTAAGTATCCTAAACTTTGGGATGAACATTTGCATTACATCCAACTTGCCTACAATCGTGTTAAGCTTTCATCTACGCAAGTATCTCCATTTGTAGCTTGTTTGGGTTATTTGCTAAAGTCTCCTTTGGATTTCATCTTTGGTAAATATATTACTGTAGATGGACATAGTGATGTGGAAAAAGCCAAGAATTTCATTGAACAAATTTAGTTGGTGCATCAAAGAGTACAAGAGCAACTTGACAAAAACAAAGCAAAGTACAAAGCAAGGCATGACAAACATCAAGTTGATCATGATTTCCAAATGGGAGATCAAGTTTGGTTGTATATCAGCAAGGAAAGATTTCAAGGTGAAGGTAAAAAGCTCAAGCCAATTAGATATGGTCCTTTCAAAATTTTGGAGAAGATTGGTAACAATGCTTTCCGATTAGATTTGCCATCTTATATGCAAATTTATTCCGTTGTGAATGTGGAAAACTTGATATTGTATGAGCCTCCAATGATTGATGATCATGAAGAGAATGTTCAGATTCCATCTATTGAAGATTTTGCTCCTGAATATTTAGATGAGTTGTAGGAAGATACAATTTTTGATAGGAGAATCAGGGCTTCATGCAGAGGCAATGTGGAGTATCTTCTAGTGGGGCTCAAAGGTACCTATTCGACTAAGGCAAGGTGGATTGAGATTGGGAAAGTGAGGGAGTTGTACCCTCACTTGCTGAATAAAAACAAACTTTTGGTGGTCCAAAAGCTTCCAATGGGGAGGAATGATCTAGGGGATTAAAAATTTAAAAGATATGCTCAAAAATCAAAGTGCTCAAAATCATTCGAACCTAGTGCCAAATCGTAGATCTCGTCGTTTTGATTCCAACGAGGCTTGAATCACCTCAATCTGACACCGTATGTGAAAGTTATCGTGTTCTAATGTTTTTGGCAAACAACGTAAAAGTCAACTTGCAGGGTTGACTAGGCTACTGGCTGGGCAGGCCATACAGGTGACATGGCACTGATGTCAGTAGTTGACTGGGCATGTATGGCGTGCAATACGGGCCAATCTCGTGCTGACACGTGGCAGGTCGTACAGGCTGTGTTTGCGGAATTTTAATGGTGAATGAGTTTTTAGGTAGACCAATCGGGAGGTGCCACGTGGCCCTCGGGATCAAACTTTTGATGCACAGTCTCCCTCATTAAGAAGATTTCAGATCACTTGGACAAAGCCAAGCATTTCATTGAACAAATGCAACTAGTGCATCAAAGAGTACAAGATCAGCTTGAGAAAAGCAAAGCAAAGTACAAAACAAGGCATGACAAGCATCGAGTTGATCATGATTTCCAAGTGGGAGATCAAGTTTGGTTGTATATCAGCAAGGAAAGACTTCAAGGTGAAGGTAAAAAGCTCAAGCCAATCTAATATGGTCCTTTCAAAATCTTGGAGAAGATTGGTAATAACGGTTTCCGATTAGATTTGCCACCTTATATGCAAATTTATTTTGTTATGAATGTGGAAAACGTGAGATTGTATGAGCCACCAATGATTGATGATCATGAAGAGAATGTTCAGATTCCATCTTTTGAAGATTTTGCTTCTGAATATTTAAATGAGTTGTAGGAAGACTCAATTCTTGACAGGAGAATCAAGACTTCACGCAGAGGCATTTTGGAGTATCTTCGAGTGGGGCTGAAATGTACCAATCCAAGTAAAGTAAGGTGGATTGAGATTGGGAAAGTGAGGGAGCTATACCGTTACTTGTTGAGTAAAAACAAAATTTTGGTGGTCCAAAAGCTTCTAGTGGGGAGGAATGATCTAGGGGATAAAAATATGCTCAAAAATCAAAGTGCTCGAAATTGCTTGAAACAAGTACCAAATCGTAGATCTCGTCGTTCTGATTCCAACGATGCTTGAATCGCCTCAATCTGACACCGCATGTGAAAGTTATCGTGTTTTGAAGCTTTTGGCAAACAACGAAAAAGTCAACTTGCAGGGCTGACTGTGAAGGCCGTACATGCGACGTGGCATTGACATCAACAAGTGACTGTGCATGTACGACAAACAGGTGGACCAATAACTTGCTGACACGTGGCATGTCGTATAGGCTATGTTGGCAGAATTTTATTAGTTGTTTGGTTTTTGGGTAGCCCAATTAGGAGGCACCACATGGCCCAATGAAAGGGTGCCACGTGGCCCCTGGTTTCTGTGCAAAATATTGTTAGGCTGGCCGACCAACTCGGCGGGGTTTGACCCAAGACCTTCGACGAGTTAACCAAGTGCCTTACCGTTTCGCCAACCGTTGTCGCTTGTTATGTATAGTGGCAATATTATACTTAAAGTAAAACAAATTCGGCATTGGGGGAAGGGGGCGGGGCACGTGGCCCCAACCCCAAGTCACATAACCGTTGGAATGATCGAGAGTGTGGTGGGAGGGCCCGAGCAGTTAGCCCTTGCCCCAGGTTTCATTCAATGGCATGAGACTGCGGCGAAGGAAGAAGCGGAGGGGCCGGGTGATTAGCCCTGGCCCCTGATTATATTAGATACCATATGACTGTGGCAGTGGTGGAGTGGGGCAGGGCAGGCGCATGGCCCTAGACTTGAGCCACATGGAAACACCACATGACCATGACCAATGATGAAATACCACATGTAACCCTGGGCGCGGCTTGCAGTGGAGGGGCCGACGCGTGGCGCCTAGCGCGCGACCACATGGCCCTCATACAACCATGAAAAGGGGCGGTAGTTGGGCCTGTGGCACCTAACTAACCATTCGACAATTTGCACCTGTTGTGGTGGAAATTGCGCCTTGCCCACATGAAATTGTCGCTCGGTGGACCAGCGAAAGGACGAGTTCGTTGCCTGGTTAGCCAGTTTTGGCATTTTGTAGGACAAATAGCAAAGAAATGAACCAGGAGGCCTAACTTGGCCATTTTGCAGTGTCTTTTGAGGCCAGGAAGAGGTTACGAAGGGTTTTTTGGGTGTTCTGGACACAATGGCAACATTATTTTTGTGAATTGAACATTGTATGTTGAACAATTTTGCAGAGCCAAGTCCTTTTATGTTGCAGACAAAGACTATTCTTGGATTTTGAGGCCATATGGAGACCTTTTTGAGCATTTAAAGAGCCTAGACAAGGGTTTTTGAGCCTTCTAGACGCATCTGCAACAACTATTTCTTCATTAGAGTAGCCGATTTCAGTCTATTCTCAGTATGATTGTCGGAAAAGACCATTTGAACATTGCATTATGAAGCAGTTGGATTTGTGCTTCTTGATCTCAATATGAGTACGAGGACCTATTGCCACATTAAGTGAGAGAGTCCTTTTCTTTTGACACCATCATTTCTTTCTAAAGGGAGTCAACTTGTGAGTGAGAGCAGTGTTGACAATATTTTCGGTGAAACGAAATATCGCTGATAAAATATCGCGATATTTTCGCTCCCCGAAAATATCGCGCGACGACCTAAAATATCGCCGGCCATCTTCTTTCCGAGGCTAGAAAAGGGAAAAAACGATTTTTTTTTTTCATTTCTGTTTGTGAGTGGCTGAGAAGGAAGGCTAAAGCGTTGTGGAGGTTGTCAAAGAGGAATTGGTGATCGAACAACCATTATCACCAACGCCTAAGAAGTTTTTCATCATCAAAGATTGAAGAGCAGTGAGACAAAATCCATCTCTTCCATTAACAGGTATGTTCTTCCAAACCCATATTTTAATGAATTTTTTTATAGATTTAGGGCTATGCATCTTTGTCTCTTTGCCTACCAACATTGTGCTACTTTGTTTTTCTTCTATTTACTATGATTTTCATACCCATGAGCCAATACAAGGGTTTTGGCCATATTTGGACAACAAGCTTCATTTTTTTTTAAACCTTATTATGCACCCTCTTATTGCCAATTTTTTATTCACGTTGCAAATGCCAAATAACGTATTTGTATTCTTGTAATAATTTTTTTTTTTTTAAATGACATTCCTATTACTTATTAAGTTATTATTTTTAAATTTTTATGCATGGGTTTTTAATGCCAATTTTTTGTGCCCTAGGTTTGAATTAGTTCACTACAAAAGTCAAATATGCCAAAAGCCTTGGACCCATTTTGGGAGTATGGGGAGCCAGATGGTGGGACAAATTGGGCATATTTATCATGCAAATTGTGTGGGACAAAAATGACAGAAGGGGTTACGAGATTGAAATACCATTTGGCTAGACTCTCTGGACATGATGTTGCCCTTTGTACAGTTTCTAGTCCAGATCTTATACAAAAAGCTCTTGAAACTATTGATGAGAAAGACAGAAAGAAGGAAGAGGCAGAAAGAAACAAGGCTGAGCGTGCAAGTAGATCTTTCGGCATATCTTCTTCTGATTTTGAGGCTGAGGGTAGTGGGAGGGGCTCCACAGCATCACCTGCAACAGCTAGTTGGAGGTCATCATTTTTTGTTCCATGAACAGGACATGGAACACAACCTTCCATAACATCAATTGTTAAAAGAAAAGAGAAGCTAGAAGCAGATAGACTTATGGGGAAGTGTCTTTTTTGGAGTGACTTGCCTCTCAGCATCACCAAAACCAATCCATATTGGCAGCCAATGTGTGATGCTATTGCTGTTGTAGGCCTCGGTTACAGAAGTGTTACATATGAGGAGTTGCGGGGGTCAATCCTTAAAGCAGAAAACAGGACATCAACTCTAGATTGACAGAGTTGAAAAAGACATGGGAAATGTCTTGATGCACAGTGATGTCTGATGGTTGGATAGATAGGAAGGGTAGGACCTTCCTAAATTTCTTGGTACATTGTCCTAAAGGTACCATGTTCATTAAATCAGTGGATGCATCAGCACACATAACAGATGCAACAATGATATGTGAGCTATTAGATGGCTTCATCTGGGAGATTGGCGTGCAGAATGTGGTGCAAGTCATAACAGATAATGTAGCTAATTATGTGGCTGCCGGCAAGATGCTTATGGAGAGGCATCGCACATTGTTCAGGACTCCATGTGCTGCACATTGTATCGATTTGCCGCTTGAGGATATGGGAAAAATCTCCTTCATGAAGGAGGTGATTGCTATGGCTAGGAGTGTCCCTAAGTTTATTTATAACCATGCTTCTGTTCTTAGCCTCATGAAGAGATTCACAAGAAACAAGGAGTTGCGGCGTCCTACAATCACACGTTTTGCCACCAACTTTATTACTCTTTAGTCTTTGCTTCGATGTCAGTTTGAGTTGAAGCAAATGTTTGTTTCTGATGAGTGGCGTGATCGCAGATATAGCAGGAGACTGGACGGGAGAGCCATTGCAAAAATGGTGCACACTGAGACATTTTGGCAGGGAGTAGAAGAAGTGTGCTCAATTAGTGAACCTATAGTAAAGGTTCTGAGATTGGTAGATGGAGAGAAGCCTGCAATGGCTTATGTGTATGAGGCCATGGATAGGGCCAAGGAGGCCATTCGTTCTTATTATGCAGACAAGGGTTCTGCTGGGCATGATAAACATATGATGTTATGGGATGTGATTGATAATCAGTGGACAGGGATGCTTCATCGACCCATTCATGCAGCAACACTCTTCCTCAACCGTGCATTTTCATACAAATTGATCTTTGACGATCTGGTTTGAAGTCGACACTTTGGATTCTGAGATCCATTCAGAATTGGAGCTTTGATACAATGTTAGAATTTACTCGAACCTAACACCCGGTATTTAATTCCAAGTAATAAATTACTGACCAAATACACAACTAGATTCTTAACAAATGTATTAGCCGAAGCAAATTACAATGTGAATCACATGGAATCACAAACAAGTTTCTGCCCAACAAATCAGTTCATCATTAATAAAACTCAAAACTTATTTGGGCTTTCGTCTTGGGATAGTGGCCCAACTGAGAAAATACAGATTACAATATGCTGAATCTGATCCAACAAATCTACTGTCTCTTGTAGATCTGGATCTCCAGCCCCACGACACTCTCTTAGATCCAACACACGCTCACTGAGATGCCACTCTCAACCTTGTTGTTGTTGTGTCCTAGCCTCAACACTTAGGCTCAATTTATAACTTTCCTAAGCTAAGATCGACAACCAAAATTAGCTTGTCAAGTTAACTAAAGATAAGAGACTTAACTTTAGTTAACTTTCCTATATTTAGTTTTCTTTATTTTAACTCAAGCACAAGTCATAAATTTAGCTTGCTTTACATGCATATTTCATGCATGTCACATCCAACACATCTACATGCATGCAACTCACTTGAACACTCCACATATCACATGCAATCAACATACAAACTCTGCATGTTGCATGCAATCACATGCAACTCATCTGCATGCCTTGATGTCGCATGCAAGGTCCTAAAGAGGCAAAACAAGGTCCTCCTAATCAAGATACAAGGGTAGAAGTACCTCCCGCAAGTACAAAATTACCTGCCCGAGCTACAAAAATCAACACTTCCATCCGTCTCTACCTTTTGGTTTTGCTAGGGTCCACCTCACCAGAGGAATTCCCCCTTTTTGTTTCTGACAAAACCATAAGAATATGAGACAACTCCTTCTAATCATATCTAATATGCTTTTCAGTACATGGCCAAGAGAAATATAGTGAACTAGAATGCTTTCTAACACTGCTTTCACCAAAACTAATGTTCCTCCCAATGAAAGCTCCCCATAGCACCAATAATTGACCCTTTCTTCAATTTATTTAACAGGCCATGACCAATCAACAACCCTATAATCATTCGGTTTCAGTTGATAACTTGGATATTTCAGCCCATTATCAGTTGAATCGATACGAAACACGAATAATTAACCAATTTGTACTTCCACCTTCGAATAAAGACATTTGCATAGAATAAGAGACTTTTTAGTAATGATGTCAATCCTAGTCTCCAAATAGAACAAATAAAGGATATGTATTATGAAACACCATTCCTTAATAGAACATTGTCCAAATAAAAGTACATTGTCATCGAAAAGTAGATGAGTCAATCTTTTCATATTTGCCATGAAAGTACCTTTAATATTACCTTCTTCCATGGTTCAAAGGGAAGCCTACACAATCCTTTCGCGCCTGGTAAAAACAAGAAAAGGAACAACAAATGTCCTTGCTTCAAAGCTCTCCAAGCTTTGAAGAACCTAGAGGGTGAACAATCCATAACAACTATAAAGTTAATTGACAATATGAACCCCATAATTGGATTCACTATTGCTAGATTTAAGCCAGTTTGAAGTAGCATCAATTGAAGATAAGTCCAGTTGACCTTATGATGTGCCTTTGCTAGGTCTAACTTCAGAATTGGATATCAGTTGAGCCAATCTTGGAAAGCCCCATACATTTTCTATCTTCTAAACCTAAATCCCCTAACCTTTATGTTGTTTAAAAGTGTAACTAGGTCGGTCTTTATATTTGTGAATTTATGTAAAGTAGAAGACATAGATAATAAAATGTATTTTGTACTTGCTTCATGGGTTTCATGAGCAATAGTTTATTATAGGTTAGTAGACTTCTTCTTGATCCCTATCTAGGTTTTTATCTTCTAGATACAAGTGTAATATGTGTCATATGTATATGAATCATCTAGTCTGAGTAATGCTCCAAGACCTAGTCCTTGAAACTGTGAATGAATGGTCTCATTCAGTTCTCCAACAGGCTGCTCCAAATCTGATCCAAATCCAGTCGACTCCTTTGACCCAACGCTCCAAACGCTGCTCCAAATCGGTTTACACACTGCTGTTCGTGACTGTTCTGG
The DNA here is from genome assembly GCA_034641835.2 of Pinus albicaulis. Taxonomy (NCBI): domain Eukaryota; kingdom Viridiplantae; phylum Streptophyta; class Pinopsida; order Pinales; family Pinaceae; genus Pinus; species Pinus albicaulis. Next base: position 115,494,551 of record CM076574.1, read on the forward strand.
TTAGGGCACTAGGGCACACTGCTGCAGCCCTAAACTCCTACAACAGTCCACAAACAACCCTCTAAAAAACTGTGGTCTTGGCTGGGAGAGACACTCCTTCTTCACGCTGAGAGTAAGGGCTAAAACCAACCCTTAAAATAGTCCACGCAAGCCTTACTGTTGTGGTATGGCCTGCGGCCTACCACACAACACTCCTGTTGCAACTCTCTGCTCTCAAACACTACCACAGTCCATCCACAAACCTCCAAACAGTCAGCATTTTACCCCTTGAGGTCTCGGCCTAGCAGCCAGCAACCTTGGCCTCCACTAAAGCAGCTAGGACCCCCAAAACAGTCCTCCTTTCTTGCTGTTCCTGCCTCCTTATGCCGTGGCTAGGGCATAGAGATGTCCCCCCTCCAACGAGTTCTCTTCTAGAGATTGCGTTGCACAAATGGATGCCTTTAAGCCTTCGCCTCAACCTTTATTTATACACCAATAAAGGGGCTTCCTAAAACATCACAATGAGGGGCTGCCAACTGTCATGAGCCTAAAAAGTTAAAAACACCTTAGGCTGACCTACATACACATTTGCAAACCCATCATATAACTTCTAAAATTCATATCTCCAGTTCTACAACTCGGAATTCGACGATTCTTGAAGCGTTGGATTCTCCTTTCCACCCTCTATCGTCTCATGCCATCACATGTAGAAATGTGCTTCCGGAAATGCCCAAAACACGATTTGGTGCAAAACCCCATACTTGGGTCCAAGCCCACAAGTGACCCTTGTGGCGCTTTGCCCTCCAAACCTTGAACCCTAGGGCTTGGAGTACCTCCCAAGCTACAAAAATCAACACAGAGCACTTCATTTGTAGACTGTATCTTGATGACTAGATTTGGTTTCTTGTAGTCCTAGTCCACTTTACTATATTTGGCATGTGAGAGTTCGTTGGATCATAGTATCTTGAAGATGAACTTGTCTCGAGTCTTAGTTCTTGTATTTATGACAATGCAAGGGAGGTTGGTGTTAGTGTTTGTGATAGGCAAAACCTAGAGGAGACTTGAAGTGTAGGGTTGAAGTCCTTGTGCAAGAAGGATCAAGGTATTGTGACAAAGAAACCTTAGAGGAGACTTGGAATGCTTTCCTCGGAGAGCTCGTGTGAAGCAAGCTTGGTGAAATAGCAAAGCTGGACTTGTTGGTGTTGATGCTAACTTGTTGTGGAGCCTTTGCAGTGTCTAGATTGTTTGGTGGAATGCCTTAATAGTCCTTTGTATTGCTGGTTACTGTTTGTTATTGTTGGTGGGTGCACTACCCAGGTTTGGATGCATTTGAGAACCCTAGTTTGTCATAAGATTGAAGGACTATTTTGTACCAGCATGTCACAGTTGTTGGCATGCATTTGTAATTTCATTTTTATGTATATATATGAAATGATTTTCTGTCCAAACTTTCTGTATTTGTAGATGTGATTTTCAGCATTTATTCTCATGGTGAATAATAGTTTTTAGAGCGGTTTGCTATGCTGATTTATCATGGACAATTAGCAGATTTTGTTGGGTGATTTGACAATATATAGAAGCTAAGAGGATCAGATTTGTGGTTGTAATGAATCTGCTGTCAACGAGTTATTTTCAGAGTTGTTCTATGTTGGGGATTGTGACGTAAGGGCTAGAAACATATTTCCCTTGAAGCAGAATTGCTTGGTATTTATTTTTTTGGGCTACCTTGTGTATATTGTTGAACAGAAGTGAAATATATACTTATGTAATTTATATTTTAGATTTGTTCCTAAGGCTGCAAGTTCACAGGGAACAGATCCATGTAACCTTAAAACTGAGATGAAATTTCTGAATTTGCTTTAAGCAATGTTAATTCAAACTTTCACAGTGAAAGTGAGATGTATACTTAATACTTCTTGCCTTTTTAATTCTCTTGGTCAATGAGTAGTTGCATGGGTTTGCTATGGTGCCCTACTGATGCTCAGCCATAGTGCCAAGCATCTTTCGTGGGGCCTAACTAACATGTCAAGTAAAGATCAATTTAAGGATGCCTTGTAATTTAACCTGGCTTCATATATTATTTCAAATGCCACATTGATCACATTTATATCCACCATTAGCCTCTTTTTGTTCACATTTGGGTTGTAACAACATTTATCCTATGCTATTTACAATAACCGTTGATGTTTTTTTTGCAGCCATATTAGTTTGGAGCATTTTATAATATAGTATTTATTCAAGACTAATATTTCACCACCATAATTTAAAGTCCATTTTTTATGTGGTATTGATTTTTCATGCTTGTAGGTTTGTGACCTTTATTGTGGGTGTGGAGCAGATACTGAGAAGTGGGCTCAAGCTCAGATTGGGCAGTACATTGGAATTGGTATGTCTAGCACTTCATGCTTAGGTGTAGTTGCATTAAGTGTAAAATATGCTAACCTGACGTGGTGGAAAATGTTTTCAAGTTCATTTTAAGCATTGAGTACAAAGTGCAACCTTGAATATCAATACACTAGATCATCTCCGTTTATAGTCCTTCGAAATTCATGTGCCAAAAGGCTTTCTTAAAGAAAATTGCGTCTTACAATATAATAAGCCCTAATTTGGAAGTAGTTATCTTGATACAATTCTCATACTTTAGCAACATTTAGGACAACAGTTGGATAGTATGTTTGGCAGCCTTTTGCATAAAACAGACTCTAATGAATACAAAAAAATATAAATAAACATTCCATGATAAAAGTAATTTAAAGTCCAAGGGACAGAACTTTTCACCTTCATGACTAGCCAATGCGTATATGTTAATTTTAGCTAACAATGCTATGTTCTATGCTTAGCACAATTACTTCAATGTTCCTCAAGCAGTCCAATAGCAATTTCCAATTTAGATTTCTAGTAGCAATCACATTACCCATTAATCACATTGACAGTAAAAGTATATAGAACATGAAGCAAAATGCAGAAGATAAGCTAAGACAAGAGGACACGAGATTTGGCGGATGCCAGGGAAAAACCCCAATGTGGGGAAAACCCTTTGATCAATTCTTCTTATTATTATATCAAAAATTTCAGCAGAGAGAGAGAGTGCAATAGTCAAATTGACTTGCCCAATTCAAAGTCAAAACAACCCTGTCAATTTTTGCAGTCAACTGCAGTCAAACTTCAGCCCTAACCAGAAAGTCAATACTGGTCAAAACAACAGTAAATTATCCTCAAAACAGCTTGGTCTTCCCTAGTCAAACTCGGTCTCCAGCAGCAGTCAAATGCTGCCCGAAACAGTCACAGAATCTGCGGTCAAACTTGGTCAACCTGTAATTTTGATCTTCAGTGAAAGTGCACAGAATGCCTTGGTTTCTATGCCAAAAGGTGTGGCCTACTGAGACAAAAATAACCCCGGAAAATTGAAGTCAAGTGATGCCTGGAAGGTCACGGTCAACGCTGGTCAAACTGCAGAATTTCCTGAGATTTTCGACCCTGTAATTCAGTCTGAAATTTCGTCCTCCTTGATCCACACGTGTGAGAGAGAAGAATGTCCAATGTAGTACGAACCAATGAGAGTACAAGAGAGAATGTGTAAGTGATGAAGATGTCAAATGAGGTGAGAGGTCACTTGTATTTATACAATTCACTGTGGGTGAAGAGACACGTCCATTGGGTTTCTTGAGCCTACATGTTGATGTGGCCGATTTGAACAATTTGCATATGTGTGGGCATAAATTCAAAATCACACTTCCACTTGTCCAAACTGGATGATCTTTATATCAATTTTGGTCCTCTCGAAAAGAGGAATTTAATGCAATCATCATCTCCATCAAATGAGCTGTCCCAAGGTGGAATTTGGCCCTAGTTGCCAATTTTAACAATATAAGTATAATATCACAAGGTTTGTTGTATTTATTAACTCTCTCCAATCATTATCAGTTATATTAATATTTATCCCATATGGTTTCCATCTTCTTGTCCTTTTCATGTTGGATATTCTGTACATAAACGATTGTTCATTACATTAGTATCATAATGTTTATGAACCAGATTAGTTCATTACATTCTAATTGCCAGCAGAAAAGTAGCCAGTTATAATAGGACTGTTGCTGATTAGTAAGGAAGTTTCTCTGTAGAGGCAGAGTCACAGCCATCAAAATAGAGTTGCCAAACTATTGAGATCGCTGAAAAAACATAGAGAAAGAGACATTGTGGCTAATCCACTATAATAGCATATTTCGTCAATCACCAAGATGCACACTTGGGTGACAAATATAACCAGGGTAGCTTGCCTAGGAGTCAGGAGTCACAGATCAAAGTCTTGGTTTATGTGAAACATCTCCACATTGAGCTGCCACTCCACCCTGAGATATGTTGGGAAGGAACCAAAACGAGAATGTGTTGGAGACTCAATTGTATTCATCCACCATGGGAGTTTATTTGTTGCCCTTGATAACCGCCAAGTGAGCTGTGGAATCAATATATAATGGTCAAATCGGTGAGCTGCCATTACTTTCCCCCAAACAAGCTCCTATCATTGTTGTCCAAACAAGATTATAGACACTGGCACAAGGTTATTGAATATCAGGCATATTACCGCCCAAATTGTACAACAAAATGAGAAATCATTAGAGCCAACCAATAAGAAATCTTCTTGGGAAAATTACCCTTAGGGTTGAAATTCTGGGTTAGGATTCAAAGAGCACATATGAGAAAATTGTATTATATACCAATATCACAATACTTCAATTTTTAAAACAGTGATGGTATTGAGTGCACAAACAGTATAACTATAAACAAGAACAGTTGATTTTACGAACAACACTACAAGTAAAGCCAATTCAACAAGTACATAGCAGACTCCAAATTCACAATTTTTCCAATAACACAATGTATTTTTAGACTCACAACTATTGCTGTTACATTAGCAGACCTTGCTGCTCCTATACTACTATTCTGACCTTTACTTATTCCTTACTCCCTGCTGTCAACCAGCTGCGACCTCAGCTTCCTGAGTGGTACTTCTCAGTCACTTGTTGCCTAGACTCGGCCTTGCTGGTTGCTCTGAACTGTAATTCCTCTAGCTGCTTCAGCTCCAGTCAGCTGGCACCCTCCTAAACCCTAGTGGCCTTCTGTTTATACCCTTTTCTGCTACCCACAGCCTCAGGAATAGCCTCTTGATCTTCTGCTGCCACATGGAATTGATCCTCAGCTATCCTTTACCTTAGGCAGGCCTGTATTGGTCTCCCACAGCCTCAAAAAACTAAATACAAACCTCTGCTATCTTAGGAAGGAGTTTCCAACTTCGCTGTCACAGAGAAAGGATTTCCAACCTCCTCGCTGCCTCAGAACAGTGATCCGCTGCCTCACAGGATTGATTCCAACCCTCGCTGCCACAAACAATCCAATACCAGTCCTTGCTTGCTTCAAAGATAGTTCACTGCTACAGACAATGCCTCAGAGATAGTTCGCTGCCATAGACAATGCCTTAGAGATAGTCGCTGCTACAAAGTGATCAATCCAACCCTCTCTACCTCAGAAATGGAGATCCCAGCCTTGGTTTTGCCTCAGAAAGATGATCCTCCATCAGAATATTGCCCTGTAACCAGAAAGGTAGAAGGATTGGCTAGGGTGGAATCTTTCACCACTGAAACCAATCATAAAAAAAGGGGTCTTAAAACCCTCCAAGAGCCTCAGCCCAAAAATCAGAAATAACAACAATCCATGATCCTCACAATGAATCTCCCCTCTCTTTTGTATAGATTCTCTTGGGTTTTTTCCCTCCCAATTTTAATTTTGAGTGGCTAACAAGTTTCCCTCCATTTGCCCCAAATTAACTATCATTATCTAATGTTACCTAAGTAACATCAAATAATGGTTCCCCCCTTTACAAATGACTATAGCCAACGGGGTTAAATATGCTACTATGTCTTCCCTTGGACATTTTAATTTTAAGAGGACATTACAACAAGTAACCCCAACACTTGAGTTTAGTTTGGGAGAGAAGAAAGGACGGGTGATGGATGGATGTGAAGATTCATGCCAGTATCTAAGGGCTATGGAGTCAAGATTGGAGGATATCAAGAACAACCCTCCTTTTGTAAGTTATCCGGAATAATGGATCTGGGGAGAGACTAGCATCTAGAGGACGTGTAACCTCTCAACCAATCAGGGCACATTATAAAGCCAAAACCCCACTAGAGAGGATTCCAAAATAGGATTGCCTGTGAAAATTTCATCTATCACAACAACTGGAAATTATTTTCCTAATTGTTAATTTATTTAACCATTTATTTGCCATGACAAATATCAAATAATTCACACTGTGATCTTCACAAATAAACTGCGGAAGAAAAAGAGTGCTAGAAACTGAGAAAATACTAGCACACACACAATAATTAACACAGTTATTTTTGGACAAATGTCCCTGGAAAAACTCAACTTGGGAGAACCGGTGTTGCAGCTGAGGGTTTTATTATTATGCAGTAGTGAGAGAAAATCTGATTAAAATTGGACGCCGAATCTGGCTATCCTACAGAGAAAAATATTGGCAAAAATCTAGTGAGGAATTTTCCTCACCCCACAGGCAAATCCGGGCTCTGACTGTAGCTCCAAGTGAGCTGTCCAAATTGGTTTGTGCAGGCTTGCGTCACCCTTGCGCAATCTTTTCCCACGCACAACTTGAATAAGCTAATCCTATAGCCGTCTTGGAAGCCAATGGCTAAGAAACTGTCTCTCCGGCCTTCTCGAACCCTTTCTCGATCTCTGGAACTGAAACTTTGCTTCCCTCCAGAAAAATCGAACTGCCTCTAAAGGCTTCTGCATAGCCCCCGCATCAGCGTCAGTGTGGTTCTTCTGCCTCATTGCAATGTGCTCTCCGGATCTGGAAAATCTTTCCTCTGAACTCACTATCCCTGCCCCTCTCTGTCTCTGCTTCCCGACTGAAGTTCAAACTCTCCCAACACTGTTGGAACTCTTTAAAATCGAACTCTCCAAGGAAATCAAACTCTCAGTGGTTTTCACAAGTGTATTCTCCATCTACCCATTGACTTCTTATTAAAATCTTCTGTTGGACATCCAACGACCAAGATTAAATCTTAATCAAGGGCTCAAATTATTTCCTTGTCGATTCGTGTGAGTATCTAGATGATTCACACCTTATTTCAGTTAATACTGATTAATTAACCATATTCCCTAATTCACATTGTGAAGATCAATGATTGGAGGATATCAAGAACAACCCTCCTTTTGTCAATTATTTGGAATAATGGATCAGGGGAGAGACTGCATCTAGAGGACGTGTAACCTATCAACCAATCAGGGCACATTGTAAAGCCAAAACCCCACTAGAGAGGATTCCTCAATAGGATTGCTTGTGAAAATTTCATCTAGCATCTAGAGGACGTGTAACCTATCAACCAATCAGGGCACATTGTAAAGCCAAAAACCCACTAGAGAGGATTCCTCAATAGGACTGATTGTGAAAATTTCATCTATCACAGCAACTAGAAATAATTTTCGTAATTTTTAATTTATTTAGCAATTTATTTGCTACGACAAATATCAAATAATTCACACTGTGATCATCACAAATAAACTGCGGAAGAAAAATAGTGTTGGAAAATGAGAAAATAATAGCACACACAATAATTAACACAGTTATTTTTGGACAAATGTCCCTGGAAAAACCCAACTTGGGAAAACCGGTGCGACAATTGAGGGTTTTATTTTTATGCAGCAGTGAGAAAATCTGAGTACAACTGGATGCTAAATTTGGCTATCCTACAGAGAAAAATACTGGCAAAAATCTAGTGAAGAATTTTCCTCACCCCACAGGCAAATCCGGGATCGGACATCAGCTCCAAGTGAGCCGTCCAAATTGGCCTGCACAGGCTTGCATCACCCTTGCGCAGTTTCTTCCCACGCACAACTTGAATCAACTAATCCTGTAGCCCTCTTGTTTGCCACTGGTTGAGAAACTGTGTCTTCGGCCTTCTGGAACTCTTTCCCGACCTCTGGAACTGAAACTTGACTTCTCTCTAGAAAATCGAACAACTTTTAGATGCTTGTGCATAGCCCCTACATCTGTGGTTCTTCTGCCTCTCTGCAATGTGCTCTCCGAATTTGGAAAACCTTTCCTCCAGACTCACTGTCCCTGCCCTTCTCTGTCTCTACTTCCCTACTAAAGCTCGAACTCTCCCAGCATCGCTGGCAATGTGGAAAATCAAACTCTCCAAGGAAATCGAACTCTGTGGTTCTCACAAGTGTATTCTCCATCTACCCATCAACTTCTTATAATCTTCTGTTGGATCTCCAACGACCAAGATTAAATCTTAATCAAGGGCCCAGATTATTTCTTTGTCGATCCATGTGAGTTTCTAGATGATTCACACCTTATCTCAATTAATACTGATTAAATAACCATATTCCTTAAGTTTAGACTTGGGAAATATTTAAAAATCGGCTAATAATCTAATGAGGCACTTCTAGGTGGAATTTCCAAACACGATTTCTGGGTTATGGAGATCTCATGTGTTTTAGCCTTTCCACAAACTTTTGAAACTAGAACATCTCCGGTGCCACAAAAACTAACATTTCCCTCACCCCAAGGATCGACTATGTGGCATGAAACAAACCAAGCTTTTGGTAAGGGAACCCACTTGATGTTGAGATTTTGTGTATTTGCGGTAGCATCAGTTGTGCTCTAGGTCCCAAATTTTGTGGAGGGACTAGAGTACACTTGATCTACAAGACCCAAAAATGGATTTGAGAAATTTCAGTTGGTGTTCAAGTTATTCAAATAATTAATTATTTTTAATGGATTTCCTAAGTCTAACTTAGGAAAATAAAATAATTAAAGTAAATTAATTAACACGTGCTAAAATTGTCTTAAGTCACATGGATCAAGTAGTATTTTAATCTTAGCCGTTGATGGAGGATTTAACCTTGGCAGCTGAAGGGTTCAACGAAAAAGTATAAGAGAAAGGCTTGAGGGTCAGTTGAAGACACACAATTTTTGGTAGAACTGAGGAATAGATTTGGAATTCTAGGGCGGGTTTGCTAAGAATTTCCGGAGGAATTTCCTGCAGTGAGGGGTAGTGTTGGCCAAGGGAATGATATGATTCCAGGGCCAAGAGACAACAAGAGGCAAGAGGAGCAACAACAAGGACAACGCAGAGGAGCTTCATAGCCATGTAGTCCAGCAGGGACAGCGCAGAGGCAGCTAGGGCCATGCAGGGCTAACGCTGGCCTAGTAGAGGCAGTGCAGGGGCAGCGTAGACCCTCCAGGGGTGACGCAGGCCCTCCTAGGGCCACACAGAGGCTGATGCAGGCCTTCTAAGGCAATGCTAGGGCTTCAGAAGCTGCACTGAGGGTTTCTAGAGTCAGATCTGGGCTGAGTCCTGTAAATCCCGTTTGAGGCTGTGGATCAGTCAGATATTTGGCACTAGATCTTCAGGTTAGCTACAGATTTGATATCTTTTATTCTCTATCGAGTTTTCCAAGTTTGGAACCTAGATTTGCTGTACTCAGAACTACTTAATAATAAACCCTCATATCTGCTGCATCGGTTTTCCTGCTTTGGGTTTTTCCGGGGACTTATGTCCAAAAATCCATGTGTCACTTTGTTGCATGAGTGTATTATTCAGTAAATGATCTCCATGTGTAGGCTGTAGTTGTGTTTATTTTCGGTATTTTTTGAATCTAATTTATGGAAATAACTTGTATTAATTAAATCAAGTAGGAGAAAATAAACCAATACACTCACATGGTATTAGAGCGATAGAAGATCAAGCTGAATCTCCAGCAATCAGCTGAAGAAATATTTTTTCTGCAAGGTGGCAGAAGAAGCAGCAGATCCGGAAAGGGCATCTTGACAGCAGGGGAAAGCAGATCCAGGAGACAGTGCTGAAGCTGCAGAAGGCCTTTAGGCTTACGCAGACCCTTCCCAGGGCAGCTCAAGCACTGCGTCACCCAATCTGAGGTTACACAGTCCACTTCTAAGCAGTGTGGGGACTCCGCTGGGCCAGTCAGGAAGACGCAATCCAGTCACTTCTCCTGTTGCAGAAGAATTTTGCCAAGATCCGGAAGCAGTGCTGGTGGGGTAGAGATTCTGCAGGTGCAGAATTGTGCCTAGCTAAGGCAACAAAGGCGGGAGGAAGACAATTACTCAACATATTTGAGCCAAACAGATCTAAGATTCGATTAGGAGGATCAGAGAGTACTGTCTGTTTGAGTTTTGGCAGAAGATTTCTAGGAGGGAAGTCAATTTTTAGGAGAAGCAGCTACTAGAGGGTTTCTAGTCACCAAGAAACCCAGATCCAGAGGGAGAAGTACTGTTTCTTTCAGATCTGAGCAAAGATGGCTCGATATGGACTAAGGGATCAAGATAGATTGGACGACATGTCCAACTATGTTATCTGAAGGCCAGAATCCTCTCAATTCTCGATGAGTATGGACTCAAAGAGCATGCAGAGAAAGTCCTTGCTGTACCAACCGATGCAGATCCACTCAAAAAGAATGAAGAAAATCAAGCGCGGATGAAGCGTTTCATCATAGACGGAGTCAAGGACCATGTGATTCCTCATATTGTTGGTAAGACTACAACAAATGATATGTGGTCAACCTTGGAAACGATGTACCAAGGAGGCTCTGTGCAAAGAAGAATGCTTCTTGAGAAACAGATGTGGATGTTCCAAATGATGAAGGGTGAAGAGATAGATCCATTCCTCTTCAGACTTCAAGCTATCTGAGACCAGCTGATTGGCATGGGTGCTAATCTAGATGAAGGGCTCCTAGTGAGGACGACCCTAAATGTTGTCTCTGAAGAATGGGAAGCGTTCGTCCAGAGCATTCTGGGAAGGGCAACATTACCATCATGGGTAGATATGTGGGCTATTCTCCGCCAAGAGGAGATCAGGAAGATCACTAAGAAGCAGTCTATCAGTGGGGGAAGCGGATCAGCCAGAGTGAAGAAAGAAGAGGAGGAGGATGCAACCCTTGCATCAAGGGAAAAGAAGCAAGGGAAGAAGAAGAAGGACCTCTCCAAGGTCCGATGTTTTAACTGTGGTGATCTTGGACATTTCGCCAGCAGTTGTCCTAAGAAGAAGGACAAAGGATCTTCTGATTCCAAGGCTGCAGCAACAAATGATGATGGCTCTGATGATGATGCAACCATGAGTGCTCATGCATCTCAAGAGAAGAGGTGGGGTGACATGGATATATAGAGTATCCATAGACAAATGGTGGGATCCTTGAGTCAACCCTACTCTTGGATCACATACGAGCTACAGGAGCCTTAAGACAATAGCGGGATGAGTCGGGAGATGGTTGCAGATAACCACATTGAAGAGGAGCTGAGCAGTGTGATGTAGAGGCAGTAGCAGTGTGGAGGCAACAACGCAGAGAGGCTGATGGGACTTGTTGACCACTTTGTGTCAACGACCCTATAGCAGTACACCCCCATTTTTGCAAATGGGATTTATCATGTTTGAAGTGTTCACGCCATTCAGATTTCATCATCAGTCGACAATTTTATAAATGATGTAAACCCATTCTTTATGTCAATAATGTAAATGATCTCAGTAGGACCATCATGTATGTAACAACCTAGGTAAGCCTTGTATTTTGGTGACGATTTCTATCCTAGGAGGTTTTTCGTCTCACTGATTCATTTGTGTTTCTCAACACAAATGATCGACAGAGTTTTCCCCTCCAGCCTCACCCCAAAGTTAGGGTGGATTTTGTCGTAAAGATACTAAGCGAGTCGTGTTTTTTATTGAGTCTTTGTAAAAAGTAATTTGGGAAGAATCCTAGCTAATTGGTTAGATTATTTTATTACAAATTACTTGGTCTACTAGATCATGTTTTGATTCGTAGAATTGGGTAGCTATTGAGGGTCTATTCCAAATGGATTTCCTCTTTTCACGTGTCAAATTGTAATATCTTGTTGTAAAATATATTAGTGCATGGTCCCTCACAGTTAGACACCATGGCTAAAGTATTAGAGGGTTGGAAAAATAATTAAATCACCTCTCAGTTAATTAATTAAATTTTCTGGCCAAATTAAATTAAAAATCCTAAGCCAGAAATTTAATTAATTTTAAGTCCTAGGTGATTTAAAATTCTTCAAAGGCAAAATTCGTGGGTCCCTAAAAAATAAATTTTTAAAGGTCCCAGGCCAAGAGAATATTGAGAATTTTAAGAAATTTTGGACCCTTGGGTCTTGGTGGTTAAGTCAAAGTCAATTTTTTGAGGTAATTAACTCAAAAATATTATTTTTGAGTTAATTAAAAGGGAATTAAATGATAAATTCGAATTTCCTCAAAAATTTATAATTTCGACGGACCAGATTAAAAGATGATTGAATCTTTTTCGACAGTCGAGATTACTTTGACAGGGATCAACCGAACTAGCCGTTGGAGATTTTATTTTATAAATTAGAGGTCTTTGTCTGTCTTTCAATTATCCAATCTCTTGATAGTGTACTTGCTCTTGAAGCTCTCTTGTAATATTTTTGAATAATACAAATGAAGTATTTGGGGTTTTATTTTGATGGTGGTGTTCCTCTTCAATATTTTATGGTAAACTTGTTCTTTATATTCTGTTGGTGATTATTTTAATGAATTGTTGATTAATGGCTCTTGTAGAGTAATCTATTGCACAGGTATCTTGCTTAGGTTACTGGATTTAGAGAAGGAATATTAACTGGACTGAGTTAGCAACTATCTCTAACTCTTGAATATTTTATTTTTTTATCTTATTCCTCTATTGATTTAATGGTATAACTTTAAGCGTGCAGAAATCTTTCGGATTTAGAATTTGGCGTTTAGGGAAGTCCTCGGCTGGATAAGCTGACTCCCAAGGAAATAAGATCTGAAGAGCCCTCCAGATATAATTCCCTTGGCCTATCTTAAATTCTATTTTTACAGGGTTTTTTCTATTTTTATGGTGCCTAAATAAAAAAATTATCTTAACTTTTATTGAATTTAAAGTTAGATTTGGGTAGTAAGAGTCTTAGATTTTCAGATCTGGGAGCGAAGTCATACATATGCTCCGAAGATCTGACAGATCTGCAACTCTTGTGCATAGATCTGTAAATATATTGTATAGATCTGTAAGTTACATGTGTAGATTTGAAGTTTTGTAACATAATTTTGAATTCTAACATTTGGGTTTTTTAGGATTTTCGCTATTTTTGTACATATTGGGTATTGGGTTTTTCTCTTTTCACTTGTGTAGGAATAGATCTGAAAAATCAGTGAAAGAAATCTTCAGATCTGAGTCAGATATAGATCCTGGAGGGCAAGATCTGGGCTCAATATTTATTAGTAGGAATCAATGTTGCGAACATCGGCAAACCCAAAAAATCGTAAAAATCGGGAAAGTATGGATAAAAAATCGCCAAACATCAGCAAAATTAAGATACCATAAAAATATCTTTAAATATCGGCAAACATTGGCTAGGCCAAAAAATCGTGATTTCGAGATAAAATCGGGATGTTATTGAGAAGTTCACAACACTGGCAAGAATAGATCTAAAAAATTGTAAATTTATGTAGATGTTCTATGCTTGATGCAACTTTACTTTTTCTCCCAATATCAATTAGCAATCACAGAAACAATAAAGTAAAATGTTGATAGAACATACCAGTAGATCAACAGAAGACAAGCCAGAAATATATAATAGTGTTGGCGCGTTACGGCGGTCAACAGGATGCTTCAACTAGCAAAGTCTCAATATGGTCAGCGAACCAGCAATGTCACACAACCCTTTAGGACAGCGAAACGGTCAACTCAAAAGTCAATCCAAAAAGTCAACACTGTTAGTCAACGGTCAACGCAAACAGCAGCAGCAACTAGGTCAACGCAGAAAAGTCAAAGTCAACGTCTTGCCTCAGGAATAGTGCCAAAAATGCAGATTTGGAAAATTGAACTTTTGGGAGAGTTTTAGGTCCGTTTGACCTTGTGTTGACCAAAGTCAACGCTGGTCAAAGTTTGCTGCAGAAACCCTAGACCGAAATCTGAAATGTGCTGCTGCTGGTACTTTCCCACGTGTGGAGAGAAGAGCCACCAAGGTCATCGAACCAATCAGATGAGGGGAGAGAAATGTGTGGATGAGATGAGTGAAAATGTCCTCCAACGTTGACTCAACTAGGGAAAATGTCTCAACTAGGGATAACTCCATCCACTTGTGCAATCCAAACATCATACGTCATTCCGCTGTAGCTTGCTTTGCTGGCTTCTTTATTTCAGAACAGAAGTGGGTCAGTCACAAAGACATCATTCCTGGCTGACAAATTCAGCCCAGAGGTCCGAAATCTCTATAGGACTCAAAGAGTCTCATATATTAACACGAAGTTAGTTTCACTGCCCCGAAATCAGTTGGAGGTCCGAAACCTCACTAGACTTGATCCTAGATCAAGTGGTTGGACACTTGCCATCCTAAATAAGGAGTACGACAATCTCTGATGCGTCCATCAGTATTTGCTACTAGTCTCTACCTTTTCCTACCTCACTGGTCAAATGAGAGGTACTTCCCATGAGCCTAAGACTCAATGGGTAGGATGCATACGGGGCACAGATAATGAGAGATGAACGAATTCAGTCATCATAACGGCGGGGCAGAAGCACACCAACACGGTTCGACAAGCCTAGCCCTGTGGTTGCTTATAGCTCCGAGAAGCTATCCCCAAAGCCCCCCAGAGCTCCTAGAGCTCATCATCCAACAGGACCCTCAAAATAGGGTCGTTCCACGATTCCAAGATTCTCACAGAAGGCTAGGAACATGACCTTCTCCAAGGGCATTGTGAGAATATCTGCGACCTGCTCATCAGGTCCTATATGATCGAGCCTTACGGCGCCTCGCTGTACCATATCCCGGATAAAGTGGTACCAGCCATCAACATGCTTGGATCGATCGTGGAACATGGGATTTTATGACAAACGAATCTCCCTCTGGTTATCACAAAGGATAACAGTGGCATCTAGCACATGCTCGAACAACTCACTAAAGAGCTTTCGCAACCATGTGACTTCACAACAGGCCATACATGTTGCAATGTATTCGGCCTCAGCGGTGCTCAAGGCTATCGACTTTAGTTTCCTGCCCGAAGTAGATCTACGTGTGAAGCAGCATCCAAATGTGCTCTTGCGATCACCACACTGCCAGCCTAATCGGCATCAGTATATCCATGGAGTATCATGCTCCCGGCAGTGTATCTCAGCCCATGGTCTATCGTGCCCCAGAGATATCTCAAGAGTTTCTTGGCACCAACCCAAGTGATGAGGCTCAACCATATGTTGACTCAAAGTGTTCACTGCAAAACATACGTCCGGACGGGTGTTCACTAAAAACATTAGGGCCCCTACAAGTTGACGATACTTAGTAGGATTTGCTAGCACGGGCCCAGCAACGCTGCCACTCAACTTCTTAAAGTTGAGCTCCATCAGTGTCGACACTGACTTATAGTCCACCATACCAAATCTTTCCAAAAGCTTCACAATGTATTTTCCTTGAGAAAGGAAAATCTCGCCAGGTCTTTGCCAGACCTCCAGGCCTAGGAAGTAATGCATTAGTCCTAGGTCCTGCATCTCGAACTCGACAGCGAGCTCCCTCTTGCACTGATGAATGAGAGGGTCAACACCTGTCAGGAAGAGGTCATTCACATACAACACCAGAATGAGAGGCTTTTCTCTATCAACCTTGAAGTAAAGGTTTGGATCAACATTACTATGGGTGAAGCCCAGCTTCATCAGGTAGCTATCTATCCTCTCGTACTAAGTTCTGGGTGCTTGCTTCAACCCATAGAGGGCTTTCTTCAACCTGCATACATGGTTGTCCCGATCCTGGACTTCGAACCCTAGAGGTTGCTCCACATACACCTCTTCCTTTATCGCACCATGCAGAAATGCGGTCTTTACATCCATCTGGTGAAGACTCCATCCTTGCGTAGCGGCAAGGGCTATGATAGATCGGATGGTGGTATATCGGGCCACAGGTGCAAATATGTCATCATAGTCTATGCCTTCCTTTTGAGAGAAGCCACGGGCAACGAATCTTGCCTTGAACTTTTCAACACTTCCATCAGATCCATGCTTGATCTTGTAGAACCATTTCGAGGTGACAACTTCTTTGTCCTCGGGTCTTGGAACCACATCCTAGACATCATTCTTCATTATGGACTAATACCCTTCGTGCATAGCATCCTTTCAGACTTGATGCTTTACGGTTTCCTCAAAAGATCCAGGCTCAAATTGTACAATAGTACTCATGGCTGCCAGATACCCTCGGTATCTATTTGGCTTCTAGCTTTCACAGAATGTACCCCTTGGGGCCATATGTCCCTCGGCATCCTCGAGAGTGTCCCTGAGGCATGATGGTCTCTTCCTCATTGAAGGAGGTGGATCAATCGGGTCCATCTGTCCTTCAACATCAGGCATCATCCTTCGGTTCTTCTTGATTTCTAGGCCTTGCTTCATGATCTTCCTCAAATCTCGGAAGATTGATTACTTTCCTCAGGGAAGCATCTTCGTCAAAGGTAACATTGTGGTATATCTCCACTTCCCTTTGACCAGGCACATAGACTCTATAGGCCTTCGAAGTTTTGCTATAGCCTACAAACATTGTGGTCTCCCTCTTGATGGCAGCTTCTCTGCAAAAGTTCTTGAACTCGTTCGTCTCATATTCAATGCCATTATCAATCTTCAATATCTTGATCTTCTTACCTGTCAAATTTTCCACCAAGGCTTTGAAGGTACGGAACCACATGAAAGCCTCATCCTTCTTCTTCAAGAAGTATATCCAGGTTTTGCAAGAGAAGTCATCTATGAACGTCATATAATAAGAACATCCTTTGAAGGATGTCACAGGCAGCATCCCAGACAGATTAGAATGTATCAATTGCAAGACATCAAACATCTTTGTGACACTTGAGGGGAAAGGTCCCCTTGTATGCTTTCCTTCAGCACAACTCTGACATACACCTTCATGATTTTTTGAGAACTTGGGCATCCCCGTCACCAACTTCCTTGCTTTGGAAAGGGCCTTGTAGTGAAGGTGTCCAAACCTCTGGTGCCATAGTTCAGTCTGTCGGATAGTATCACACGTCATTGCTCCCAGTGGACTTCCTCCAATCTGGTAGAGTGTATCAACTCTAAACCCAATCGTGATAGCTTCCTTCAAACTCTTCTTCCAGATATGCACCTTCCCATCAATGAATGCCACATTGAAACCTTTGTCTTCCATGGATATAGACACAAGGTTCTTATTCAAATTAGGTACATAGAGTACATCCTGCAAGCGGAGGACTTGACCTTGAGACAAGTGGAGGGTCACAGTCCATGTCTCTTTCACAGGATATGTGGCATTATCTCTAAGGATAATTTCCAGATTAGTATCCTTCTCAACCATATCAAAAAGTGATTCCTTGAACCCAGTGATGTGCCTTGAGGCACCACTATCTATCAACCAGACATCCATAGTGTCGGGTGGAGATGCAGCAGAGAGGGCAGAAACAAGAATGAATTCATTTCTTTTATCAACAACATTTGATTCCTCATACCTGTAATTTCTTGACCTTTTGAAAGGTTGACCATTTCCGCCGGAGGGAGCCTTCCTCTTCCCCTTGAACTTGTTGTTCCTTTGATTGCCATTCCTCCGGTTGTTGTTGTTGACATCATCATTGGGAGAATCCTTGTTGAAAGGGCATTCTCTAGCATAGTGACCTAGCTTGTGACAGGTGTAGCACTTGCCTTTCTTTCCTTGGGCCCCTGCTCTTCCTTTGTTCCTTGGACCACCAAAGTTCTTCTTTCTAGAATGAGCAACGAAGTCAACATTTCCTTCATTTTCATATTCCTACATTCTTGTCTCTTCTTGTACGCATCTCGATAGTACTTCGTCAAAGTCAGGTATCACATTGTTATTGAGAATGGTAGTGTTGAACACATGCCATTCGAATGAGAGCCCTCCAAGTGCGGTGAGTACCATCTCTTGATCAACTATTGTCACCCCAATAGCCAGCGGATTGTTCCTGATCTCGGTCAGCTTCAGAAAATATGATTGAATAGACTCATCTCAGCCTTTCTTCAGATTCTTCAATTGATTTTTGTAGAATAGGACTTGATTCGCAATGTTGGCCTTTAACATGTGGACCAACTTATCATACATCTCCTTGGATGTGCCCAGCTCAAAGATGTAGTCAACCAAAATCTTATGAATTGAGTACCTGATCATCAACTTTGTTTTGATCTCCCCCTTCTTATACTTTGTTTTGGCAGCAATGGTTGCAGTCGATGGAGGCTCTTGGATTTTACCCTGCACATAGTCCATGACATCTTGGTCTTCCAGGTTAAGGTCCAATGTCATCTTCCAAGCATGGAAGTCATCCTTCCCAGTCATTTTGTCATCAGCCTTAAAGCCATTGAAGTTTGAGGAACCCATTCTCTTCTTCGGTGATTGCTACAAATTAGGGCTTTGTCTTCACCTCAGCTCTGATACCATGTAAATTTATGTAGATGTTCTATGCTTGATGCAACTTTACTTTATCTCCCATTATCAGTTAGCAATCACATAAACAATAAAGTAAAATGCTGATAGAGCATACCAGTAGATCGACAGAAGACAAGCCAGAAATATGTGTGTTGGTGCGTTATGGCGGTCAACAGGATGCTTCAACCAGCAGAGTCTCAATATGGTTAGCCAACCAACAATGTCACACAACCCTCTAGGACAGCCAAACGGTCAACTCAAAAGTCAACCCAAAAAGTCAACATTGTCAGTCAACGGTCATCACAAACAACAGTACTAGCTAGGTCAACGCAGAAAAGTCAAAGTCAACGTCTTGCCTCGAGAATAGTGCCAAAAAATGTGGATTTGGAAAATCGAACTTTTGGGAGAGTTTCAGGTTTGTTTGACCTTGTGTTGACCAAAGTCAACGCTGGTCAAAGTTTGCTGCAGAAACCCTAGATCGAAATAAAAAATGTGCTGTTGTTGGTACTTTCCCACATGTGGAGAGAAGAGCCACCAAGGTCATCGAACCAATCAGATGAGGAGAGAGAAATGTGTGAGGACGACATGAGTGAAAATGTCCTCCAACGTTGACCAATACATATACATCAATGAGGGTGTGTGACACAACTGCTGGGGCACAACACCTTAAGGCCAACCTGCACATATTTTGAATAAATTCAAAATAAATGTTTTGCTCATCGGATCAAGATGATCTTTAGATCGATTTTGCACCTCTTCGAAGGAGGAATCCAATAAAAATATTGGCATTTTCATCTGAGCATCAAAACATGGAGTTTGGACCTAGTTGTCCAAAATTAAGAAAAATCAATCAAAGAAATCTTCAGATTTGAGCCAGATCTAGACCCTTGAAGACATATAGGCTTTTCGAATATTTTGCAGGATTTTGGTCTCAAAAAATTCTAATTTTCAAGGGGCAACATTATCCCAAAATTTCAACGATTTTCAATAGTGGGATCTTCAAAGCCTTGGGCTAAGGGTTTGATCTCTAAACCCTTATTTTCTGCAAATTTTATTACAACAAGCTAATCACAAATAATTAGGCCCTAAAAACACATTTTATATGGTTAAAATTGTCTAGAATTGCAAAATCTTCATTTTCAAAGTTTTTGGCCATTTGGTCTTCTTTAATTTTGCCTAGATCTAACTTTGAAGCTTGCTGGAAATTACTGCATAACTGTGAAAAATTGTATCTGAACATTTCTGATGCATATCCTAAATAAGGTCCAAAAAATTTGAATTTTTAGTTTTTTGGCAAAACTTACTATTTTTGGACATTGTGGGGTCATTTTTAGTATTTTCAGTTTGCTAATTTGTGATCAATTTACTGCTGTTATAAACTTATCAGTTCTAAAAATTACTGAATCAAATTCTTTTAAAGCCTTAAAATTGAAAATTTTCCAGTTTTAATATATTTTTTTCTATTTCTGGAAGTATTTGGCAGCTATTTTTGGCAGTTTTATCTTGCTGATCTGTCACTGTTTCATTGCTGAAATAAAAATATCAGATCTGAAATTTCTCTTAATCAAGCCCTAAAAATTGATTTTTCTTCAAGTTCAATAATTTTTGCTATTTTTAGTCATTTTGGGCATTGGTGCCGGTATCGTTTGTTTGCTGATCTATGGTTTAAATTATTGCTGCAATTTATATTTCAGATTTGAAATCTTGCTGAAGAATATATCCTAAGTTTTACTATAGGAGAAAATTTAATTTTTGGATTTGCATTATTTTAAGAATATCATTTAATCCATAAATTGTTTGAAGAAGTGTTTGTTTAGCATTAAAATTTCATGGTCTTTATTGATGATTAATTATTGAGATTGAAATGCTAATTATTTTCTTGTGCTTCAGCTGGGTTTGATAATTATTGGCATCTGAAATTTTGAACGTTTTCTATCGATTAAAATGTGTAATTAAGTCTTGTTTCATTTACTTGAATTTGGATATTTATTGAATATTAATGTTTGGGAAATTCTTTCAAGTAAGTGTGATTAATATCTTATTATTGTGGGTCTGTGACGATTTGTATATCTTCTAATTGAGTAATTTTGGCATCTTCATAATTGACACTCTCGCTTAAGTACTTAGTGGTTAGATCAGATTATTTATAACTTAAGTGCTTTAGGCTTTTAACATCACCTTTCATCTTCGAAGCTTGTTTCATCTCGCTCCTTCAAACCATTTTTCCCTGCATTCTAAGTTAACATTGCATAGCAAAAGTTTCTCATCAATTACTTGGTTGTAATTTCCTTAGCAGGATAGTTGACTCCGCAAGGCACTAGTATCATTCTTTCAAATTCAATCGAATCCTTTAATCTTGCTAGATCTTTCACAAGTATTTGGTCGTTTAACTGTGTCTCCCTAACTCGTTGGTTCCCAACTAGTTCTCCTTCATTCCATTTCTATAGGGTCTACCCCCCTTAGTTTGCTATAAGGAGACAACTTAAATAGAGAGATTGAGGATCAGGGTGACAACCCTGATCTGAACCGTTGTCGCGGTGTTTAGACATTCTGTGCAACAACATTTTTTGGCACTGTTACCGAGGATAGATTTTTTCTGTCCTTGGTCTCAATGACATTTTCTAATCTTCTAATTTTTCTTCGCCATTCATTAACTCGTCACACGACATAACATTTTCTAGCGTCATTTCATCATTGTTTCATCATTGTATCTTTCGTCATATCACTAATCCTTTCACCTGTTGCACCTTTAGCACCTGGACATTTCGGTTGGCTTCTTGTTTGGGTGGCGACTCCACTTATTCATCTATTTACTCCCAGACAAGAATCCCTACCTGATATCCATCTGCTTCTCTCGACTGATTTTTCGGTTTTAGAATTAGATTCATGTTCAAGTGGCGACTCCAATTCTTTCATTTCTTACAAGAATTTCTGCTAAGAAGCTCGCTTCTTGTGGATTTCTTGACTTTTCTTGAACAGGGATCTCTCTCTCTAACATCCATTTGTTTTTTTTTCATTTAAGTAAGTCATCATGGGTGATCCTTTTCATGACAGGCCAAAAGAGGCCATTCGAAAAATGCTTGTGTTCTTGGGTGGTGATTCAGCCACTACTCGAAATCATCTCTTAATGGTTACTCATATAATAAACATATATTTTCTTCCTTCACAATATAATCATGAAGATATCAAGATACATCTCTTTGCCTGTTCCTTAGATGGTGATGCTATGAATTAGTTGAGTAATTGGCCTGAGTATTATATTTTGTAAAGTATCGTCAATGCTTTTAAAGATGAATATACAAAACAAGTTGCCTTGCCTTGTGCCCCCAGTACCATGCAAAGGAATGAAAGTGATATTGTAGAGAAATCAACTATCAACAGAAGAGTTCAGGACAATTCTCAGGATGAATGCACTTGTACCATGACAACACAAATTGATGATGGTGGTGAAGCAGAAACAAGTTGTCACATCAGTGTTGACAACGATAAGCATCTTGTAAAGGAATTGATTAATATGGTTAAGGATATACAATTGAATCAAGCTCAAATAATCAAGAATATAGAACTTAATCAGGCTCAACTTATTAAGGATATGGAACTTAACCAAGCAAGATTATCAGCTGATCATTCCAGGGAAATTGATGCTATACAAAACAAGTTGTTAGCCTTAGAGAAAAAGATAACGATCATGGAATTCAACCACTCCAATCAAATGATTGCCATGGAAGAAAAGCATATTGAAGAAATGACGATCATGGAATTTAATCACTCTAATCAAATGGCCACCATGCAAAATCATTTGATCACCATGGAAGCAAATCATGAGAAAAAATGAACTATATGCATAATTGCTTCATGGCCATGAAAGCAGATAATGATAAAATCATGAAGGACATGGAAACCGGTCAAATGTCTCTTCAACACAGGTTATTGACTGTTGAAAAGAGTCATGTGAAGGAAATCAATACTATAAAGGTTAAGCATTCTAGTCAAATGACTGTTATTCAGAATAAGTTGGAAAAAATGGAAAGATCACATTTACAGAATGTCCATCCCACGTCAGAATTGTCAACAGATCATAGGCCTCCCAGTTTGTTGAAGCAAGCTCCATCCTATTATGAGGAGACCATTTCTTCCATTGAAAATTGGTTGATTGAAGGCGACCCGGATGAAAGGAAAACCGAGGGGGATCAGGTTAATACATCACCCTTGACAGAGTATATGCAAAATGAAGAGCGGCATGTCACACATATCTTGTTTACTTCATCTAAGTTCACAAGCAGAAAGTTCCACATCATCAACAATACAACTTGCCACAAAAAAAACCCTAAAGCGAAAAAGAAAAAGAATAAGGAAACGTATGGCCGCGAGCGGCTCGATTTTCAGATAAGACAAAGTCCTACCGTATGCAAGATTGGACATGGCACATCCAAGAAACAACCCACAGACTTGCCTGAAAGCAGGCAGATGCTCAGTATGCATTATATTGAATACATCTGATGCTACAGGGCATCTTTTGTATTGTATCCCTAACCTTACACTTTGTCCTTTCAGCATTTCGTTTTGTAGTTAGAGTAGATTTACATTTCATGTTGGTAGAATAGTCAATAAATGAAGAGTTTCTATTTTCATGTGCTTAATGTTATATGATGATATGGACACTACTTTTGTACTTTTGTGTGTTGCTTGGATGCAGATTCTGGATTCTCACATTCCTTCAATGAAGAAACGTGTCCCCAAGTAGAGTCAGATCTTGACCACTCTGTGTCAAGTACACCCCCATTTTTTCAAATGGGATTTATCATGTTCAAAGTGTTCATGCCATTCAGATTTCATCATTAGTCGACAGTTTTATAAATGATGTAAACCCATTCTTCATTTCAATAATGTAAATGATCTCAGTAGGACCATCATGTATGTAACAACCTAGGTAAGCCTAGTATTTTGGTGACGATTTCTATCCTAGAAGATTTTTCCTCTCATTGATTCATTTGTGTTTCTCGACACAAATGATCGACAGAGTTTTCCCCTCCAGCCTCAACCCAAAGCTAAGGTGGATTTTGTTGTCAAGATACTAAGTGAGTCCTAGTGTTTTTTATTGAGTCTTTGTAAAAAGAAATTTGGGAATAATCTTAGCTAATTGGCTAGATTATTTTATTACAAATTACTTGGTCTATTAGATCATGTTTTGAGTCGCAAAATTGGGTAGCTATTTGAGGGTCTATTCCAAATGAGTTTTCCTCTTTTCACGTGTCAAATTGTAATATTTTGTAAAATATTTTAGTGCATGGTCTCTCACAGTTAGACACCATGGCTAAAGTATTAGAGGGTTGGAAAATAATCAAATCTTCTCTCAGTCAATTAATTAAATTTTCTGGCCAAATTAAATTAAAAATCCTAAGCCAGAAATTTAATTAATTTTAAGTCCTAGGTGATTTAAAATTCTTCAAAGGCAAAATTCGTGGGTCCCTAAAAAATAATTTTTTAAAGGTTCGAAGTCAAGCGAATATTGAGAATTTTGAGAAATTTTGGACCCTTGGGTCTTGGTGTTTCAGTCAAAGTCAATTTTTTGAGGTAATTAACTCAAGGAATATTGAGAATTTTGAGAAATTTTGGACCCTTGGGTCTTGGTGGTTCAGTCAAAGTCAATTTTTTGAGGTAATTAACTCAAAAATATTATTTTTGAGTTAATTAAAGGGGAATTAAATGATAAATTCGAATTTCCTCAAAAATTTATAATTTCGACGGACCAGATCAAAAGATGATAAAATCTTTTTCGACGGTCGAGATTACTTTGACAAGGATCAACCGAACTAGCCGTTGGAGATTTTATCTTATAAATTAGAGGTCTTTGTCAGTATTTCAATCATTCGATCTCTTGATCGTGTACTTGCTCTGGAAGCTCTCTTGTAATATTTTTGAATAATACAAACGAAGTCTTTGGGGTTTTATTTTGATGGTGGTGTTCCTTTTCAACATTTTATGGTAAACTTGTTCTCTATATTCTACAGGTGATTATTTTAACGAATTGTTGATTAATGGCTCTTGTAGAGTAATCTATTACACATGTATCTTGCTTAGGTTACTGGATTTATGGTAGAAATATTAATTGGATTGAGTTAGCAGCTATCTCTAACTCTTGAATTTTATTTTTTATTTTTATCTTATTTATTTATTGATTTAACGGTTTAACTTTAAGTGTGCAAAAATCTTTCAGATTTAGAATTGGGTGTTTGGGGAAGTCCTCAGCTGGACCAGCTGACTCCCAAGGAAATAAGATCTGAAGAGCCCTTCGGATCTAATTCGCTTGACCTATCTTAAATTCTACTTTTACAGGGTTTTTCTAGAGCTTGTGCCTAAATAAAATTTTTATCTTAACTTTTAATGAATTTAAAGTTAGATCTGGCAAGTAAGAGTCTTAGATATTCAAATCTGGAAGCGACTTCATACTTGTGCTCTTCAGATTTGACAGATCTGCAACTCTTGTGCATAGATCTGTAAATATATTGTATAAATCTCTAATATCATGTGTAGATGTAAAACTTTGTAACATAATTTTGAATTCTAACATTTGGGTTTTTTAGGATTTTCTTTATTTTTGTACATATTGGGTATTGGGTTTTTCTCTTTTCACTTGTGCAGAAATAGATTTGAAAAATCTGTCAAGGAAATCTTCAAATCTGAGTCAGATCTAGATCCCGAAGGGCAAGATCTGAGTTCAATATTTATTTGCAAGAATAGATCTGAAAAACGAACCAAGGAAATCTTCAGATCTGAGCTAGATCTAGACCCTTGAGGACGTATAGGCTTTTGAGGATATTTTTGTAGGATTTTGGTCTCAAAAAATTCTAATTTTCAAGGGGCAACATTATCCCAAAATTTCAACGATTTTCAACAGTGAGATTTTCAAATCCTTGGGCTAAGGGTTTGATCTCTAAACCCTTATTTTCTGCAAATTTTATTACAACAAGCTAATCACAAATAATTAGGCCCTAAAAACACATTTTATATGATCAAAATTGTTTAGAATTGCGAAATCTTCATTTTCAGAATTTTTGGCCATTTGGGCATTTTTAGTTTTGCGTATATCTGACTTTAAAGCTTGTTAGAAATTACTGCATAACTGTGAAAATCAGATTTGAACATTTCTGATGCATATCCTAAATAAGGTCCAAAAAATTTGAATTTTCAGTTTTTCGGCAAAACTTACTATTTTTAGACATTGTGGGGATCATTTTCAGTATTTTCAGTTTGCTAATCTGCTATCAATTTACTGCTGTTATAAACTTATCAGTTCTGCAAATTACTGAATCAAACTCTCTTAAAGCCTTAAAATTGAAATTTTCAAGTTTCATTATATTTTTTACTATTTTTGGAAGTATTTGGCAGCTATTCTTGGCAGTTTTATTTTGCTGATCTGTCACTGTTTCATTGCTGAAATAAAATATCAAATTTGAAATTTCTCTTAATCAAGCCCTAAAAATTGATTTTTCTTCAAGTTCATTAATGTTTACTATTTTTAGTCATTTTGGGTATTGGTACCAGTATCGTTTGTTTGCTGATCTATGGTTTAAATTATTGCTGCAATTTATATTTTAGATCTGAAATCTTGCTGAAGAATATATCTTAAGTTTGACTATAGGAGAAAATTTAATTTTTGGATTTGCATTATTTTAAGAATATCATTTAATCCATAAATTGTTTGAAGAAGTGTTTGTTTAGCATTAAAATTTCATGATGTTTATTGATGATTAATTACTGAGATTTAAATGCTAATTATTTTCTTATGCTCCAGCTTGGTTTGATGATTATTGGAATCTGAACTTTTGAACGTTTTCTATTGATAAAAATGTGTAATTAAGTCTTGTTTCATTTGCTTGAATTTGGATATTTATTGAATATTAATGTCTGGGAAATTCTTTCAAGAAAGTGTGATTGATATCTTATTATTGTGGATCTGTGACGAATTATATATCTTCTAATTGAGTAATTTTGGCATCCTCATAATTGGCACTCTCGCTTAAGTACTTAGTGGGTAGATCAAAGTATTTATAACCTAAGTGCTTTAGGCTTTTAACATCACCTTTCATCTTCGAAGCTTGTTTCATCTCGCTCCTTCAATCCAGTTTTCTCTGCATTCTAAGTTCACATTGCATGGCAACAGTTTCTCATCAAGTACTTGGTTGTAATTTCCTTAGTAGGATAGTTGACTCCATAAGGCACTGGTATCAGTCTTTCAAATTCAATCGAATCCTTCAATCTTGCTAGATCTTTCACAAGTATTTGGTCGTTTAACTGTGTTTCCCGAACTCGTTGGTTCTCAACTAGTTATCCTTCATTCCATTTCTATAGGGTCTATCCCCCTTAGTCTGCTATAAGGAGACAACTTAAATAGAGAGATTGGGGATCAGGGTGACAGCCCCAATCTGAACCGTTGTCGAAGTGCTTAGACATTCAATGCGACAACATTTTTTGGCGCCATTACCGGGGATAGAGTTTTTCTGTCCTTGGTCTCAACAACATTTTCAAATCTTCTAATATTTCTTCGCCATTCATTAACCCGTCACACGGCATAACATTTTCTGGTGTCATTTCATCATTGTATCTTTCTTCATATCACTAATCCTTTCATCTTTTGCACCTTTAGCACCTGGACATTTCGGTTGGCTTCTTGTTTGGGTGGCGACTCCACTTATTCATCTATTTACACCCAGACAAGAATTCCTCCTTGATATCCATCTGCTTCTCTCGACTGATTTTTCGGTTTTAGAATTAGATTCATGTTTTAGTGGCGACTCCAATTCTTTCATTTCTTACAAAAATTTCTGCTAAGAAGCTCGCTTTTTGTGGATCTCTTGACTTTTCTTGAACATACATCTCTTTCTCTAACATCCATTTGTTTTTTTTTCTTCATTTAAGTAAGTCATCATGGGTGATCCTTTTCATGACATTCCAAAAGAGGCCATTCGAAAAATGCCCGTGTTCTCGGGTGGTGATTTAGCCACTGCTCGAAATCATCGCTTAATGGTTACTTGTATAATAAACATATATTGTCTTCCTTCACAATATAATCGTGAAGATATGAAGATACGTCTCTTTGCCTGTTCCTTAGATGGTGATGCTAAGAATTAGTTGAGTAATTGGCCTGAGTATTATATTGATTCTTTGCAAACTATCGTCAATGCTTTTAAAGATGAATATATAAAACATGGTGGCTTGCCTTGTGCCCCCAGTACTATACAAAGGAATGAAAGTGATCTTGTAGAGAACTCAACTATCAATAGAAGAGTCCAAGACAATTCTCAGGATGAATCCACTTGTACCATGACAACACAAATTCATGATGGTGGTGAAGCAGAAACAAGTTGTCACATTAGTGTTGACAACGATAAGCATCTTGTTAAGGAATTGATTAATATGGTTAAGGATATACAATTGAATCAAGCTCAAATAACCAAGAATACAGAACTTAATCAGGGTTAGCTTATTAAGGATATGGAACTTAACCAAGCAAGATTAACAGCTGATCATACCAGGGAAATTGATGCTATACAAAACAAACTGTTAGCCTTAGAGGAAAAGATGACGATCATGGAATTCAATCACTCCAATCAAATGATTTCCATGGAAGAAAAGCATATTGAAGAAATGTCGATCATGGAATTTAATCACTCTAATCAAATGGCCACCATGCAGAATCATTTGATCACCATGGAAGCAAATCATGAGAGAGAAATGAACTATATGCATAATTTCTTCATGGCCATGTCTCTTCATGGAAACCGGTCAAATGTCTCTTCAGCACAGGTTATTGACTGTTGAAAAGAGTCATGCGAAGGAAATCAATATTATAAAGGTTAAGCATTCTAATCAAATGACTGTTATTCATAATAAGTTGGAAGAAATGGAAAGGTCACACATACAGAATGTCCAATCCACGTCAGAATTGTCAACAGATCATAGGCCTCCCAGTTTGCTGAAGCAAGCTCCATCCTATTATGAGGAGACCATTTGTTCCATTGAAAAGTGGTTGATTGAAGGTGACCCAGATAAAAGGAAAACCGAGAGGGATGAGGTTAATACATCACCCTTGACAGAGCAGATGCAGAATGAAGAGCGGCATGTCACATATATCTTGTTTACTTCGTCTAAAAGTTCACAGGCAGAATGTTCCACATCATCAACAATATAGCTTGCCACAAAGAAAAGCCAGAAGCGAAAAAGAAAAAGAATAAAGAAACGTTTCAAACTTTCAATACATCTGATGGCCGCAAGCAGCTCGATTTTCGGATAAGACAAAGTCCTACCGTATGCAAGATCGGAAATGGCACATCCGAGAAACAACCCACTTACTTGCCTGAAAGCAAGCACATGCTCAATATGCACTATATTGAACACATCTGATGCCACAGGGCATCCTTTGTATTGTATCCCTAACCTTACACTTAGTCCTTTCAACATTTCATTTTGTAGTTAGAGTAGATTTACATTTCATGTTGGTAGAATAGTCAATAAATAAAGAGCTTCTATTTTCATATGCTTAATGTTATATGATGTTTTGTGGATGGACACTACTTATGTAATTATGTGTGTTGCTTGGATGCAGATTCTGGATTTGCATATTCCTTTAATGAAGCAACGTGTCCCCAAGTAGAGTCAGATGTTGACCACTCTGTGTCAACGGCTCTATAGCAAGCAGTACACCCCCATTTTTGCAAATGGGATTTATCATGTTTGAAGTGTTCACGCTATTCAGATTTTGTCATTAGTCGACAGTTTTATAAATGATGTAAACCCATTCTTCATGTCAATAATATAAATGATCTCAGTAGGACCATCATGTATGTAACAACCTAGGTAAGCTTAGTATTTTGGTGACGATTTCTATCCTAGGAGGTTTTTCGTCTCACTGATTCATTTGTGTTTCTCGACACAAATGATCGGCAAAGTTTTCCCCTCCAGCCTCACCCCAAAGTTAGGGTGGATTTTTCTGTCAAGATACTAAGTGAGTCCTAGTGTTTTTTATTGAGCCTTTGTAAAAAGTAATTTGAGAATAATCCTAGCTAATTGACTAGATTATTTTATTACAAATTACTTGGTCTACTAGATCATGTTTTGAGTCGCAGAATTTGGTAGCTATTTGAGGGTCTATTCCAAATGGATTTTCCACTTTTCACTTGTCAAATTGTAATATCTTGTTGTAAAATATTTTAGTGCATGGTCCCTCACAATTAGACACCATGGATAAAGTATTAGAGGGTTGGAAAAATAATCAAATCCCCTCTTAGTAAATTTTCTGGCCAAATTAAATTAAAAATCCTAAGCCATAAATTTAATTAATTTTAAGTCCTAGGTGATTTAAAATTCTTCAAAGACAAAATTCGTGGGTCCCTAAAAAATATTTTTTAAAGGTCCCAGGCTAAGGGAATATTGAGAATTTTGAGAAATTTTGGACCCTTGGGTCTTGGTGGTTAAGTCAAAGTCAAATTTTTGAGGTAATTAACTCAAAAATATTATTTTTGAGTTAATTGAAGGGGAATTAAATGATAAATTCGAATTTCCTCAAAAATTTATAATT
Source organism: Pinus albicaulis (assembly GCA_034641835.2). Taxonomy (NCBI): domain Eukaryota; kingdom Viridiplantae; phylum Streptophyta; class Pinopsida; order Pinales; family Pinaceae; genus Pinus; species Pinus albicaulis. The sequence continues at coordinate 115,524,580 of CM076574.1, forward strand.
TCGACGGACCAGATTAAAAGATGATTAAATCTTTTTCGATGGTTGAGCTTACTTTGACAAGGATAACCAAACTAGCTGTTGGAGATTTTATCTTATAAATTAGAGGTCTTTGTCAGTTTTTCAATCATCTGATCTCTTGATTGTGTACTTGCTCTGGAAGCTCTCTTGTAATATTTTTGAATAATACAAATGAAGTCTCTGGGGTTTTATTTTGATGGTGGTGTTCCTCTTCAACATTTTATGGTAAACTTGTTCTTTATATTCTGCTGGTGATTATTTTAATGAATTGTTGATTAATGGCTCTTGTAGAGTAATCTATTGCATAGGTATCTTTCTTAGGTTACTGGATTTAGGGTAGGAATATTAATTGGATTGAATTAGCAGCTATCTCTAACTCTTGAAAATTTTATTTTTTATCTTATTTCTCTATTGATTTAACGGTATAACTTTAAGTGTGCATAAATCTTTCTGATTTAGAATTGGGCGTTTGGGGAAGTCCTCGGTTGGATCAGTTTACTCCCAGGAAATAAGATCTGAAGAGCCCTCTGGATCTAATTCCCCTGGCCTATTTTAAATTCTATTTTTACAAGGTTTTTCTAGAGCTTGTGCCTAAATAAAAAATTTATTTTAACTTTTATTGAATTTAAAGTTAGATCTGGCTAGTAAGAGTCTTAGATCTTCAGATCTGGGAGCGAAGTCATACTTATGCTCCTCAGATCTGACATATCTGCAACTCTTGTGCATAGATCTGTAAATATATTGTATAGATCTGTAATTTATATGTGTAGATCTGAATTTTTGTAACATAATTTTGAATTCTAACATCTGGGTTTTTTTAGAATTTTCGCTATTTTTGTACATATTGGGTATTTGGTTTTTCTCTTTTCACTTGTGTAGGAATAGATCTGAAAAATCAGCCAAGGAAATCTTCAGATCTAAGTCAGATCTAGATCCTGGAGGGCAAAATCTTGGCTCAATTTTTATTTGCAGGAATAGATTTGAAAAATCAACCAAGGAAATCTTCAGATCTGAGTTAGATCTAGACTCTTGAGGACATATAGGTTTTTGAGGCTATTTTTGCAGGATTTTGGTCTCAGAAAATTTTAATTTTCAAGGGGCAACATTATCCCAAAATTTCAACGATTTTCAACGGTGGGATCTTCTAAGCCTTGGGCTAAGGGTTTGATCTCTAAACTCTTATTTTGTGTAAATTTTATTACAGCAAGCTAATCACAAATAATGAGGCCCTAAAAACACATTTTATATGGTCAAAATTGTTTAGAATTGCAAAATCTTCATTTTCAAAATTTTTGGCCATTTGGGCATCTTTAATTTTTCTTAGATCTGACTTTGTGAATCTTGCTGGAAATTACTGCATAACTGTGAAAAATCAGATGTGAACATTTCTGATGCATATCCTAAATAAGGTCCAAAAAATTTGAATTTTTAAGTTTTTCGGCAAAACTTACTATTTTTAGACATTGTGGGGATCATTTTCAGTATTTTTAGTTTGCTGATTTGTTATCAATTTATTGCTGTTATAAACTTAATAGTTTTGAAAATCACGGAATCAAACTCTCTTAAAGCCTTAAAATTGAAATTTTCAAGTTTTAATATAGTTTTTGCTATTTCTGGAAGTATTTGGCAGCTATTTTTGGCAGTTTTATCTTGCTGATCTGTCACTGTTTCATTGCTGAAATAAAAATATCAAATTTGAAATTTCTCTTAATCAAGCCCTAAAAATTGATTTTTCTTCAAGTTCAATTATTTTTGCTATTTTTAGTCATTTTGGGCATTGGTGCCGGTATCGTTTGTTTGCTGATCTATGGTTTAAATTACTGCTGCAATTTATATTTTAGATCTGAAATCTTGTCGAAGAATATATCCTTAGTTTGACAATAGGAGAAAATTTAATTTTTGGATTTGCATTATTTTAAGAATATCATTTAATCCATAAATTGTTTAAAGAAGTGTTTGTTTAACATTAGAATTTCATGGTGTTTCTTGATTATTAATTATTGAGATTTAAATTCTAATTATTTTCTTATGCTTCAGCTGGGTTTGATGATTATTGGCATCTGAACTTTTGAACGTTTTCTATTGATTAAAATGTGTAATTAAGTCTAGTTTCATTTACTTGAATTTGGATATTTATTGAATATTAATGTTTGGGAAATTCTTTCAAGTAAGTGTGATTAATATTTCATTATTGTGGATTTGTGACGAATTGTATATCTTCTAATTGAGTAATTTTGGCATCTTCATAATTGTCTCTCTCGCTTAAGTACTTAGTGGTTAGAACAGATTATTTATAACCTAAGTGCTTTAGGCTTTTAAGATCACCTTTCATCTTCGAAGCTTGTTTCATCTCGCTCCTTTAAACCATTTTTCCCCGCAATCTAAGTTACCATTGTATAGCAGCAGTTTCTCATCAAGTACTTTGTTGTAATTTCCTTAGAAGGATAGATGACTCCATAAGGCACTGGTATCAGTCTTTCAAATTCAATCGAATCCTTTAATCTTGCTAGATCTTTCACAAGTATTTGGTCATTTAACTGTTTCTCGAACTCGTTGGTTCCCAACTAGTTCTCCTTCATTCCATTTCTATAGGGTTTACCTCCCTTAGTCTACTATAAGGAGACAACTTAAATAGAGAGATTGGGGATCAGGGTGATAGCCCATGATTTGAACCGTTGTCGCGGTGCTTAGACATTCTGTGCGACAACAGGACTTCAACAACGCAGAGAAGATGGGCTCACGCAGTGTAGTGTTGCAACATGACAATGTCTCCAGGAGGACTGCGTTGTTCAACATCCAGGGAACTTCAGTAGTGGAGGACAACTTGACTTATTTGTCAAATAGTTGGGCAGAGTCTTTCAATTGCTTACTTCTCAACAACTGAGTTGTAGTGCAGCAGTGCTATAGGCAGCATGATGCAACAATTTGAGAGGCAACTGCAGTACAGATGTGGCAGTGGCATGGGAAATAGTGCAATGGAAGGAGGGCAGTAGACCAAGCATCAACAACACAGATCCAGTACTCAAGATCTTGTGATACATGGTGTGATGTATTGCTAGAGCACACTCCTGATGCTAAGAGGGAGTGTTGAGATTTTGTGTATTTGGGGTAGCATGAGTTGTGCTCCAGGTCCCAAAATTTGTAGAGGGACTAGAGTACACTTGATCTACAAGACCCATAAATGGATTTGAGAAATTTCAGTGGGTGTTCAAGTTATTCAAATAATTAATTATTTTTAATGGATTTGCTAAGTCTAACTTAGGAAAATAAAATAATTAAAGTGAATTAATTAACACATGTGCTGAAATTGTCTTAAGTCACATGGATCAAACAGTCTTTTAATCTCAAACGTTGATGGATGATTTAATCTCAGTCGTTGAAGGGTACAATGAAAAAATATAAGAGAAAGGCTTGAGGGTCAGTTGAAAACACACAAATTTTTGGTAGAACTAAGGAATAGATCTGGAATTCTAGGGCGGGTTTGCTAAGAATTTCCAGAGGAATTTCCTGCAGTGAGGGGTAGTATTGGCCAAGGGAATGATCTGATTCCAGGGCCAAGAGATAGCAAGAGGCAAGAGGAGAAACATCAAGGACAATGCAGAGGAGCTTCAGAGCCAGGCAGTCTAGCAGGGACAGTGCAGAGACAGCTAGGGCCATGCAGTGCTGACGATGGCCTAGCAGAGGTAGCGTAGACTCTCCAGGGGTGACACAGGCCTTCCTAGGGCCATGCAGAGGCTGATGCAGGCCTTCTAGGGAAAATCTGGGGCTTCAGAAGCTGCGCTGAGGGTTTCTAGAGTCAGATCCGGGCTGAGTCTTGTAAATCCTGTTTTAGGGTGTGGATCGGTTAGATATTTGGCACTAGATCTTCAGGTTAGCTACAGATTTGATATCTTTTATTCTCTGTCGGGTTTTCCAAGTTTGGAACCCAGATTTGCTGTACTAAGAACTACTTAATAATAAACCCTCATATCTGCTGTACTGGTTTTCCCGCTTTGGGTTTTTCTGGTGTCTTATGTCCAAAAATCCATGTGTCACTTTGTTGCATGAGTGTATTATTCAGTAAATGATCTGCATGTGTAGGCTGTAGTTGTGTTTATTTTCGGTATTTTATGAATCTAATTTCTGGAAATAACTTGTATTAATTAAATCAAGTAGGAGAAAATAAACCAATACACTGCAGCAGAATTTTCGCACTTGAGGATTTTCCTAACAAAGTGGCTCAACGTTGAGTTCACACCAACAAAGTGGATGTTAACACCCAGATTAGTAGCTTTGGCAAGTCCCGGTCAAGATGCCAAACAGTAAGCACACAAGTGATGCTGCCACTGTCACCTCAACGCACTCTCCTCTCACTTTTGGCCAACTTTGAGAATTCCACAGGGTGTATTCCAAACTATGCACACTTCACCAATGATCTCATAATGACTAGTGCCTATAAACACTCAAATAATAGAGGTTAAGAGTTAAAGAAATCTAAAATATCAACCTGATGTAAGTTATTATACTGCACAAAATTCATACCAACAAAGAAAATGCTCAATAAGTGAAAGAATAAGCCCTAGAAAAGCACAAGAATTGAGTTTGAAGAATCCTCGCCAATCTTAGGTTGAAATACCTTGATATTACTCCCTGGAATGTGGTTGGAAATGAAGATGAGGCTTGGTGCTCTGAGCCTTCAGACCTGCAAATCTGCAATAAAATGTAGAAATCAACAAGCTGCAGCCCACTTTGAGGCCACCTGCAAATCTTAAAACAACCATGAAATATGTGGCTATTGGTTGGAAGTGTTAGTATACTGAAATACAAATCAAATAAACCTTGAATACTGAGTAAAAGGAAATGTATTCAAACCTAGAATTTCCTTCTCAGTTTGAGGGATGAAATTGCCAAGAGGTTAAGAATGAAGTTGTCCTAAAACAACGTAAAACCTGTTGCAATGCTTGGCACAACTCAAAACACTTCTAAATGTAAATAATATTAATTTGAAATACTTCAAAAATGTTAATGGAGCTTAGAAGGGTTAGAAGAGACCTTCCACGAAACCCTGGGCAAGGAATCTCACCAATCCTTAAGCTAGGATTGCTGAAAATAAAATCAGATTGATGAATCCACTTTCAAAACCCTCAAAAATCTATTAGATAACCTTTACAAGCAAAAAATAACAATTCCGCTAGATTTTAAGACATTCAATGTGGCATGGATTCCAAGAAAATGAGTCTAGAATCAAATTATAGTCCATGAAATTTTATCTAGACATAAAAGTGAATAAATTCACTTGTTTACTTTTTACTTTTTGGTGGTTGGATGTTTCTATTTTTTATTATTTATAATTTTTCTATTTTTAGGGCCCTTTTGAACAATAGAAATAAATAAGGACAATTGCAAGAATTTGTAAAAATGTTTTTGGTTGGTCGTTGGATTAGGGCTTGAGTGCCTTATTGCCACTAGGGCTATTGGGTTCAAATTGATGCCCTCTTAAGTTGGTTGATCAATGCTTGTCAATTAGGGTAAGACGTGGAACCTTAAAAGTTTAATCACCTCCTTGCCTAATCAAAACAAGTTATGAAACCAAGCCCTATTAGAAGGGATTCCACACAAAAGAGCCTTCAACCATAAGATCAACTATTGCGTGAAATAAAATGAAACCCTTATTGAGGAACCTTAGGTATAGCCCAACTTATGTCACAAGGTTCGTCGAACTTCAACCTTGAGGATTGAAATTTGGTGAGCCTAAATTTTTTTAGGTTCGACTATCATGTCCCATTTTATTTTCCTCTATAGTACAACTAGGGTGGATTTCCAGGGCACGAGATCTAGTTCAGGGGAGTAGGATTATGTCATCATGGGTCTCGAAGGAGTTTTGAGGGGTTTTTATGGGATTTGTTGGCATTCGCTTAGCATATACCATCATCAACACAATTTTCCTTTCATTCTATTACATTTCGAAAACTTTAAAAAAATAGAGTTATTAATGGGTGAGGTGGCATTTTAGGAGGAATATTTGATGGAATACTTCAGTGTAATCGCTCGTTGGAATTGGAATGAGAAGATCTACAAGATGGAATGCTTAGAAGTGACTTCCAGTGGTCGGAGAGAGTATGGTGGGTGGTTGATCATTTTCCCATGTTAAATAATATGGAATAATTCTTTGGTTTCAAGGTTGGCTACAAGGAAGAAGGTTGTGATTATGAGGAGTGTAATGTTGTGTCAAATCCCACTCCTAGGGATCGTATAGCCATGGAACAGATGTTTGACATACATGATGCTGTAAAGCGAAAAGAGGATAAGTAAACATTGGTACCCCTCATGACCCAAAGATTATCAAAATAGGGAAGGGCACCACCGAGGAGGAAAGGAAAAAATTCTTGAATTTACTTCAAGAATATAGGGATGTTTGGGCCTTTTCATATGAGGAGGTTATAGGGAGGATGTTATGGAGCATACTATCCCTCTAAAGGATGAAAATGCCAAACCCTTTAGGCAAAAACTTAGGCAAATAAATCCTAAGTTAGCCCCCTTGGTGCAAAAGGAGTTGCAAAAGATGCTTCAAGGTGGAATTATAGCTCACACTAGGCATTCCACATGGTGCTTAAACTTGGTTATTGTGAGAAAGAAGAATGGATCAATTAGGATATGTGTAGATTTTCGAAATCTTAATTTAGCTTGTAAAAAGGATAATTACCCTTTACCCAATATGGAAACATTGTTGCAAAGGGTAATAGGATTTTGAATGATGTCTTTGTTAGATGGATTTTCAGGATATAACCAAGTCACGGTGAAGAAGGAAGACAGGCATAAGACAACATTCTCCACACCCTGGGGTACTTTTGAGTATTTAAAGATGCCTTTTGGATTGACAAATGCTGTAGCAACTTTTCAAAGGGCTATGGACTATGCCTTTAAGGGTCTAATTGGGAAATTCATTGAGATTTATCAAGATGATTTAATTGTCTTTTCTAAAAATGGAATTTCTCATATTAGCCTTTTAAGACAGATATTTGACAGGTGCAGAGAGTATGGGATATCTTTAAATCCTGCTAAATCTATTTTTGGAGTGACTGAAGGGAAGTTGCTTGGTCACATCATCTTGAAGGATGGAATCAAGATTGACCCTGAGGGAGTTGAGGCAATTCAAAAGATTCCTCTGCCTCACAATATCAAAACCCTTCAATCCTTCTTAGGAAAGATCAATTTCCTCAGGAGGTTCATTCCAAATTATGCTGAAATTGCTAAACCCATTCAAACCCTTTTAAAGAAAGATGTTAAGTTTGTCTGGGGAAAAGAGGGGAGAATAGGTTTTCAGGAAATTAAGGTTTCTATTGGTAAGGCACCTGTTCTAGTGAGCCCTGATTATTTGAAGGATTTTTTGATTTTCTCTTTCGCTTCTGAAGATACTATTGCTGGAGTGTTGCTGCAAAGGATCAATGAAGGGTATGAGCAGCCTATTGCCTCATGAGTAGATCCCTTCAAGGTTCTGAGTTGAAGTATAGCACCTTGGAAAAACAGGCTTATGCCTTAGTCAGGTTCCTTAAGCAATTTAGAGTTTATGTGGGGTATTCAAAAATAATCGCGTATGTCCCTCACTCTGTAGTAAAGGATATTTTAACTCAGGCTGATTGCTTAGGAACTCGAGTTAGGTGGGTCTCTAAAATTCAAGAGTACGATTTAGATATTAGACCTACCAAGCTAGTAAAAGGCTAGGGATTGGCTAATATCTTGACTGAGGGGAATGAGAAAGCGTTAGGAGTGATTTGTCAAAATGATCTGGAATTAACTTCATCAGAACTTCAAAGATTGAGTCAACTAGAATGGTATAAAGACATTATTTATTACTTGCAAAATTTGTCATGTCCTGACCATTTAGTTGGCCATAAAAGAAGAGCGTTAAGGCTTAGAGCAACTAAGTATTGCATTGTGAAGGATGGTCTGGGTTGGAGAAATCTGGAGGGGGTAATACTTAGATGTGTTGATGAAGCTAAGGCCAAAAAGCTTCTATCTGAGTTTCATTCAGGATTTTGTGGAGGACATTACGCTGCTAAGACTACTACCCATAAAATCTTGAGAGCTGGTTATTTTTGGCCTTCTATTTTTGCCGATGTGCACAAGTATGTTAGAGGTTGCCAAGCTTGTTAGCTTTTCACTGGGAAGCAAAAGTTAGCTTCTTTGCCTCTTCAGCCTGTGGTCGTGGAAGCTCCCTTTCAACATTGGGGGGTTGACTTTATAGGGAAATTTAATGAAAATTCTAGTAATGGCTACTCGTGGATTTTAACTGCCACTGATTATTTTACTAAATGGGTAGAAGCCATCCCTACAAGACACGCCACCGACAAAGTAGTGATGGACTTTCTTGAAGATAGGATTATCACTCGTTTTGGTGTCCCTGCTAAAATTACAACAGATAATGCCAAGGCTTTTAGCTTTGTCGAATTCTCATCTTTCTGCTTTAAGTATGGCATTGTCTTATCCCATTCATCAAGCTACTATCCTCAAAGTAATGGTCTGGCCGAGTCTAGCAATAAAAATTTGATAACCATAATAAAAAAGATATTAGGGGATAATAAGAGAGAATGGGATAGCAAAATTAAATATGCTTTGTGGGCTGATAGGATTACAAAGAAGAATTCTACTGGAAAGAGTCCCTTTGAACTAGTGTATGGCTTGGATGTTACCCTTCCTTTGCATTTGAGACTCCTAGCTTACTAATTGCTACAGAGTTTTACATCTGATAAGGATGCTGTGCAACATAGGATTGATCAAATTGTAGAACTGGATAAAACTAGGAGAAGAGCCTTTGAAAATTGTTGTAAAAATCAATCTAAGGTATATTGCTCATACCCTTCATTGATGTAAGGTAAAACATTTTAATTCCTTAAATTTTGCAACAAGTTTAATTCTATGGTACTTGGAACTTTTCTTACTTTTGCAACTTCATTGCTTGTTTTCATTTTAATGATCATTATGCTTATGGATGATTGATATATCTTGTTTCATTGGCAAATACCCTTATTTGGTGTTGCAAATTTAATTGCATGTTGTTATCTTGGTCTAACATTTGAGTTTTTTTATCATGTCATTTACATTCTCCAAAGTAGAACACTAATTGTTTCCTTTTGAGCAAGATAGTTTCTCATGCTTTGATTCATAAATCTATTTATCTTGAGAGCATTTCTGAGATCTTGTGCTAACAGTGTTTTGTTTCCATTTCAGGATTACAGTGTTCTCATCTCTTTGGGCATTTCTTTTACTTTTGAGCACGTTATTTGTAAAGGCACTGGTTAAATGGTTTGTCATTATTTCAAAGTTGCTCATAAATGCTCATGAATTTTCAAAAGTAATCCAGTTTCACTCTAATATTCTCCTAGAAACTCAAATCTTTAACTTAGTTTTCCATTTAGGGACCACCTCCCATAGCTAACCTAGGAGATAGCTTAAACGGAGAGAGTTGGGAATAGGTGACAACCCCTTCTCTGAGTTCCTTGCCACCAACCACACCTGTGGGGTTGAAGGCTTTTCCCACTAACTGTAGGTAGCTGTAGGCGGCAAGCGATAACATGACTTTAATTAGTTGCTTTAATAAATTAAAAGAGGGGAAAATAATTAATTGTAGGAAAAATGGCCAAAAGTGATTCAGTGAAATAAAATAAAATCAAAAGTTACTTAGATGGTGTCAAAAAGGAGTTTCTAGAATAATATTAAAATAATCAAAATAAGATGCTTTTAGAGACTTGGAGATCTATCTCTGGAGTCTTTAAAGGAAGATGAGGAGATGATTTGGGACATCTTGGATTTGAGCATTTGTCTTTGGTGTGGATTTGAGAATTCAGTTCTCAACCATAGTAGCCTCAGGACGGAAACCCTCAGATGATTGAGTGAGAGTGGGCGAGTACCCAACTATCCCCTTGGTGAATTCATTCATAATTCACCGGTTGTATTCAGTAGTTTAGTATTTTGGAGGCCAAATGCAACATTATTGGAGATCTTTTGAGGCCATTACCTCAGCCATATCACTGTGTCTTGTATCAACATATTTTCATATAAATAAAATAAGGCTGAGATTCTCTCCATATTATCTTGTTTATTTTCAGTTGCAGAATATATTTTCAGTTGTTGTTGATTTTGTGGTTTAAAATTGTGCACACTGTTTATTCAAATTAACGACAAATTTTTGGAAGCAATTTTCTGCAAAATTTATATTTGGGATATTACAGTGGTATCAGAGCTGGTGTTCCTGCCAGCATGAGGGTTTTAATTGCAGATTGTCAAAGGTCTATTTTGAAGGTGCCAACGCCATCATTTTGTTACGAAAAAAATTGTTCTGTGCATTAACTATTCAACAATTTTTTGCTGCATAGTGTCGGCCAAAGTTCATTGATTTTGTTGAGTGCTTAATAATCACTCGACAAATCTAAAAGTCAAAATTATTAAGCAACATCTCTTCATTTAAAGGAAGGTGGGCCAAAGCAAGGTTAGATAAAGAAAATTTCGGGGTCAGTATCTGAGGGACATCATTTTTATACACCGTAGCCTCTGCGTTTTTCAGAAGGAGGAATTCCTTCTCACTCACAGGCTGAGCTTATTTCGATGGTTGGCGGCTTAAGATAATCCCATGATGGCCATGGTATAATTCAACACCGGTTGACTGATTGAGAGGGCTGCAAGATTCCTTCATGAGGCATCACTAATCCACAGAGACCGAGTTCTTTTCCCCATGGTGCGAGTTTATCTACCTGAAGATCTAGCGGTAGAGGCCGAGTGGTATTTCACTCTTGAGATCAAATGGAAAATTTAGATTGTGCGCGGAGGGCCGAATTAGTCCAATCAGTTGACAAAGAGGATTCTAGATTTGAAGCGCTGAATTGCCAGACGAGTTATCAAGCCTAATATATATGAGGCTGAGCCGATGGCTGATCCATGAACTATACATCCATGAGTGTAATTTGGTGATCGATTTGGAATGGTGTGCGCTTGTAATGACTGAAGTGTTGGGTGATAAAAAACCGAGAGTTGATTGAACCGAGCAAGTGCGTGTATCTCTTGTGGATGTGTGCATGATTGATCATATGATGCTAGATGGATTGGAGGCCGTTTACATGCGCTCTAGTGGAGTGCCTATGAGAAATTTCTAGCATAATACGAGGCATAGTGCGCATTCTACTTGTGTATAAAGGATCATTGACAGAGGAGCACTGTGCGTGTGACACTTGCGCACGAAGAGAAGTGATCAAATCAAATTAGAGCAATTCTATTGTAGATAATTGCATTATTTTTCAATCATTTTCTCATTACGTTCACCCCATAACATCATATCATGATTATCAATTATGTAGAGAGAACAATAAACATCAACAATGCAACGTAACAGTAAGGAACAACAAAAGAAAAACATATACAATAGAGACACTCGGATTTAGGCCAGAGACCAGGGAAAAATCACACAAGGGGGAGAACCCAACCAAATTCTTCTTCTATTAGATATTCATCAATTGTTCAACTGAGATACAAAGCACAATGAGAATAAGATACAACAATCACATTAGGGCTCCTAGGGCCAACCCAAGTCATTTCACAACTTCGTTTGTGAACTGAACGAAATATGTCCAAGTAGTAAGAGAGCTGCTATCATATTAATCTCATATACAATAGCAATTTTTCCATCCATCATGTTATCACTGTCATCAAGGTCACTGTCACGACCACACTGTCATGTCACAGACATTGTCACATCAAGATCATTGTTATGCATCATTCATCGTGATGGAGATAAGTCATAACATGTCACTGCCATACACCAAAGGTTACAACCAAGTTTGCTATGTACATATGGATCACTGTACTATAAGTTCACTGCCATACTATCATGTCAAGGTTACAGTCATTTACCGTCACAAATATGCTGCCTTATATACATATGAATCAATGTTATCAGAACCGAACCGATGATCAAACCAAAAAATCTTGTGGACCGGGAACCGGTAAAAAACCGAACCAAAACCCGATTGACCAAAAACACATAAAATATTCAATTTTTAAAGAAAAACATATATATACATGTGCATCCATATGAATCCAAACTATTTATACACAAAGAAATAAAAGTTCTCATTTATGTAGCATGTAAGGGTGCACATAAACAAAATAACATTGAGTGCAATCCATCCTTGAACCGAAAATACATCAACAAATATTCTCTAGATGGCCTCTAACATCCAAAAAAAATCATGATACAACAAATACATACATATCATCAAAATCATTGCCTATATTGGGATCTTCATCATCAGTATAACCTCTAAGCATTAAAATAAGATAGAAAAAACGTAGCATGTCAAGTCAAGATTTTGTTTGAGTAATGGGTACATTTTTAGTAGAGTCATGATAGAGGGGTTCGACAATCAATGCCACTAACATCAAAGTACATAGAGGGATTGGTGCTCTTTATTAAATACTAGTTCCTTACCCTCATACATGACAAAATCCAATGGAAATGTTGTAATCCCTGCAATCTTGAAATCCTGAAAAATTGTTAAGTCTGTTGGATTTTGTGTGAAATCTAAAATTCTACTTTTTCTGGATGAAATGCAATGGGTTTGGAACCACTCTCAGAGATCCCGAGTCATTTCATGGTAGTGTTAAAAATTTAAGTAAAAAGATGGAAATGAAAAATTAAGGAGAATGTCACTTTTACTGAGAATGTCACTTTTAAGAAGAATTTAACATTACCATTAATTACATGGCAATAATAGGACCTTAGGACCATAGGCTTGAATATTAGGTTGGCCTAAGGGAGAATTAGAAGTTGGCTAACCAAATGAAAAAAAAAGGGCAAATTTTTATGCTGATCTGGGAAGGTACAAACCGCACGGAACTAGTCTTGAACGCGTTGGTTCTATTAAATAACTAGCTAGTTCAGAGGTGCAGTTCGAATTGGTTTTGGCCAAAAACGGCCGGATCGACCAGTTCCACTGGTACCAGTTTGGTTCTGATAACATTGATATGAATACAACTGTTAGGTCTTCGTTGTCATTAGCATTAGCATTACTGTCATCATAGTCTCTTTGTCTCATATAAATATAACCAACAGGGACATACATTAATTGTCATATCAGAGGTTATTGCCATATGCCAAAAATTATAGGGGCAACAGTGCAACCGTAGGGATAGAGCTATCATAGATACAATTTGAGCTTAGATATATGATCCAAGCCCATAACAAAATGAGTCATAATATATGTAGGTTATGATGAATAGACACAAACCATAGATATAAAGCTAACCACTTATATAACATATGTGAGTCACCTCGAATGCGAGCCACTTATAGAAAATATATGAGCTATATCAATGCGAGCCACCAGAAATATGTTGATGCCATTGTATAGTATAACAATACACAAAGTATAGACAAATCACCACATAGATATGTCCATGTCACATTGAGATGCGATACCATTGTGTAGAGTAGAGAGACATTGCCATTTGTGATAAGTGTGAGCCATAATATGAGGCACTGTTACATAAATAATTCAAACCAGAGATAAATGGTCAGAGCCACATAAAGATATATGGACCATCGAGACACTGTGTTATGCATGCCATCGAGCCACTGTGATAAGAATTGAGCCACTCTGATGAGTACGCGAGTCTCATGTGGACCATAGATATATGATGCGAGTCATAGAACCAATATGTGTGAGTTATTGCAATACATGCCACTGTGATAGCGAGCTGCGGGCTTTTGATTCGAGCCATGGTAGAGAACTGCGAGCTATAGAACTTTAATGCGAGCCACTATCCTTAGAAAGCGAACCTCAGAGACATAAATACAAAGTGAAACATAATGTATATTAGCCTGCCTCAGAAATAATTCGAACTTCTGCCTTTTGAGTGGAGGAGTAAATTATTCTTTGACATAGATTCTTCCTTTGGCAAATGGGTATAATCCTTGCTAGAGCCGACTCATCAATTTGGAGGGAACAAATACTTAAATTTAAATTCATTCATAATAACATTTAAATATATTTTCCAATGGCTAGCTTAAATAATTTTGTTACATTAATTAATAATATTTCTTTATCTAGTTTGGATTTTCTCTTTTGACGAATTTAAATCCTCGTTGGGGCTTAATGGGCTTTCCTTGGGGTAGCTTGGTTTCCCTTTGGGGAAATTCACTCCGAAGCTGCTTAAATTTCAACACTCCCTCTCAGTTAGGGAGAAATTTCCATCTGCATCATAAATCTCATCTCGAATGTCTCATCATCGTTGTATCGTGTCTCATCTCATTTCATTTTGTCTTGTAGAAGAAGAATAATCCACAATCGACGGTAGGGGAGGTCAATTAGATCCTCCAAACCCTAGTAGTCTCTAGGTCATGTTTCATGACCTTTATCTCAACTGTATAAACAAGACATCTCATCATATCCCGTTTCAACTTGTCTCTCGTATGATCAGCTACTGAACAATAATGTCTCAATCTAAAGAAGAAGAATCTTCATAGGGGAGTTCCTTAAGGACACTACCATAGTATATCTTCGATAATGAGGAAGGTCCTAGGGGACACTCTCACCCCATGTCTCTACTAGTAGGGAAGGTCCTAGAGGACACTCTAACCCTCTGTATCCACGGTCAATAGGGGAGATTAATCTACCACCCTATATATCCGATCGAAAATAGGCAGGATGCCACTTACCATGAGAGGTATGATCACACTCTATCCTATTGTTCGATAATAAGCGGGATATGACTTACCATGAAAGGTAAGGGTCACAATCTATCCTATTGTTTGCTGATCATCCCACCTTGACCCTCAATAGTGAAGTGGTAGAACATCTGCATCCCATCACTTGAGTGAGATACTACTTATCATAAATGGTAGGGATCACACCCTATCTCAAGTCTCCTCACCCATTGTCCATATGGGTGGTAATCCCAATGAGCCAAGGTTGTGGGTAGGATGCATCCTAAGGTATACCTTGTCAAGTCCCAGACTTGATGGTAAGGGGAGATACCCACTCGTCACAAGTGACAGGGATCTCACACACACCCTACAGTGACAATAGGTAGGATACTACTTACCATGGAAGGAAAGGATCACAGTCTATCCTATTGCCTAGAGTTCCTCAATTCCTCTCCCTGGGAGCTCAAACAAGGGGGAAGAGCATAGCTCAGTGTTCTCGATCAACCGTGACCGTTTCCTGGGAGGGTCACATCGACCAGTCCAAGCTGCTCTCTAAATACCAGGTACCTACCTTTCAGTAAAGGCTTGGTAAGAATGCTATCTGCTCATCTACGAAAGCCTCATTGCTTCCATTCCACAACAAATCAAGGTCAGAGCCTCACTGCTCCCTCTGCACCATATCTCTAATCTCAGAATGCTTGGACCGATCATAAAGCACGAGATTCTTTGAAAGTCAGACCCCACTCATATTATCATGATATATCATAGTGATGTTGAACGCATGCTCAAAAAACTCACCAAAGAGCTTTCTTGATCACACTGCCTCATAGCTAGCCATGCGAGCAACAATTTTTCTTCCTTATCCGTACTCAAATCAACAAACTTCTGTTTCTAACTCGTCTAGGAAATCATTGAAGACCCCAAGCTACAACAACACCCAGATGTGCTTTTCCTGTCAACAACATTTTTAGTCTCAGTCAACATCGGTGTATTCATCAAGTTTTCCATAGTGTGTCTTAGGCCATGATTAATAGTTTCATGTAGATATTCAACAACAACCCAATGTACATGTTCAGGCTCTTTCTAGCTCAGAGTACATAATGCAAAGCAAGGATCCATCTGATTGTCAGTGTCTGCACATCATGGGATGCATCAAATCTGAATCTGAAGAGGAGTCTCTCTCAAATTCTTCACTATAATTTATCATGCCAATTCTTTGACACCATACTTCTCTTAACAAGGAAGTCCTCATCATCTATTCTAATCTCAAGATGTTGATCATCAGGACTCAAGGGTCAGCGCCCTCTAGGACTGAATATGAAGATGATTTGATCCCGTCATAAATAAATTGTCGGCATATATAATCAAATATTAGAGGCATCCATGCAACCTTGAAAAGAGGTTGGTGTTTGAATTCGACGACCATCAATCCATGTATGCCAAGATCAGAGGGTTTGCTCGAGTCCATATGGGACTTTCTTCTCTCTGTAATCATGAATCTCATCTCATGTGCGTTAAAGCCTTAAGGTAGCTCCAAGTATCCTTCTTCGTTATATACCTCATGGAGGAGACCAACTTCTCATACACTTGATTAGTGCATTCAGCATCCGGAGCTACAATCCTTTATCATTGATGATTTTAATATTGCAGAAGCATCTGACACTATTGTATCTTGTTGTCTCGTATGGTCCTTGCATGGACATATAACTCATATCTTCTCATGAGACTGTTGCATTCAACCTGACAATCTAGTCCCTCTAAATAGTAAGCTTCTTCAAACATAGATATCAACGTGGGATCCTTCCTTCAAGGTTCGAGCTCTTGTCCAACTTCCAAGTATATACTCTAATCATGGGATGGTTCAATATCCTTCTCAGTCTCGATATTGAGGACTAGGTCCTTACACCCATCCACTGTACCTCATGACCCCAGGATAAGAGCAAGATAAATAATAGCAAAATAATTACTCATAATGATAGTGTACTTAATGATAAGGCATGGTTGTCTATCTTCTCCAGATATGAGAGTGGCGCTTTCATTGACCTGCACCAACTCCCTCTTAGAGTTTACTCTTCCTACACTATTTTGTATCCTGATGATCCACAAGATTTGTTTTCCTTGATCACATCCTCATCCAAGAATTTAGTGAGAGAATCATTCAAATATTCATGCAGGAAGAATGAACAGTAATCTAAAATAATAAATCTAAACAAGAGTAGTATCATAAAGAAATAACATAAGTCTGAAAGTACTTATCTTTGATGAGGATTTCAAGAAGCTATTAGCTACCTCTTAATCCCGTGTCCAGGAGTCACCACAGTCCATCAACCATATGTAAATGTCATCTACAGAAGAAATGCACCATCTTGAATACCACCTGTATCCTTTGTTTCCTTCATCACCAACCAAACTTGACTATCAATGACACCTGGATCTTGCCTCATACTCATCTAGGGTGAATCTGTCCCAAATAATCTTCTCATAGTTGATATCATATAAAGAAATTCCGACTCACATTAGGGTTTTTTCTGAATCTGTCGCAGGTACTTGAATAACTAAATGGATTCTTACTGATCACATCATACTAAGGTTCCAATATTCTAAAACCTAGGCCACTCCTAGGGTTTCTCCCAAACCCTAGCTTCCATTTGCAAGGACAAAGGATTTTCCTAGGGTTTCCTTCAAACCTTAGCATTCTTTTAGATCTCTGCCATCTTCAACCCTTTCACTTTGTTTGACCATAAACTCTATAGGTGTCTTCACGGGGGTGATCTTAATGACTTTTCTTCAACCCAACTCCGATACCATGTTAATTTTTAGGGCTAGATTGGTCTCTGCTATAGATATTTGCATTATTTTTCAATCATTTTCTCATTACATTCACCCCATAACATCATATCATCATTAGCAATTATGTAGAGATAACAATAAACATCAACAATGTAGCGAAACAATAAGGAATAACAAAAGAAAAACATGCACGATAGAGACACCAGGATTTAGGTCAGAGACCAGGGAAAAGCCCCACAAGGGGGAAAACCCAACCAAATTCTTCTTTTATTACATATTTATCAATTGTTCAGCTGAGATACAAAATACAATGAGAATTCTTTTATTAGATATTCATCATTTGTTTAGCTGAGATACAAAATTCATTGAGAATAAGATACAATAATCACATAAGGCCTCCTAAGGCCAACCCATGTCAGTTCCCAACTTCATTTGTGAATTGATCGAAACAAGTCCAAGAGAGATGCTATCATATTACTGTCATATACAATATCACATTTGCCATCCATCATGTTATCATTGTCATCAAAGTCACTATCACAACTACATAGTACACTGTCATGTCATGGACACTGTCACATCAAGATCATTGTTATGCATCATTCATCATCATGGAGATAAGTCATAGCATGTCACTACTATACACCAAAGGTTACAACCAAGTTTTCCATGTACATTTGGATCACTGTCCTATAAGTTCACTGCCATACTATCATGTCAAGGTTATAGTCAATTACCGTAACAAATATTCTGCCTTATAGATATCAGTGATATGAATACCATTGTCAAGTCTTCGCTATGATTATCATTATTGTCATCATAGTCTCTTTGTCTCATACAAATATAAGCAACAGGGACATACATTAATTGTCATATCAGAGGTTATTGTCAAATGCCAAAAATTACAGGGGCAACAATACGAGCTGCAGGGATAGAGCGATCATAGATACAATGTGAGCTTAGATATATTATCTGAGCCCAAAACAAAACGAGTTATAATTTATGCGGGTTATGATAAATAGAGCCAAACCGTAGATATAAAGCAAACCACTTATATAACATATGCGAGTTAGCTGGAATGCAAGGCACTTCTAGAAAATATGTGAGTTATATCAATGCGAGCCACCATAAATATGTCGATGCCAGTGTAGAGTATAACGATACACAAAGGATAGAGAAATCACCACATAGATATGTCGATGCCACACTGAGATGTGATACCACTGTGTAGAGTAGAGAGAAGCGACCCTCTGTGATAAGTGCGAGCCATAATACAAGCCATTGTCACATAACTAATTTGAACCATAGATAAATGATCAAAGCCACATAAAGATATGCGAATGATCGTGCCACTGTGTTATGGATGCCATTGGGCCACTGTGATGAGTATGTGAGTCTCATGCGGACCATAGATATAGGATGCGAGCCATAGCAACGTGTGAGTTATTGCAATACGGGCTATTGTGATAGCGAGCCACAGGGCTTTGATTTTAGCCATTATAGAGAATTGCGAGCTACAAGACTTTAATACGAGCCACCGTCTTTAGAAAGCGAACCTCAGAGACATCAGAAGAAAGCGAACCATAATGTATATTAGCCCGCCTCAGAAATAATGCAAACTTCTGCATTTTGAGTGGAGTAAATTAGCCTTTTATATAGATTCTTCCTTTGATGAATGGGTATAAGCCTTGTTGGAGCCGACTCATCAATTTGGAGGGAATAAATCGTTAAATTCAAATTCATTCATATAACCTTTAGATATATTTTTGAATTGGCTTGCTTAAATAATTTTGTTACATTAATTAATAATATTTCTTTATCCAGTTTAAATTTTCTCTTTTGACAAATATAATCCTCTTTGGGGCTCAATGTGCTTTTGTTGGGGTAGCTGAGTTTTTCTTTGGTGAAATTCGTCCTGAAGCTGCCCAAATTTCAACAGTGGTTTGTTTTGGGAGTGTGCCCTTGGGAGTTTTCTCGCTAACCTTTCATTTGTAGTGTGATTCTATAGTGGGATTGTGGTGGTGGGAGGGGAGGGGGGGGAGCAATTTTGATAACACTGAGTTGAGGTGATTAGTTTAATTTCATAATACAGTGTCTGATACCACATAGCAATACACGAAATATTGCTAACATATCTTTGTTGTATGTAGACTTGCTCCTCTCTTTATCATTCAACTTTAATATTTCAAAGATGTTTCTCTAATATTATAAGAGTGTCACAACAAGAAAAAACATAGAGGAAACATACTCAAAGGGGAAGGGCGAGATGAAATTAAGGATAATAATTGGTAGTGTGGATGCAAGGGAATCTCTTAAGCTCTCAAAAGCTTTTTGTGCCTTAATGAACTAATGAAAGGAATCCTTGCTTGTTAAGTTAGTTTGGGGATGAGCAATGGTAGAGAAGTTGGGTACAAATCTATGATAGGGGGTTGTTAAACCTAGAAATATTTGAAACTTCTTGAGTGTCATAGGAATTAATCACTCTTGAATAACTTGGATGTTGGTAGGATTAGTGTGAATACCCTCTACAAAAATAGTATGTCTAAGGCACTCTAAGGAAGTCTTTGAAAATTTACACCTAGATTCCTTTGCGTACAACTTATGTTGGGTGAAATACTTAATACAACGAAATGCTCTAGTTGCTTTATGAATGTTTTGCTATATATGAGTACATGATCAAAGAAAACAAAACAATCTTGTGGAGTTACTTACTGAATACCTTGTTCATTAAGACTTGAATGATACGAGAGCATTGCAGAGGATGAATGGTATCATAAGAAATTGGAAGTGGCCATAATGAGTAAATGAATCTAGTTGTTTCTTGGTATTTGATCGGTATAGGTATATGATAGTAGCTTGAGCAAAGCTCAATCCTAGAAAAAACTTGGCAGCATGTTGTTTGTCTATCAAATCATTTATTTGAGGGATTGGGAAATTATTCTTGACAACGATTCGATTAAGTGCCTTATAATCAATACGTAATGGGTAATAATCGTCCTTTTTTCTTGCCAAGACAATTGGGGTAACATAGAGGTTCTTATTAAGAGTTATGATCCCAAATTGCAAAAGTTCTTCTATGAGCCTTTGAATCTCAGACTTGTGAAAATTTCCATATCGATAGGGGTGCACCATTGTGGCACCTTTGGAGGGTCCAACTCAATAACATGCTGCATGTCCTTATCGGTGGGATGCTCTAAAGGAATTTCTTAGGAAACAACCTTATGTTTCTATGGTAAGGTAGAGAGGCTTGCAACACAATTTTGCCAAGGAGAGCCTCCATACATTGAAACACTCCATGAAACCAAAGTGGAACTTTGTTAAAAGTTTAGACATGCATTTTGAATCCAGAGTCTAGATGCTTTTAGGTTCCATTGCTTTGAAGACGACTTCACGACCATCTTCGTGGAAGGA
Organism: Pinus albicaulis; assembly: GCA_034641835.2. NCBI lineage: Eukaryota > Viridiplantae > Streptophyta > Pinopsida > Pinales > Pinaceae > Pinus > Pinus albicaulis. The sequence goes on from CM076574.1 coordinate 115,545,473, forward strand.
GACATTTTCTTAGTGGTTAGTGGAGTAGGTGATGGAAACGAACCATTGTCTATCCAACATTTACTACAATGATGTTGACATAAAAGTCATCCTTGAGGCTATAGTCTTCCATAGTAAGTTTTGCTTTATGTGCCACACCTTCACACTTAATATTTTTATGGCTTGGAGAATTATCTAGATGGAGGTCCAAATCCTTAACTTGTATCTTATCAATAATGTTTAGTGTATTGCAAAGATAAAACATAATAGGAACCCTTTGTTTTTTTACTATGGGCATAAAACTAATAGTCTTGGCAACACAAGGGTTCTCTTGTTTCTTTTGGGTGAGGGGATTTGTCTTGTGGACATGAGTCATTATTTCATTCTCCAAGAAGGGTATCCTTTACAAGCTTATATTTAGAGTCACAGGGGTGTAGGTCTTTGACCATAAAACATTTATGAGTACTACAGGCCTGACCCTTAAGCTAACATTCAGGGCATTTATTATAGAGGTATGAGTGTAAGGAATTAGAGTTTTGGGTGCACTAACGACTAGGGGATTTTTGGCTTTATGGAATTTCAAATTTCCCATCTTCCTTGGCCTTTCTATCATATATATAACCCGTTTTAGCACAACCAACTGTTTTTCTCTTAATAGTTCCAACACAAGTCTCTACTCTACTAGCGATAGCAATGACATTTTGAAAATAGTTTGGTGTGTTGCTGCAAAATCTAGCACCTTAGTGCAAAGCCTTCCTAAACACTCGAGATTAAGAGCAACAGTGGGATTAGTCACCATTTTACCGTAGCAACTGTTCCCTTGCTATTCTATGGTCAGTACTATGCCCACAAAGGAGGCTTCCCTAACAGATCTTAGGGATTAGATGACCCAAGTGCTCCTAGGCTAAATACCCCCTAAGATTTCTAATGTAGACTACACCCACGGATAAACGTTCAATAATTATGGTTACGGATGAGATAAGATGTAATTCCAAGAAAACAAGCTCAAAGTACCCTATGGCTAAATCTAGAGGGCTTAGTGAGTCCTGCAGAGGCTCAAATAGGTTCCCAAGCACATGATAGTTTTAAATTACCAATTGCTGTTATAAACTAGGGTTCGAGCAAAACAATTACAACATACAAATATTATAACAACAATAACAAAAAACGATAATATGAAGGCTATTTGATGAATAAACTAGGAAAAAGTTTACGATTTTTTTTCAATTCTGAAAACACATAAAACAACAAGGAAAATCCTAGACGTCAACTCTAATTATTGGTTGAAAAATGCATGAAAAATAATATTTATGCTTTTCCAATTTAGTACATTGAAAGGGTAGCCCTAGTTTTATAAGGTCCAAGGCAAATAATGCTGTAAATTGCAAATTTTGTTGTAAGATAACCCTAATTATACAAGAAAACAATAAAAATAAAATTTAGGATTTTTATTTTTGCTATTTTAAGGAGATTGAGACAATAGTGGACTAGTGCCTTTCTCAATCAAGGGGCTAATTGAGTCTAAGGAAAAGGCTATGGAAGAGGACTGATGGGAGTAATTTATGTGTGAGAGAGAGAGCTACAATGAGATTTCTCTACTCCACAAACCCTAGCAATTTTCAATTAAATTGGTGATAAATGGAAAGAGGCTTTAATTATAGACCACAATATAGAAAATTGATGATAATCTTGTTAAGGAGATGTTATTGCCATAGGAGATACAATGCTTTGGTGAAAATTTCAGTGAAGCATTAATTCTACAACAAATACAAGATGAAGGAAGATATTTACAATAGATTTGCACAAAATCACCATAAAACCACCATTGATCATCTAAGAGAAAAATGCATTAAATCACAATATCCTCTCCAAGAAAATTTGCTCCTTTAATGCTGCATAACAACCAAGGGAAAAGAGACAAGCTAGTGCGCTCTCTATCGAGTGTGAGTGTGACAATCATCCAAGAACAATTCGACCTCCCTCTATTTATGCGAGGGAAACCAAGTCGAATTATCCTTAATTAAGACTAAAAGCCCTACAAATAATATAATATGTGATTGCAAGTTGGATATGTCACAAGTTGACCCCCAAAGATAGCTAACTCAATGAATAAACATAAAAACAAGCTTCTTATAACCCACATGTGCGAGCAAAAAGGCCTCCAAGGGAGATATCATTAGGTGCAAGTTGCATCTCTCATCAAATTAGGCCATGGATGACTCAAGAAGGTGATCCTCACTCCAAAACCACATCTCCTCATGAAAAGGTGTCCAATCAAGAAGCCGAGGTTCCCTCCACAAGGCGTTATTAATCCAATCCAGATGAAGGGGACATTATGGAGCTAGGGCATGATGTCATCATGCTGAGTAGTGCACCATCCCTCCCAAAGGTATGCCAAGTTTTCATCATCATCAAATCATTCCATAAAGAGGGCAACGTCCATCAAGAAGGTGCAATGCTAGCCTGGGGGCATCTTGTAATCTTTGGGGAACCTTTGCTCTTGAAGTAATGCCTTGTCTCATATGTGTATTCTTTCAGGTCTTGGAGGGAGAGGAGAGTGTCATCAATAGTGTTAAAAACTTAAATGCATCCCAAGGTCAACCCTCCTCAAAATGTGGTCAACATCCTAGTTTAGGTTCCCATGGAGTCATCAAGTGGGGTGGGACATCCCTTTTGTGGTGCTGGAGAAGCATCGTTCAAAACCTCAAGGGATGGGAGTTGTACCTAGGAGTAAGAATCTAAAACATACTCATGTAATCAAGTGAGATCAACATCGTAGGTGTAAGAATGTAATATTCCTTTTTTTGGTATCCCTTATGACATGGTTAGGATGGACTTTCAGAGTTAGGAGCAGACAAGTCATAGGTGTAGGTTGGCGTGATCGGTGGGCCTTGGGGGCTTTTGGAGGGGTTTTGAGGAGTTCTTATGAGGTCCGTTGGTATTCGCTTGGTAATTCCACCATCTGCACAGTTTGCCTTTCGTTCTGTTGCATTCTGACAACTTTCAGAAAATTGAGTTATTAATGGGCCTAACTCAATTAATTATGCCTAAGGTGGCATTTCGGGAGGAATTCTTGGCAAAATGCTTTAGTGTAATAGCTCGTTTGAACCAGAACGAGAAGATCTACAAGATAGGATGGCTAGGAGTGATTTTCAGTGATCTGAGGAGGCATGGTGGCCAATTGGCCATTTTCTCGCATTAAAAGGAATATTTTAATTAAGGGAAATGTGCTCAATGATTAAAATAATAATAAAATAAGAGCTTCTAGAGGATTCCATCAGATCTATAAAAAGAGGAGGAAGGGCCATTAGAGAACATCTTGGATTTGATTTTGCTCCTTGTATGTGAGGTTGAGAACCCGGTTCTCTACTCCATTGGTAACCCCAGGACGGAAACCATCGAGTGATTTAGAGAGATTGGGCGAGCACCCATCTCCCGTTGGTGAATTCATCCAGAATTCACAGGAGAGCTTAGCAGTGGCAGTTCAGTTCAGTTTTGGTGGAGGGCCCATGCAACATTGCAACAGATCCTTGAGGATAGTTTTATCTTAGCTATCTCAACTATTTCTCAGTTCAACATATAAAATCCCAGTTCATATATATTACTAAAGCTGAGATTATTTTGGGGCACTTGGATGTTTGTATTGCATGAATTTTCCTGTTTAGTTTTGCATGGAAATCTTCTTTTAATTAAATAATTATTTATTGAAGAAATTCTGGTTAAGAGCATTTTTGCAAAATTTGCCGAAATATTCCATTTGGAATATTACAGTGATATCAGAGCCTCAGTCTTGGCTCAACTTGCGGGTTTTTCAGTTTTCAGTTGCAACTATTATTGGAGGGTTTTGCTGGAGAAGTTGAAAATCCTGTTCCTACTGCAAAATTAAGAATTTGTTAAAAGGAGCCCAACAATTTTTTTGATTAAAGATGTGACATATTTCAGTGAAATTTTAATCCCTAAGTGAGGTCATTGAACCAATCTAAATGAGTGGTCAAATAAACTCAGTGTGGGCGAATTATTGTTTGTTGTGGGAAATTTTACTGGAGCCCAATGTTAATTTGGGAAAAAGGCATTCAAGCAAAACATTATTCCTAGGGTTGAGCCAGAATTATCATTGTAAAGCCGAATTTTAAATTTTATGTGCGGTCAAGCTGCTGGCTGCCAAAGATCATTTTAATTGTTGGAAGGCCAGAAGGAGCCGATTGTTACTGCAGAAGCGACATTGTACATTCGTGCCCAGGAGGCCGAATGCTCAAAATCAAGAGTTGGTGTGTCCATTTACAAGGAGAACCGAGATTTTAATTTGGAGCGGTGGCCTCTCTCTTGGTGGAACATGGAGTTAAGAAACCTTGAGAGCCAAATTCTGGATGAAAGAGCCCGTTACTCACTTGTTGAGACCAAACATAATCATTTTCCTTTTGAAAGGAGTCGAGTTCCTCTGTTTTGAGGACGAGATCTGTCTCCTTGAGGAGATCGAAGTCAGTTATGGTTAAAGGCCAAATCATTATTAAAAGGGAGTCGTGAGCCATTATTTTTGAAGGTCGATTTTAATTGCGTGTTCTGGGTGAAATTATTGAGCCCGCAAAGACATGATAGGCATTGGCGGACATACTGAGTCCATGGACTGGGCAAAGCGGGGGAAATGAGTATATACAACCGCGCCAATACAATACAACCTCGGAGAATTCGACCACATTTGGTACAGTGGAAAAGCAATTGTGCGTGGATCTTGTGTGTCCTGATGATGCCTGTGAGAAGGTCGAGTTTATTAATCGACTAAGCCTATGTGGAAACCAGAGCGATGATCTAAATGTCAAAGTTCGCGAAATATACACAATGCGTGTGAACAGGGAGGTTGGGCATGACAAGCAGGCATGAGTGCGGTTAGAGCAAAGATTAATTGAATGCCGACATTACAAGAGGTCAAGAGGTCGAATTTCATGTATTCGCTCCTGAACTAGGATCACATTCCATTGTGAAGAAAAGTCGATTCAAATTGGAGGCATAATTCCTAAGGACGACATTTGTACTCTGAGCGTGGATTTTTATTTCAAGACCGAAATTCTTGCTTATTTTCTGAGCAAGATTCTCCTTGTTTAGCACGACGAAATACATCATATTTCTGGGCACAATGGGTAGCTATTTTCTTACTGAAGTCAAGTTTTGGGTACACACATAAGTGACATTGTTCCTGAGATTGAAGGCAATGTCTAAAATAACCACTCTAGATTGGTGAAGACTGAGTCTTGGGTGTGAAAGGGTCATTTTCCCTTAACAAGACAGGGACCGAGAATCTCATCTGGTTGCTAGATGTGACAAATCAGAGACTCGCTTTATTGGGAGCTAAAATTCTCATTAAATCGGCATTGAGCATAATGACAGTGATGGGGACAAATTCTAGGCACAAATAGGAAGAGCGTATCTCTGCATGGGGAGCGTATTGCTTTCTTGAAGGTCACAACTTGCTCATACTATTCGAAGCGTCATTTTATTCTGCTGCGTATCGGTATTGCAGTATAAAGATGGACAATCTCCTGGGAGCATATTGCTGTTTGGTTGGCTACCAATACATTGCTTGAACATCTGCTGCTGCGTGTAAAATTCCAGGTTCCATATTTTTTTCACTTTGTTGTACTACCGCTAATTTTATTTTATTTTCCAGTGGGTAGACGAGAGACATTAATAGTTGATTCCTGAGTGTATAGCAATGCTTGAATGGGTGGGAATGAGTTGCACTTTTGAATATCAGTGAGTTATTTTTGTCATGCATAATAACATGTGATGCTCCCGTTAATGATTAAACTTTGAAGTAGGACCTAACATCTCAATTGTATCTTTGTACCAGAAAATCAAACTATATACATCACACTGTTAGTAGTATGTTAATTACTATAGCCATCTTGTATGAGCTTTGTAATAATGGAGTATTTAAAATATCTCATGCATCAACAACACAACAGCCCCTCAATGGACCAAAATATAGATCAGAAAATGAAACTGAACAACAAATCATTCTCAAAAGGGATCCACACCCTTCTCCAGCAAGAACCACCAAAAGATTTGCAGAAGGGGCATGAACTAGGACACCAGATTTTTACTCTTGGAACAGATTTGAAGCACATGAGAGTCACATGGAAGGCACTTTTCAAACTTGATGAACTGGACAAACTCCTTGCCAAAGTGAGCCAGTTGGAAGGGAAGAAACTCATTTGGGTTTTAAAACCAGCTATGCTTGCTCTTATACGACCCAAGTTCTTGGAAGAACCTTGTGAAGGGTTCAAACTTCTAGTTGCATCATGCCTCAGTAACTTTATGAGGTTGACCACACCTATAGCTCCTTACAATGATGATGTTATGAGGAGAATTTTCAGATTGATAGTAGAAACTTTCTTGGACTTGGACAACAGTGCACTCTCTACCTTTGGGAAGAAGCTTGAGGTTTTAGAAGTCATGGCCATGACCAGGACTTATGAGAGCATGTTTGATCTTGAGTGTGATGACTTGATTCTGCAGATGTTCCAATGCTTCTTCAACATTAGGAGACATCATCCTGACACAGTGATAGCACAAATGCAGTCCATCTTGTCATCATGTATGAGAGGTCGTGATACCATTTGCCAGGAGTTGCAGACTAGATTGTTGAGCATTTGGAGGAGAGAGGAGTTGGTCTCACCTGCCGCTTATGAGCTAGCCGAAAGGCTGGTTGAGCAGAACATTGGGCTGTTCAGGAGATAGTTGACCAGGGAGGAGCCGCTCCAGTTTGGGGGATCAGGCAGCAAAAATGAGTCGAGGAGGAAGGGACTTTGCTTCATTTGCAAAGAACCTTAGGGGCCTGATCACTCATGTCTGAGTGACACTGAGGAGATGACAGAGGTAGAGTATGTGGATATTCCTTCTGACCTTCAGGGCGAGGATTCTTCTTTGGACGAGTCCATGGGTTCATATGAGGATGCCTTTGAGGAGCATGAGTCATGTAGAGTTGTTGACAGTAGACCAGATTTATATAGTGAGTAGTTAGTGGACCCTATGGGAGACATTCAGGATGTTGACTCACCAGTGATGAGTCAGCATGAGAAACATACGGTGGAGCATGAGTCAGTTGAGGAGGAGGATGTGCATAGTATACATGATGACCCTTTGGGGAGAGCCAGTTGGAGGTTCACATTGAGCCCATGGTAGAGGAGGATGGGCAGCCACCCTTGGGGTCAGCCATTGATGAGCGGGCATGTGTACAAGCAGCTAGTAGGGTGGCAGTCTTTGCACACACTTGTCCTCAGGCGGTGCTGGAGGTTGACAGCGTAGTTTTGTAGTAGGCTAGTAGAGGACAGGAGCGTTGAGTTTCCTATCAGACGAGGGAGACAACAGTGCATCCATCTTTGGGTCTATCCATTGATGAGGTGCAAGGAGATGAGGTGCAAGCAGATGTAGTGGCGGCCAACAGAGTTTCAACATTTTCAGGCAACAACCCTCTCCAGGGGTACATAGATAGGGCTTGCAACACAACTTGCCACCTGTCCATTATTGGAAGAGTGGTAGGATTTATTGGACAAATTTTGTTGGGTGATCGAGTAGAGCATCAGGAGTTGAGCATGGACCAGTGTCATACTCCTTGCATAGGTGTCCATACATTAGATTGGCGGGAGATCATGAGTTAGTATCCTATTGATGGTACGATCCTCTTAGTCAGGAACATAGTGGAGTAGGGACCCTTAGACATGACAGGTCTATAGGTTTTAGTTGGCAGTGGGATTCAAATCGACAACTCTTTAGCATTCCGTCCCGACATCAGGAGAGCGGGATTAGCACTGGATTGAGTCAGGGGTTGGACTAGAGAGAGGTGATGAGTTGGTACGCAGTCAGTGGGTCAAAATTCTCAGCTAGAGTTATAGCGCAACAAGAGCCATGGAGCATTGATGCTTGTTCTTTGTGGCATTGGGATCCAGGAGGATTTGTTGATGACATGTTGAGGGGTTTGTTCCTGGTGGGTTGAAACAGAGGCATAGTATCGCCCGATGGATTGTATGGGATCCGGGCATTGGGTCTTATTTGCATCAGGCCAACATACTGGTCCACGTATTTGGATTGCTTGAGGGCAAGCAAACTTGGGGCAGAGGTTTTGCAATCTTCCTTTTTCTGGTATCCCTTATGACATGCTTAGGATGGACTTTCAGAGTTGAGAGCAAATAGGCCACAGGTGCAGGTTGGCATGATCGACGGGCCCTTGGGGATTTTGGAGGGGTTTTGAGGGGTTCTTATGAGGTCCGATGGTATTTGCTTGGTATGTTCCACCATCTGCACAGTTTGCCTTTCATTCCATTGCATTCTGACAACCTTAAAAAAATTGAGTTATTGATGGGCCTAACTCAATTAATTACGCCTAAGGTGGCATTTCGAGAGGAATTCTTGGCAGAACGCTTTAGTGTAATAGCTCGTTGGAACCAAAATGAGAAGATCTACAGGATGGGATGACTAGGAGTTATTTTCAGTGACCTGAGGAGGCATGGTGGCCAATTGACCATTTTCCCGCATTAAAAGGAATATTTTAATTAAGAGAAATGTGCTCAATGATTAAAATAATAATAAAATAAGAGCTTCTAGAGGAGTCCATCAGATCTATAAAAAGAGGAGGAAGGGCCATTAAAGAACATCTTGGATTTGATATTGCTTCTTGTATGCGAGGTTGAGAACCCAGTTCTCTACTCCATTGGTAGCCCCAGGACGGAAACCCTCAGGTGATTTAGAGAGATTTGACAAGCACCCATCTCCCCTTGGTGAATTCATCCAGAAATCACAGGATAGGTTAGCTGTGGCACTTCAGTTCGGTTTTGGTGGAGGGTCCGTGCAACATTGCAATAGATCTTTGAGGCCAGTTCTATCTCAACTATCTCAACTATTTCTCAGTTTAGCATGTGAAACCCCAGTTCATATATATTAATAAAGTTGAGATTCTTTTGGGCAGTTGGATGTTTGTATTGCATGTATTTTCTTGTTTAATTTTACATGGCAATCTTCTGTTAATTAAATAGTTATTTATTGAAGGAATTCTGGTTAAGAGCATTTTCGCAAAATTTGCCAGAATATTCTGTTTGGAATATTACAAAGAAGCACGAGTATTAAAGTGAGCCATATTTAATATGAAAGACATCAAAGTACTTCACATAAGTATCGACTTCAAATGTATTTCTAGCTTATGATTTGTAAACAAGTTACCATGCTTAGGTATGGGAGGGTTATCACACAACCCTATTAAGTGCTTCCAACCCTATAGGAGGAATAATTCCTAGGCTGATCTATCAATCAATAGGTGCAAGTGGTTAGTGTCATGATAGGGATTTGCTTCATGGAGGATGGCACGACCTTTGGATTAGTTGTGAAATTACAACATCCTTGAAAGTTGAGTGTTATGAAGTTAAAAGGGAGCAATTGTGGGACTTGAGTTACCCCTTTCCTCAATGTATTTTTACCACCCCTCTTGTGCACCTTTTTATTCATTGATTTTTTGTTTTGTTTTTGCAAATATAGCTTGGGTGACAAGCTTTTACTGATTCATTACTGGCCCCTAATGAAGTGTTTCCTTGCTCAATGGGGTTGGGATTGTCAAAGTTCCCTTTTATTTAGATAGCTCATGCATAACAAGGAACTAGGTGAGGGCTAATGATGGGGGTAGAGCTCAAAATAGGCTTTTTTTCCATAGACTTTCATTTATCCTTCCCAATCTTTTGCACTTTTAGATTATGGCACATGCTTTTTCTTTTCTTATTGCTGCATCAACCTCTTAGGGCAATCAACTCAAAGATGGGATATGAATACAAGGGAGATATAGAAAATGTTGAGCATGAATTACCATGGACACACAACATTTATTAGAGCCTCCTATTTTTGCTCCTCCTAGACGGTGGAAAGAAAGGCCAAGATCAATTAGAGCCTCCTATTTGTGCCCCTTCTAGACAATGGAAAGAAAGGCCTCAAGGAAGGTCACACTGGACTAGGCTTAAGTGATAACCACCAAGGTGAAGCATGGGAACAACAATACAACCAAAAGTGGTCTATCTTTCAATTCAAGCTATTATCCATACTAGAATGCCCTTAAGGCTTAAACATTAAACTACTTGAGTAGAAAAATAGTTATTGTACCTTATAACTGACGACTTACCTTCGTTGGATGAGCATGCTAGATGAAATAAAGCATTCGTTGGAGCATGGATGGGAGGCACCTGAGGATAACTATCTATGGATAACAATAGGGTTATTGGATGTTAAGCTGAAACAATGGGAGAAAAAAATTATTCTAGGGGTTACCCACTTCGGTGGGTAACAAGGTGCAAATATATTCACCTTAATTTGGTTTTCTTCTTGCAAATTTGAAATATAAATGTCCCGCACCTTATCTGTTGAAAATTTGGCCTTGGAATTTTAGGATCTTGGTCTTCTTCAATTGTCAAGTCCTTTTGGAAAAAGAGCATGAGATGAACAACATAAAGCTTATCTCTTTTATGGTTTGCTGTCTAGGTAAATGCATCTCCAAAGTCACTAAGATCCACTTTAAGGCTTTTAGCAATCCATCTTTCACTTGTATGGGCTTCCCCATCCAAATTTTGTAGTGCCACTTTCAACATATGCTTGTGGTAATATATGTGTTGCACCTTGAATGCTAGCTTAATGTTGCTCAAAGTCTAATATGGGATCTTCATTTGAAGGTTGCAACAACTTCCATGTCCCCGATGATCTTAGATGGGTATTGCCTTTCACTTTTAAATGGTTTAGCTTAGTGTTGCACGAAACACCCCCCGCCACAAGGATCCAACCACCCCCCCCCCCAAACAAGGATCCACACTAGGAATCGCGTCCCGTACGGATCCGTGGGGGATACACTGTCGGATCCCTGGTTCGGAAATCCGGAACCGCAAATCGGGCTGGTGAAGACGATTCTTGGAAATTTTTTGTAGTCGTATTATCTCCTCGACTTTTGCAAAAATATAGAAGCATTCTTGCAAAATTCCCTTGACTCAAAAGTTGAGATTTACCCTTGGACATTTTTTTCAATTGGTGTTTTTTTAATAGGGAAAAAAAAAACTCATAGCAACTGTGAGAATCCATTGAATCTTTGTTAACAAGTTGTGGTGTTTGTTGACCACTAAAGTTGCACTTGACAATTTTTTGATGATTCCATGCTCGAGGATATGTCAGGGGCTTCATGTACCATCAGAGTTTTTCAAGTCTATTTCCTCTTCTCATCTTCTTCTGTTGTACTCAGATTCCACAAGTCCTATATGGATGATGTAAAGTGATGCTAGTATGATGAGTTGAGTGATGTAACAGGCCTAGGTAACTTGGAACCTTGTAATCAAGTGAGTTTACTCTGGGATTTTTTTTTCACATGGTTAATTATTAGGTGCTTACGAGGGACTTAATAATTAATTGAGTTTTTTCCTCCAAGCATTACCACAAAGCCAGAGTGCAGCTTGATGGTGAGGCCTTGGGTGAGTCGTAGAGTCTAGAGTCATTTTATATTACCATACTAGATCACTCATAAAATTTCGTGGAATTTGATTAGGTCTATGGGTCATTTTTTAAATTTTTTAAATTTTCCGTAGGGCGGAAATTTGAATAAAATCTGAATGTAAAATTTAATAAGTGATGTCTAGAGAAGTTGTATGGGGTATGTGTGCTCAAAATTACACCTCTCACCCTCAACTTTCTACTATGACACACTTTGAGGGGTAAAAAATAAGTTCTAGACCCTCAAAACCTACTTTTCCTAAGTTTAGTGGAAAATGTGAGAATAAATTAGCCCAAAAATTAAATAAATGGAGAAAAATAAATATCCACACATGCTCAAATGATGTGGAAATGAGGTGGAAATTTATCTAAAGGTCAAAGTTGAGTTTCCAAGTGATGTGGACTCCACATAAGCCACCAATCAAGCAAATCATTCTTTTTGTGGAAAAAACAATGAGTTCCAGTGACAAGATCCATGATTTGAGGAATTTAACTCGAGCTTCAAGGAGATATCATGAGTTGACTTAAGGTTGGATTAGACTTTACTCGAGTGAGGTGGAGAGTGGTCTCCCACCACTCCACTCCACTCTCCCACATGTCCTCTCATCTAATTCGAGCTCCCTCATCAAGGATTGCGTGGACCTCATATGGAGAAATCAAGTTGCCATTTGGGAAATTTGAATTTGCATGAAGGAGCATTGGGATTGTCACCTATTTGTCTTGGGATTGTCACCATTTTCCTTGGGATTGTCTCCCAAACTTCTATATAATAGAGCTATGGGTTCTCACATTATAATCTTGATACGAGCTATTGGGCTTTAGGATACTCTGTTGGATTGTACACTCTTTTGCAAATTAATACAAAAGACTTTGGGGTTACATTTGAGGTGTTCTTCTCTTTGTGTATGGTAATATCTTGATATTCTTGCTCGTTTTTCTACTTATTTTATGATGCTATTATTTCCATTATGCTTTTCAAGTTGTGTTGATGTATAACTATCTTACATTAGCATAAGGATTATTTACTTGCTCTAGATAGAGAATGCTTTAGTAGATGTCCAATATATCTCTAAAATTTTCTCATCATTGCATGTGATTAAACCCATATGGATCTAATTTGCCTATGTGGAATTGTGTAGAAAATATTTCTTTGGATCAAGCTTCAAGCGTGAGGGAAAGTTCTTGGAGGAGCCAACCCACTCTTGAAATACTCAAGGAGAACCCACATTTGTCAATTTCCAAAGCCTCATCTTTCAAATTTGTCTTGCAGGGATTTCTTTTGGGCTTTGGGGTCATATCTCAAGCATAATCCATTTAATGTTTATTTCTCAAAATATTGTGCTTCATTTGCTATAATCTTGCTATTTTAGAGCCAAATTATGGCTACACAAATAAGAGAGTTTACTCATACTCTTTAGCTAGCCTTTGTAGACTATTGCACATATACATTTGTAATTTTATTGATTAATTTCATAGCTAACTTGTTCTTGTGGCAGCTTGCGGGATTCTTTGTTTGAAACTTTTAACAAGTTGTGTGCAGGACCTTGGGCTCTCACTTCAAGACTACTTTTCAAGGGAGGCCATGGGCTGTTGTGAGGGCTGCTGATTTTTTCCTCAAGGGCCGATAGCTAGAAGAGGCTTAGCCTCTCTCCTCTTGTATGCATTGTGATTGTAAAGTGGCTGATTTGTGAATACCAAAACAATCCACATTGGGCAGATTTGGGGAGTTTCACAATCTGATTTTTACATGTAAAAATTTCTCCAAGTTTGCCGATTTCAGAGGCCTTTTATTTATGCCATTCATTTTCCAATTATTTTGGGCATCTAAGGAGTAAGTCTCATGCATCACAAACACAAATTTTGTAAAGATTTCCTTTCTTTTCGAAGTCTCTTGAGAGGTCTCTTTTCATTGTAACTATTCACTAAAAAAACGCTAAATTTTCTTGTGAGGGAGCTTGAAAATTTTCCCATGGTATCCCTTCTCCCCATTTAGAGGGAGGATTTTTGCTTGTGGGTGAACTAATCATCTTAGTTTAGTTCTCATTTGCTAATTTCATTTCACTCATGCATGATTAGTTTCTAACATAGTTCTCACATCCATTTTCATTTTAGCCCAAGTTTGACATTTGTTTATTTCAATTTCTTGAGTAATTGCATTGAGCTCCTATTACAACACACACAATATATATATTTTAAAAGCAAGCGAGTATTTTACATAATTGGCAAGCTTAAACTGGTTTAATTTAGCCATCTTGGTTTCATAAGTCTCTTGAGCACTTTGCTTTATCATTGTCAATTTAATTTATGTGGCATCTTGGTTATTATTGAACATTCTTGTGTTGAAGCAATTTGGCATTGACTCTATTTCTTGCAAAGCAATTGTGGACTTGTGAAGTTTCATTTTCCTTTCCATTTGAAGATATTGGTATTTTTACTTAAGCATTGTCCATTATACTGAAGCACCAATACCTTATTTGGAAAGCAACAACATTTACTCAAGCATCTCACTTAGGCACATTTTATTACTAATTGGCATTTCCAAAAAATTAACCTCCATCTTAAGTTGATTGTATAAACTTAAGGGACCCTCCACCCCTGCTGACTCTTCATTGTGAGATCCAGATTTCCGGGCAAGGATGAGGTCTGGGGACCGAAGTTCAATTGAAACTTTTCTTTCGAATACAACAAAACCAAGAGCATCTCTACATCACAATTTATTTTTACTTGCAATACAACTCTCCTACATATGCTATCTTGAATATTTTTGGCTCATATTTGCAAATATCATCATTTTCTCAAGAAACATTTGCTTTATAGTGCAAGTATTTGGATCTTTTACTTTTGCAACAATTAACTTTCTTATAATTGGAATATTCTTCATTGGTGCAACTTTGTTTAAAGTTATTTCATATATTTGTTGCTTTGATGATCATTTTGCTCATGAGTAATTGATGTCACTATCTTGTCATTCGAGCATTTACTTTCAAGTACTATCTCCTTTATAGTTGCAATTGATGTTTATATGCTCATCTTGGTCTAACATTTAATTTTGCAGGATTGTCTATCATTGTATCTTGATTTCATTTTATTGAGCAAACTATTGTTATTTACTTGAAGACACTGGTCTATACTTGGAATATATCATTGAATTTTTCTCATTTATTCAGATTCTTGCTTAATTCTTTGGAAACAAGTTATTTTTTGACAAGTACTCCACTTAACTTAATCTTCTATAAACTCATATCATATAACTTTTCATTAAGGACCACCCCCCTTAGCTTACTTAGGACTCACTAACTTAGGTGTGTGTGCTAGGTGGCAACAACAGTGTTCTTGTAACCAAATGGAGTTGTTAATTTCAACATAAATAGAAATAGGACAATAGTAAAAATATAGGTGAAGAAACATTTAGGGCTTCTGCACACACAAGGGTTCATTTCATGTACAAATCTGAGCAATTGAAGAAGATGTTTCTAGTAAACAACGTAAATTGGCTGAATTATAGAAGATACATATGAGAGGCGGGAACCCCTTTTATATGAATACAATGGAGGACACCCTAACAGAACCCTAATTTAATTTTTAAATCACTAATAAGAGTGATTAGGTCCTTGCTATATAAGGTGGCATATTTACAAGCATAGCATTATTACAAAATCATGGGCATGCACACATAATAATTAATTTAGAGAGTCAAATACCTACTAACAATGTTATAGTTAGGTACACAACACAAGTTAGAAATCTCTAAATGTTAATTGTATAAAATGTGGCGAACATTGTTAAGGTTAGCATTTTATAATTATTTAGACCATTTTGTAGTAAAATCATTTTTTACTGCAATGTGGAATAATTGTCAAATCAACTTATTTTGGTGTGTAAATTTAGGTGATGTGCATGCAACACGAGGATAAAACTCAATAGGAATATCATAACATGTAGTATGTTGAAATATTGAAACGAATCCTCACCTTAGATAGCAATCATGTGGTCTTACATTGTTGCATTGCATTCTTTGCATTGATGGTTCCTTTATTTCTACTTTTCTTTATATTTTTCTATCTTAATTTCACTCCATCTTGTGGTTGAATAGTTTGGCTCTCTTATAAAAATCTTCAATGAGTTGAAAAGTAGAAACTATTGGTATTGTCAAAGATATATGACATCAGAAAACAATAACATGTCTAAAATATTTACATGTTGAGACTCAACAATATTGAGGTTTTTCTTATATGTTGGTATTTATGTCAGATTTATCAGCATCTGCTCTTAGTGAAGCTCGTGAGCAATGGGAGTATCATCGAAGGCCTTATCCTGCTGACTTCTATGAACTAGATCCTTGTGCGGTGGGTGTCAATGTGGTTCAATATTGGTGGATAATAATATAGAGTATAGAGCAACATTGTGGTGTGCATTTAACATGGATCATGATTCATATGTTGCATTGGTTTAGAGAGTACCTATTGCGTGATTGAAGTTTCCTTTTCTCATTAGTTTCTTTTCATGTTTTCCTACGAAACACTTGGCTTTATGACATTGTAGTGTAGATTATTTACATATTTTTCTTATTGAATGAATGCACTCTTTCTAGATTTAGAGAAATACATGTTATTGCTAATCTAGATTTAGTAGCTCTTTCATGTCAAACACATTATAAAGATTATTCTTTTCACTACTTGTCATTAGGAGAGATTTGAAGTATAAACTGGCCTCTCTCAAGAAAAATAATTAAATAATAGTTAAAATAATAAAATAAGAGACATGGATTTTCGAGGGAAAGAGCGAAAACTATTTTTTTCTTTTATTTTTGACTCATCTCCTTGTAGGTTGTGATATTCCCACTTAGCAATATTGCTAAGTGAAATATCAATTTTGGGGGCCAATTTTGTCTTATTTCATGTTTTCACTTAGGAGATGTGGGTTTAGAGGTCTCACATAATTTTTGGGTTGAAATGGAGGATCAAACATTAGAGAGAGAAGGAGAAAATCGAGCTCTTAGTGGGAAGTGGGGGCCACTCCTAGAGAATTGAAGCCCACAAGGAAGTACGCTCTCATTGGAGGGAGTTTGGTGGGAGAAAGTCGATGTTTGGCCCACATGAGCAATCAAGAGGCTCCTAAACAAAATAGAAGACAACCATTTTGGAGCATTTTTGATCATTTGAACAAACTCTTAGACCATCACGCTTGAGCCGAAGGCCGAGTCTGCAAGTGCATTTGCACACGATATTTTCAGGTGAAAATATCACGTCTTGCTTCAGTGGGCTTAGAGTGCCAAGCCAAGGAGGGAGTTCCATCAATTTTAGAGTGACCCAGGAGCAATATTTCGTGCGTAGGCACTGCACAGTCTTGGTTGGTGTCACACGTGGGGGTTGAGGAGCGAAGGTAGTTTGGGGCTGAAACTCGTGGGGGAGTCCGAGAGGAAGGTTTTTTGGTGTTTGGTGGCATTTTGGAAGCATTTTACAGCAGAAGCTATAGGTGGGTCGAAATACCTAGCAGTGGAGCCATTGAAGGAGATTGGGCCGAAATTCCAAGGTTAGCCATAGGCCAATTCCTTCGTGGTTTTTGTGTGCACAACCCGGGGTTAATTTCCCAGATTTTTTTGAGCATCGGAGGAGGCCCTAACAACTATTTTTCACAGCCAACAACGCATTTTCTAGGCAGTTCAACGTAGAGCTAGAAGAGAGAAACAACAGACATGAGGGGTCTTCATCTTATTCACTTGGGCTTTACTAGCTTGCCTTGAGCAGCCCAGGTGCACACTTTCCAACACCACATTGTACCCTCAATTATTTTTAATAAAATGGCTCAATAACACAATTTTTTGTGCAATTTCATGGTTTGATTTATGTGTGTGCTTTTTGTGGGTTTTATGTCTAAGCATGCTTTGTTATTTACTGTGAAATTTCCTTAGGGATATTACATAGGTTTAATCAAATTTCTAGTGTTGTCACTTGTGAGATGTGGAGTTAGAAGAAACTTGTTTTTTCATATACTTCCAGTATGTCCCAATGTGGGTCTATCAAAATAATGCACGGTAAGTACTTGTTGCATGTTGAATTTAATTTTGCATCCAATGAGTGCCTACACTTGAAATTTGCATAAACCTATAAAGGGGATAAGTGAAAATACAATAAAAGAAGTAGTTTTATTTCTTTCCCTCCAAAACTATTTACCCTTATTGTTGACAAGACAAGAACTAGACTAAAGGACAACAATGAGGTTGAGGCCCACTGTCACCACAACACTCCACCTCCTACTCTTTAGTGGATTTTCACCATGTTGCTGCACAAACTAGCAGGACTTGTAGAGAGGCAAAAGCTAGAGACCAGAACAACACCTGAGACATAGGCCCAGTGTCAACACAACCCAAGTCATTATGGCACTTGTAGGGTGAACGTTGAGAACCATGGGCCTCCACCACAACAGAGAGAAGATAGCCACACCATGGCATCCTTCAGCACCATCTATTGCTTGCTCGTGTCCTAGTTATTCGATGATGATGATGCACTTGGACCACATTGCCCAGTCGGCTACACACTTGCACCACACACTTGGAAGTTGGTCCAGGGCCCCAGATGTGGTTTTGTCTCACTTAGTGAGACAAGGGAGGGCTTGTATCATCATTCCAACCCTTATTGATGGATCAAAAACTTGTTTGATTTAGTTGGAGACCCATGAACAACTCTCTGAAAAACAACTTGGTCACCTGTGAAGCTGAAGACCGAGTTGGTATGGCGAAGAAATGGGCGAACTTAGTTAACTTGTCAACCACTAGATAAATGCAGTCTCGCCCCCGAATTGCTGGCAACCCTGTAATGAAGTCCATAAACACGCTCTCCCATTTCCTCTCAGGAATAGGGAGGGGCTATAATAGCTGCTGGGTATGTTTGCTCCCCCTTGTTCCTTTGGCAAGTGTCGCACTCTTGAATATGCCTCAAAAAATCCTCCTTGAGGCCCTTCTAGGTGAAGCGCTCCCTAATAGTCGTGTATGTCTTATGAAACCCCTGATGTCCCGCCAGAGGAGAATCATGTGTAGCCTACATGATCTTCTCTCACAACTGGGAGCTTGGTACCAAGTAAATCTTGTCTTTGTAGTAGATTACGTCGTTCATCACCTTGTATTTGTCATCTCCTACTGTGCCATCCAAGACCTCACATGCATATTGGTTCTTGGAATACTCAACTGGTAACTGCACCTCCAGTCTTGAGCAATGCTCATGAGGGAAAGTGTAGTGGGTCTCCTAGATAATGAATCAATAACAACATTCTATTTTCCCTTGACATACTCTATGTCAAAAACATATTCTTGGAGCTTGCTGAACCACTTCTGCTGTCACTCATTCAATTGCCTCTGCTCCAAGAAAAATCTAAGACTATTGTGGTCATCCTTCATGTAATATTCCTAACGGAAATATTAAATGAATAACAAAAACATGCACTGTAACAAAAATTAGGAAATGCGCCAAAACTCTGAGCCATTCTATTTAATATTGAGGAAAATGCAGTACAAATGTGTATGGAAAGGGGAACCTGGGCTTTCTACAGCAAGCTAGGCAAAACCCAGGTTGGAATTGTGATGCCCAAGTGTTGGAATGAATCCACCAAAACCTCTGTGCTGACCCAGAAAATTACTGCCATTGCTGCTATAGGTGAATTGAGATTTCGGCCATCAAATCTACTCCAAAAATTCTGCAAAATTAAATGTAGGCTCTCCACACCAACTCCAGTAAAATCCAGAAATGTCTCACGAACCTAAGTGGTGGTAGCAATCCCAGAGTGAGCTACACCCTCCTCCAGTAATTTCTGTTGCTGACTGCTGACTGGAACACTGATTTCTGTTAGAAATACAACCCAGAAAATTATAGGAAATTAACCTCGGACTACTCTCACCAAACCCACAAAACCCCAGAAAGGATTTGGGCTGAATCCATCGACCCCCGGGCCCCAACAAGTGTGAATTACCCGATTTGGCCAGAAAATGCCCCACTTAATGGCACTGCTGTATGATGCCCAAAATATGACGTGGACAGCCTCCCAAAGTCTTGCAAAGATCCCCTATGGAAAATGCCTGATTTCTCCAACCCAAATTTCCTCAGAAAGAAGCAACCACTTGCTCCTGCACAGACTTGAGCAAGTGAGCTCTGCGCACTATCAAAATGAGGGGAAATTCGTCCCAAATTATGACCTCAATCGTTGCCTTGAAAAATCCTCCAAATCTCAGGCCACAACTATGAAGAATGTCTCAGCAAAAACCTTGAGTCTCCAATCAACTGCAATTGCTCCAAATGATGTGCTACGAAATCCTTCCGTGCCCATATGATGTGCATAGCTCGGAAAACTCCTGCAATGAAGCTCAAGGAAAGCTTTGAATTGGACTCCCAAGTTACCTCACAAGGGAGAGACACTAAGTTCTCCGAAACGAGGGTGGAATTCCCAGTGCTAAACAACACTTTTCTTCTTGTGCTAAATAGCCCCAAGAGAAGATGAAAGGTGAAATGTAATAGTCAAAATATGATTAGCAAATGAGTCCATCCTCCTTTTATATTTTCTCCCCATGCTTCTAGACGCCTTTTTTGATTATTATTTTATTGGTGGGGCCCATTTTCCATTTTAATAAAATAATAATTTGCTCCCAATCTCCAATAAAATAATACTCGCCACCTTTAACCAAAATAATATTTGCCCCTTTACTTAATATCACCAAAATTGGGCAAAATCCCCATGCTCACAAAATTGGGGATATTACACTTCACCTTAAACCTGTTGCCCACCAGGTACTGCCAGAATTGGTTAGCGCATTCATAATGGCTAGCATCTCCTTGTCGTATATGGAATACAACCTTTCATGTACTTGCAACTTCCCGCTCTCGAATGCGATCGGGTGTCCCCTTGCATCAAAAGTGCTCCAAGGCCCTCTCGAGGTGCATCACACTCCAAGACAAAGGGCTGCGTGAAGTCAGGCAAAGCCAACACAGGACAACTGTTCATTAACTCCATGAGGTGCTCAAAAGCCTCCTGTGCTAAAATTGTTCATAGAAATACCCCCTTCTTGGTTAAGTCTGTGAGGGGAGCCGCTAGCTGGGAATATCCTCTCACGAACCTCTTGTAGTAAGTGCATATGCCCCAGAATCCCCTCGACTCTATCACATTCCTTGGTGTAGGCCAATCTAGAATGGGTGTGATCTTCTCCTGGTGAACCCACACTCCATCCTTTCCAACGATGTGGCCAACATACATCTCTGTCAATCCAAATTCACATTTGGACATCTTGGCGTACAACTGTCGCTCCTCTAAAATGCGCAACACTTCCTCCATATGCTGCAAATGCTCCTCCCAAATCTTGTTATAGATCAAGATGTCATCAAAGAAGGTGAACACATATATGTGCAACTGTTTGCAGAACACGTGGTTCATGCAAGACTAAAAGGTAGCCAGAGCATTGGTTAGCCCAAAGGGCATCACCAAAAACTTGAAGTGTCCATAGTGATACCTGAAGGTCGTCTTCGGGATATCCTGCTCCCTCACCCAAATCCAATGGTACCCCGAACGCAAATATATCTTAGTGAAGCACTTCGCCCCCCCGAGCTCATCCATTAACTCGTCAATGTGCGGGATATGGTATATATTCTTCAGGGTCTTCTTGTTCATAGCTTTGTAATCAATACACATATGGAGGGTCCCATCCTTTTCCTTCACCAACACCACGAATGGAGCAAAAAGACTAAAACTAGGCTTGATATGTCCCAGTGCCAATAACTCTCGTATGGCCCGTTGTATCTCATCCCTATAAGCCTTGGGATGCTGGTATGGTGTAGTGATAACTGTATTCATGCCCTCCTTCAACTCAATCGTGTGCTCGAATCCCTTGTTTGGTAGACAGTTTGGAGGAATGTCCCTAAAAACTGCTGGATACTTGTCTAGTATTGCCTGAATGTTGTGGTGAGGTGGTCGTGGCTAAGTCCCTACCTCTGAGATCCTGAGCTCCACAACCCACTCTATGTCCCCATGTTGTAGATCAACCTCCATTTGATGTGTTGACATTGTCCATGGCGGGTACGAATGCATGTTATTTAACACAACCAACTTCCCATCTGGCCCCATGGACTCCATCTCCAACCTCTTCCAATCAGTGGTGAGTCGTGACACGCCCAAGGTCTTGCAAGTTGGGGGTCCTGCTCTCTACGTCCTAAAGTGTAGTAGGTCTGTTCGACCTTACTACCCATGCAGAGGCTCAGCTAGGCATTCCTCAAACAAGAAAACCCTCCTCGACTCTAACAGGTCTAGTACCATCACAGATTGTTAGTTTTTGTAGCGTCGAAGGTGTTCTAGTCTCGAAACTTTGTGGAGTGGCTAAAACACATGAGTTCTCCATAACCCAAAAATCGTTTCTAGAAATTCCATCTAGAAGTGTCTCCATTAGATTATTAGCCTATTTTTTTAATGTTTCCTAAGTCTAAACTTAGGAAATCTGGTTAATTAATCAATATTAATTGAGATAAGGTGAGAATCATCTAGAAAATCACACTGATAGACTCCGATATGATCTTGGCCCTTGATTAAGTTTTAATCTTGGCTGTTGGAGGTTCAACGAAAGATTATAACAAGAAGTCGATGGGTAGATGGAGAACACACTTGAAAAGTTTGATTTCCTTGGAGAGTTCAATTTTCCAGAGAGCTAGTAGTTGTCGGAAGAGTTCGAGCTTCAGAAGGGAAGCAAAGACAGAGAGGGGCAGGGACAGTGAGGCCGGAGAAAGATTTTCTGGATCCGACGAGTGCATTACAGAGAGGTAGGGATAGCCACAGTGAGGCTGACACATGGGCTGCATAGAAGCCTCTAGAGTCAGTTCGATTTTGTTGGGGAAAAAATCAAGTTCTAGTTCAGAGATCGAAATTCCAGAGGCCAGGAGAGACGTTTTCCCAATCAGCAGCAGACTAGATGGCTTGAGGAGAAACTGATTCAGGCTGAGCGTGGAAGCGACTGCGCTAGGGTGACGCAGGTCTGTGCAGAAGCAGATTGGATGACTCACTTGGAAGCTGTAGTCAAATGCCGGATTTACCTGTGGGGTGAGGAAAATTCATCACTAGATTTTTGCCAATATTTTTCTCTATAGGATTGCTAGATTTCGGCATCCAATTGTACTCAAAATTTCTCACTAGTGCATAATAATAAAACCCTCAGCTTCTGCACCGGTTTTCCCAAGTTGGGTTTTTCTGGTGATTTTTGTCCAAAAATAACTATGTTAATTTTTATGTGTATTATAATTTTCTCAGTTTCCAGCGCTATTTTCTTCCGTATTTAATTTTGTGAAGGTTGTAGTGTGATTAATTTGGTATTTGGCGTAGCAAATAAATTGTTAAATTAATTAACAATTAGAAGAATTAATTCTAGTTGCTGCAATAGGATTTAAGACTTGAAATTTTCACATGAATACCCTCAAGAACTTTGCGATATAATGCGTTGGGTGCCCTATCTGATTGAGCTGAGTCAGCTCTCTGAAGTGAACCTCAGGGTCCCTCCTATCAAAGCGATCTACCACCCTCCTGGTAAAATCCTCACAAGGTGTCACACTGGCATGTCCCAATGTGGACAACCCATGGAACCACCAATCATGGGCTTTCCCTTCCATGTGTACGGTAGCCAGTTTAATGGCTTCCACCTCCGTCATCTGGTTAAGCTAGAAATAAGTATCGATTTTTTCAACCCAAGCTCTAGCGGTGCATTTGGAAGAGCCGTCAAAAGTGGGAAGGTAAAACTTCCCAACTGAGCACTGTAGATCTGAGCTCTACGAATAGGAGCCACTGGTTCCCTTGTCCTTATTGCTGTGCTTGATATGACAAAGATCCTTAAAGGTCAAAGTTGCTCGAAATTCTTCCCCCATAGATTGCCACTCACGGAAATACCCCCCCAAGAGGCATCTCACTAGCCTCAGGTTGCTCCCTAGTCTCTGTAGTCAAGAATGTGGGCATGGTATCTGGGTGGTCCATTATAGGTGAGATGTTGGTGTGGATTGTTAGCGTTCTCAATGTGGCGGGATGCACTTGAACTCTCTCCTCATATGAATTCCTTGTGGCTATCTCAGGTGCATTGTTGTCTCATCTCATCCATCACCTCCTTCTGACTCTTCACAATCTCATTCAACGCCCTGAGGATGCCCTGCATAGTAGTGTCATCTTTGCCTGTCATCTTGGTTGCCTCCTCCTCAGGGACCTCTTTATCTTGGGTAATCTCCAGTTGCCTCTCTTTACTCCTGTACCTGTACCTATAATACAGTGTATTCTCCTCATCTCTTGGGGTTAGAGGAAAAATCTCCCTCGCTGGAAATAGCAGTGATAACAAAGGAAAATTAAAGCATGCAACACAAAATTTCAGTTCATGCGTAAACAACAAGTAACACCAGAAATTGCGCCAAGTTGAGCCATTTTATTAACAACATAAGATGGAGTACAAAATGTATGAGGATAGATGAGCCTGGGCTTGCTACAGCAAGCAAGTTAAGAACCCAGGTGGGGATAAGGGTACCCAAGTGCTGAAGATGGCTCTGAAACAAGAACTGCGCCCAACCAGGAAGAACTGCTACAACTTTTGGGGATGAATTGTTGATTTGGCAATGCAAACTACTCAGAAAATTTAGCAAAATTAACCACAACCTCTACACCTCAAACCCACAAAAACCCAACAAGGAATTGGGCTACTTTCGGCTGATACAGAAAGCCCTAAAATACGCACTCTTGTCTTTGCCAGTTAATGTGCACTGTTGAAGGAGGATGGTGTTCTCAAGCCCAAAATCACACTAGGAAACTCTCCAAAGCCCCTCTGCAAATCCCTTCGGCAAGTCATTCAAATACCGACAATTCTCTCACCCCAATCTCCCTCAGCTTTTCCCTTGTGCAGGTCTAGCCACTGACCCTCTTCGCACTGCCAAAAGCAATAGAAATCCTCCTCTAATCTCGCTTCACTTCTAGCCCTGCAAAACACCTCATATCCCCAGCAAATGATAAGGAAATCACTCCCCAAAAAGCCCATAATCTAGCATGCCCTGTAACAATTACTCGAAGGAGTGTGTGCTCCCTTTCTGTGCCCAGTTTGGTCCAAATGATGGTTGAATGTGCTTGCAACCTGTCTGAAACAACTCTGAAATGCAGTGATAAGCTCCCCTAGGGTGGCACTTGAAGTCCACCAAAGAAAGAGGTGAGGTTTCCGTCCAGAAATCTCTTGTGCTGAACAACATGAGTTAACTTGGCAAGCAACTCAAGCAAACAAGAGTTCAATTCTGAATTTGGAAAAAGATCCAAAATGGAGCCCCCTTCCCTATATTTATCCTTTGCTTCCTTGTCTGTCCTTGTGGGTTCCCCATGTTGAATTTGCATGACCTTGGGTCTAGGTTAGAGTCCTAAAATCACTGACGCTACCAAACAAAGAATCTCAACCATGAACTACTTTGCATAGCGGAAATATAAAGTAGTAAATCACATATGACACAAATATACACAGTTTTAATAAAATTGTTCAATAATGTACAATCACAAATCTTAGTTATATTAAACCAAAATCTGAATAATACAACAGTCTATGATATACAAGATACAATGACAAACTTGATGTCGTATCTCGTCCAACTTGTGAAAATTTCTACTTGAAATTCTACTGCATTATCTAATGTTATTTCTTCTACTTATTATTCAGAAATAAGTTATTTGCAGAAATCTCTTCAGTAATTATCGAAATAAATTCAAATGTAGACTTCACCATATAATTACTGAGCAAATACTAGCACATGAATGACACAGATATTTTGGACAATTGTCCTCGGAAAAACCCAATGCGAGAAAACTGGTGCAACAGATGAGGGTTTGTATTTTTCAGCAGAATCTTCTTGTACAATTTACAATCGGCAGTGACGAAGAGAAATTCCCAATGAAAACATTGGAGAAATTCCTCACAAAATAATCAGATGAGAAACTACCCCGGAAGATCCTCCTGAGCCTCCTGCGTCATCACTACGCTGGCTCTACGTGGGGATTGCTAGAACTGCGTCACCCTTCTGCGCTGCTCCCTTCCAACCTCTGCGCTGCCTTCTCCTGGCACTGCGTCACCTGCTCCTGCATACCGGATCACTGCTGAACCTTCTCTACCTGTCCTCCACCAGCTACTCTCCCTCTGAGTCGATTTTCTCTTGCCGAACTTCGACCATTGAGAAAATTGATTTACTTGAGCAACTGAGTATCTGCACTGGCGTGTCTTCCAAGTGACCCTTGAGTCTTCTTTTATAATTTTCTCGTTGAGATATCAACGAGCGAGATTAAATCTCTAATCAACGGCTAAGATCATATCTTGACTTGACCTGTGTTTTCTAGAAGTTTCAGACTCTGTTTTATTGATGCCCTTTAATTATTTAATTACCCTAAGTTTAGACTTAGGGTCACTGTTAAAATAAATAATTATTTAAATAAAACATGTTCCGAGTGGAATTTCCACAAACGATTTTTGGGTTCGTTGGAATACATGTGTCTAAGCCTTTCCACAAAATTTGAGACTTAGAGCACTTTCGATGCTACCAAAAATCAACACTCCCTCTTCGCGAGGAAAGTGCTCTAACAATGTGCCTGCTGCATACTGTTCTGATCCTGAAGCATCCTCTACGATGCTGACATCTGACAACCTATCCATCAACCATTGCGCTGCTGCTGTTATTGTACTGTTGCCCATGACATTGCCACTACCATTGATGCCTTTGTACTACAACTCCCTCTTAAGTGTTGCTTCATCCGTTATTGAAATGAATTCTCAATCATCCCCATCTTTTCTCTGAAATAAACAAACTTTGTTCTCCCTAGGGCCTTGGTGAGAATGTCTGCTACCTGTTCTCCTGTGGGAATGGACTGTAACTGTACTGCTCCTTGCTGAACAAAGTCTCTGATAAAATGACGCCTGATGTCGATGTGTTTCGATCGATCATGAAAAACAGGATTCTCAGAGAGCTTGATGCAACTCCGATGATGACATAGAATAGTGGTTGTCTCTATCTTTCTTCTGAATAAATTCACTAGTAGTTTTCTAAGCCATATAGCCGCACACGAAGCTATGCTGGCTGCCATATACTCTGCTTCAGCTGTGCTTAGTGCTATGTACTTCTGCTTCGTGCTCCACCAGGAAGTCATACCTGATCCAATGTTGAAGTAGTACCCTGTGGTACTTTTTCGATCCACCGAACTTCCTGCCCAATCTACATCTCTGTGAATCCATGCAGAATGATGTCATCGCCTTGGGTGTATTTTAATCCATATCCGACTGTTCCTCGGATATATCGGAGAACGTTCTTAGCTACTGCTCAGTGTGCCCTCTTTGGTTCTACCATGAATTGACTGAGGGAATTAACAACATAGCAAATGTCTGGCCTGGTGTTGACCAAATGCATGAGAGATCATATGAGCTGTCTGTACAAGGTGGGGTCTAGTTCTTTATCTTCAGAGGCATCAATTTTCTTCCAATTGGTGATCATTGGAGTAGCCCTGGGTCTACAACCCTGCATTCTAAATTAGTTTAGAATCTCTGTAGTGTATCTTCCTTGCCCAAGGAAGATTTCTCCTTTCTTCTACAAAACTTCCAATCCCATAAAATAGTACATTAGCCCCAAATCCTTCATGTCGAATTCCTCTGCTAGGTTCCTCTTGCAGTCTTTGATGAGCGTAGATGATCCTATTAGAAATAAATTATCTACATACAATACCAAAATCAATGGCTCATTCTCTACTGTGAGATAGTAGAGATTGGGATCAACGTCACTCTTGACAAATCTCATCTGCTGCAAGTAACCATCGATTCGACCATACCATGCTCTCGATGCCTGTTTGAGTCCATATAGGGCTTTCTTTAGTCTGCATACATGAGTTTTATTCTCATGCTTCTCGAAGCCTTCTGGTTGTCGATGTAAACCTCTTCTTCTATCACCCCGTTCAAGAATGTAGTCTTGACGTCCATCTGGTGAATCTCCCATCCCATCTGTGCTGGAAGGGATATACTGTATTTGATAGAGGTATATCTGGCTACAGGGGCGAAGGTTTCTTCGTAGTCTATTCTTTCTTTCTGAGCATACCCCTTAGCCACGAACCTAGCCTTGTACTTCTCTACGCTACCATTTGCAGCATACTTAATCTTGTAGATCCACTTGGAACCTACAACTGACCTGTCCTATGGTCTAGGTACGACTTCTCAGACATCATTAGTCATGATAGAGTTGTACTCCTCTACCATAACATCCAGCCAGACTTGGTGCTGAATCGCTTCCTGAACACTAGAGGGTTCATTAACCTGTGCTACCAATGCTTGGTATCTGTCAGGCTGTCTACGCTGCCTTTTCTCGATCTAGGAGCTCCAACATACTCTTCTACATCCCTCAGCGTCTGTCGTGCCTCTTAGTTGATTCTGCTACTGGCAATGGTTGGCTTAGTCATCTCTTCCTCTTGCTGTCCCATCAACTGCGAGATATCTGGATTTTCTTCTTTAGAAGAAATACTAGTACTAGTCACAGTGCTAGATATTGATGGTTGTCCATCTGTTGGATCCTCTCCTAGATGCTGTTGGACAAGAGGCACATCCTCAGACTGTTCTTCGGTAGGCATTTCACGAGATTTTTTGAAGGCTCGATCATTTGTGAATTTCACATCCCTCCTCACTACTACTTTCTTGTTACCTGGAATGTAGATTCTGTATGCCTTGGATGTCTCGCTATATCCCATGAGATACCCTTTCTTAGCAGTCTGATCTAGTTTGCTCCGTTTCTCAACTGGAACATGACAATATGCCATGCTCCCAAAAATCCTAAGGTGACTTACCTCTGGCTTCACCCCTGTGAATACACTCTCGGGCGTTGTCTTGCCCAATGCTTTGTGACGGGTCCTGTTCTGGATATTATACAACTGAGCTGCATGCTTCTACCCACAAAAATCTAGGCAGATCTTGGTCATACAACATTGCCTTTGCTGTCGTAACCATAGTCCTGCTCTTCCGTTTTGCAACTCCATTCTGCTCCGGATTGTAAGGAGCTATCCATTCTCTTCTGATGCCCTCCCTTGCGCAGAAATCTGTGAATTCCTTATCAGTATATTCACCTCCGTTATCTGAACGTAACACTTTGATTTTCTTCCCTGTCAGGTTTTCTACCAGAGCTTTGAATTCTTTGAACCGATCAAAGACCTCATCCTTGGTCTTTAAGAAGTAAATCCAAGTCTTCCTCGAATGGTCATCTATGAAAGTGACAAAATATTCACTTCCACCAAGAGCTCTAGTGGGCATTGGTTTGTAGATATTTGAGTGTATTAATCCCAATACACTTTTCGCCCTATTGTTGCTCCTGGAATATGATGCTTTAACATATTTTCCTAAAACACACCCTTTGCACACGTCATCATGTTTGGTACTAAGAATTGGAACCCCCGTAACTGTTTCTCTGAGCATTGTCAGAGATCCATTATGTAGATGCCCCATTCATCTGTGCCATAGTTCATTCAGATCTGATTCACCTCTTAGATTACTGCCTATCAGTGCCATTGGAGATTCGAGCTGCAACTTTTGTAATCTGTTGCTTCGAGTTCCAATCTGAGCCTTCTTCTTCCACCTTGGATGGTTGACATAGAATTTTCTCCCGATAAAGTATATGTCATATCCCTTGTCTTGCAATTGAGATACTGAAAGTAAATTCATTCCCATACGTGGCACATGCAGCACATTAGTGGCTCAGAGACTCTCCTGCTTCTGTTTGAAATGCTACGATCCCTTTTCCTACAGGGGTACATTTTGATTTGTTTCCCATAATAATTTGGAAGTCCATTCGTTCTTCTTTATAGCTAGAGAAATGATCTCTTTCTCCAGTCATATGGGCTGAAGCCCCGCTATCAATATACCAGTCATCTAATGATGCAGTGCTAGATAGGCACACACATTCCTTTTCCAGCCTAGAGGCCAACTCTGACAAAACTTGAACTTCCATCTTTTCTGTGCTTTTCCCTTCCCGGTCAATTTTTGCAGAAGAAATGCGTAAGCCCTTGGGGGTACGATTTTCTGCCAAGGCAACACCACGAATCCCCTTTGGCATCATCCCTCCTGCTTCCTTGCCTAACCTTGCTTTGATACCATGTGAAAATTTCAACTTGAAATTTTACTGCATTATCTGATGTTATTTCTTCTTATTATTCAGAAATAAGTTATTTGCATAAATCTCTTCAGTAAATATCGAAATAAACTCAAATGCAGACTTCATCATATAATTACTGAGAAAAACAATAAGGAAATACTAGCACATGAATGACACAAATATTTTGGACAATTGTCCCCATAAAAACCCAATGCAAGAAAACCAGTGCAACAGATGAGGGTTTGTATTATTCAGTAGAATCTTCTTGTACAATTTACAATCAACAATGATGAGGATAAATTCCCTATGAAAACACTGGAGAAATTCCTCACAAAATAATCAGATGAGAAACTACGCCAGAAGGACCCTTTTGAGCCTCCTGCATCATCACTGTGCTGGCTCTGCATGGGGATTGCGCAAAACTGCATCACCCTTCTGCGCTGCTCCCTTCCAGCCTTTGCATTATCTCTTCCTGGCACTGTGTCACTTGCTGCTGCACCCCCGATCGCTGCTGAACCTTCTCTACTTGTCCTCCACCTGCTACTCTCCCTCTGAGTCGATTTTCTCTTGCTGAATTTCGACCACTGAGAAAATTGATTTACTCGAGCAACTGAGTATCTAAACTGGTGTGTCTTCCAAATGACCCTTGAGTCTTCTTTTATAATCTTCTCGTTGAGATATCAACGATGGAGATTAGATCTCTAATCAACGACTAAGATCATATCTTGACTTGATCCATGTTTTCTAGAAGTTTCACACTCTGTTTTATTAATTCCCTTTAATTATTTAATTTCCCTAAGTTTAGACTTAGGGTTACCATCAAAATAATTAATTATTTTAATAAAACATGTTCCGAGTGGAATTTCCACAAACGATTTATGGGTTCTTTGGAATACGTGTGTCTAAGCCAGTCGGTCCTTTGCTTCCGTACTGCTCACTAGTAGTGCTTTAGTCCATCAAGGCCACTACACATTGAGACTCGAGGAGTGCTGCCACCTAACACTGCTGCAAGTCACTTCTGTAGAGTGTAACACTGGCTGATCCAATCTGCTTTCTGGGTAGGCCTAATTCCCTAGCTCCAACTGCCAGGCTAGCAGCCACTTTAGTCCATCAAAGTGCTGCACTTCGGCAACAATCTTCACCCAACCTTCAGCTCCTCTTTGTCACGTCAAGATAGCTCGTCTAGGGCTACTTTGGGTAGCCAACACACTGCCCTCCACCAGATCAATGGCACCAAATACTACACTGCGGAGTCTGCACCGGTGAAGGCTTATGGTCACTCAACCAAGCCTCCAAATTGAATCCCATAGGCTGTGTAAACAAACGATCCAAACTGGTCAATGCATGACCCAATGCTCCTCCAAAACACTGCTGCACATATGTTTGCACTTCGCTGTTTGTGACAGTCCTGGTTAGGGCACTTGCTGCAGCCCTAAATCCACCCAACAGTCAGCAAACAGAGCCTTTAAGTGCTGTGACACACCTTAGTAGACCTCCTCCCTTGCCACGCTGCTTCCTTAGGCATATGTCAACCCTTGACAACCCTTACGCAAGCCCAGCTGTGTGCTATGGCCTGTGGCTTAGCACAACAGCCCTCCTGTAGCAATCTGCCTCCAAAAACGGTGCCCAAAGAACCTCAGACCAGCAGCATTCTGTCCTTCAAGGACTCGGCCTAGCAGCCAGCCACCTCGGCACTTGGGACAACAACGACCCTGTTTCACCCCAAAACAGACCTCCTAAACTCGCTGTCCTGTTTACTCCTTTGCTGCGGCTAGGGCTAGAGTTCTTCCTCTCCAACAAATCCTTATCTAGAGGCAACGTTGCACAAGATGGATGCCTTAATGACTCCTCATCACCCTTTATTTTTACACAAACAAAGGGGCTCCACGAATTATGAAGAGACACATCTATTGGACGAATTTTACTTCAAGCCTATATGACTTGAAAACCAATAATTATTTGTCAACTTCAAAAATTAATTTCTCCACTTCTACAACTCGTAATTCGACGATTCTCGAAGCTTTGGATCCTCCTTTCCGCCCTCTATCGTCTCATGCCATCACATGTATAAATGTGCTCCCGGAAATGCCCCAAACACGATTGGGTGCAAAACCCCATACTTGGGTTCCAAGCTCATAAGTGACCCTTGTGGCGCTTTTTACTCCAAACCCTGAACCCTAGGGCTTGGAGTACCTCCCAAGCACAAAATCAACACCCCATTCGACCTCCTTTCCCTCTCCTTCCCTCTAATTCAAATTTTCTTCTCAAGGGAGTTCGAATTGCCTTGAGGTGGCCCCATGGGCCACAACCCACTAATGATATAATCTTTCTAATGTTTGGAGCCACTTTTGTCCTCACAAAATTTTTTAATTGACCCTTATCCACTTTTCCTAAGTTTGTGCACAAAATTTGGCGAACACCCAAAGTTGCAAAATTGTGAGACTGCCTTAGCAAAATTTATCTACAAGGAATATTACAGACACCGACGACTTGGGTACCTTTGGGCATCACAATACTTGGTTCAAGACTTTATAAAACTAGATGTGTAGCAAAATAAATTTTAGGAGTTTTTGTATGGAAAAAATAATAATGACATTTCCAATCCATAAATCTTTAAAACGATATTTTATCCATCAATTCATCCTATGAAATATTATAATATAAAATTTGATGAGTTTTCCTAGTTTCACGAGTTTTATTCAAGTTTAACTAGTTTTTGGCCAGTACTTGTTTTGAGAATGACTCTGACAAACGGGTGAATACTTGTGAGTCGCAAGTCTCATAACACAAGGTATCAGGGTGGCAGATGATGATGCCATCAATCCTTTGGCTACCTCTTTGAGTGTTGATAAAGATACGTGGCAATAACAATCTCTTGTCTTGATGTTCAGCTCTAGTCTTCCTCTTTACTTGAAGGCAATTTGTATGGTGTACTAGGGTTGTATAGGTTGAGTTTAGCCCCTCTCAGTCTGTTTACATTGTTTAGTTTGTTCACATTGTTTTAGCTCTAGTGTGAAGTTACTTTTTGAGTCCCTATGGTTGTTTTCTATGTGAGATTTTTCTATTCTGCTGGACATAATTTTGAGTCCCATGACCTACTTTGGCTCATTCGTGGACATTAATATAAGTTATTTCTTTCTTCTCTCTTCTGTCAGTTCAGTCATGAATCCAAAGAAAGCTCTCTGTTAGTAAAGAAATAAAATCCTCTTAACAATTGGCAAGGAATTACTTCGGAAATCCTATCTGAATGTTTCTTTGTGCATAGTCTTGAGCCAAGGATAAAGAAAAGCCACATTCCAGCTCCAGAATGGTCCACAATTAGATGGCACTTCATCAAAATGTATGAAATCATCCAGGCATGTTTCAATTCAGGGAGAAACATTTTCTGGCTACCAAAAAGGATTTAACATGCTCTATCTCTGTTTTTTAAATTCGCATGTAATGCTCTTTTATTGAATTTAGATGTACTGTTTTTAGTATTGGAATGCCAGTGCAGGTGTATTGTTGTGCTAGAAATTCTTTCAAATGTCTATATGTAGTAGATAATTTAATGTCTAGAAATGTGATGGTTGACAAATGTCTCAGCTTACAAGAGATTTATTTGTGTGTTTGATCCATTTCCTCATTCTTTATGCCAATTTATCTTCTGCGATTTGTTACTGCTGTGGATTTTATCTTTCGTGCAATCTATTGTGGAACAAGTTAATTTGACTTTTTTTATGTCTT
Source organism: Pinus albicaulis (assembly GCA_034641835.2). Taxonomy (NCBI): domain Eukaryota; kingdom Viridiplantae; phylum Streptophyta; class Pinopsida; order Pinales; family Pinaceae; genus Pinus; species Pinus albicaulis. The sequence goes on from CM076574.1 coordinate 115,578,808, forward strand.
TGATCAGGAAAACCTAGAGTCATATCTTCCAGACAAATATATTCCAACTGATGTTGTATGTTGCCTGAGGCACTTGCAGGTATATCTATGTATGGATTCTTCCATCTGAGACAACGTTTAGCTAGTCTAAATCTTTGGTCAATCTAATCATTAAACTTCGACTATAATTTGTAGGACTGTTTTGCAAGTGAGGAACAAGCCAGGAGCCTACTTCAGAACGTGGCATCTTTGTTGAAACCTGGAGGCTATTTTTTTGGAATCACTGCAGATTCATCCACTATATGGTATGTGTTTGGTTATTAAGGAGGACCTTTTGGTTCTGACATTAAAGTTCATATGCTTCCCATGTCTTATTGCCTTCTATGATTTCACGAATGAGAGCTACACACTTTTTATGTTCCATATTTTGCTTAATAGATTAGGATAGATGCTCTTTTAGATGCATGCTTGTTGCTTTGTGGTTACTTGAGTTTTTTGTTGTTAGAAGAGATATTTCAATGAAATTGCACTTTTGAACTTGAGCACAAAGTTATCTGTCCTGTTTGTTTTGACCCCACCTAACACAACACTGTGGATGCCTTATAACTGTTCAAGATGTCGGTAAGAAACGTTTCTGCTGTGAGAGAGTGTGCGCTCCAACGTGCTTCTCGTAATGGCAGAATAACACCAGAGTGTTTTTTTTACGTGATAGGATTCCCATGTATGTGAATGCATTAGGAAAGGCTGAAACTTAGTTCTGAAAACTCAACTTGTAAATGTAGACATGGTGGAGAAGGGTACTAAATGGGTAACCCAATTGTTAATATTGGAAGGTTGAAGGTAGCTGTGACAGGGGCTTAGATCATACCCAATAGGGGAAAAGTGAAAGGGATCTGCTGAATTGGATGCTGTAGATTAAAGGCTTCTGTTGGGGTGGTCGACAATTGTTAGGTCCCTATATTACTAGTTTAGTCCCTTATTGTTATTAGTGTAGCCCCCTTATTGTTATTGTTGTACCCCTGTAACCCCAATATTGTTATTATTGTGTCCTTACATTGTTATTGTTAGGTTGGCTAGGATTATATTGTGGGCCCATGGACTCCTATATATAGAAGGAGGTTTTGGTCATTTGTTTCATTCAAGAATTGTTCATTTATCTAATGTATTGGAGGTTTCCCCCTCGAAGTGGCTGATTTCTAAGGCATTGATCTCTCTTTTCTTCTATTTTTGGAGCTGGTTTCATAACATCTGGTATCAGAACTTTGGATTCTAGGGTTTCACTGCTACAAACAGGTCATCGTGGCATTTTCGCAATAAATTTTTTTTCTACGAAGGTTCAAAGGCTGAAATTTGTACAGTGCGAAGCCGAAATTCTAAGGAACCTCTTGTAAAAATTTCAAATCTTGGTTTGCAATATTTTCGAAGATATGATCTGGGGAAGTTAGGGTTTTTTCAGGCTCCCGAATTTCAACTAAAATAGGTCATTGTGGCATTTTCGCTACAAATTTTTGTATACGAAGTTTCAGAAGTTGAAATTTTTATAGTGCGAAGCCGAAATCCCGATGGACCTCCTATAAAAATTTCAGATCTTGGTTCGTAATGTTTTGGGACATATGATCTGTGGAAGTTAGGATTGTTTCAGGCTCCCGAATTTCATCTCAAAGAGGTGACCGTGGAAAACACGTCATAACTTTGTATCTAAGCGTCGGATTGGGATTCTGTAAAAAGTGGTCGCAAGTACACAGACTGTAGTTTTCGGTATATCAATTTCAGAGCCGAAGGAGGAAACAGTGACACATGGCAAGTCGTACAAGTTCGCTCTACTGAACCAGTCCATAATTAGGTCATCGTGGGAGAGTGGGCATAACTTTTTCTTGAAGAATCCAAATCAGGTCAGATCTGTGGCATTCGAAAGAAGATTCAGAGGGCTCCTTCAGGGCTGAATTTCAGATTTTGAAGATCCGAAATCACAAATATAATTCAGTTTCAATATCGAGCTCCTCAAAAGCAAGAAAAATGTGTGTATTTTTTTCGAATTACATAAGTCTCGTTTGAAAAAAATTAGTTTGAATTTATTCCAAGGGCATATTGAAGAATAGATATCAGTATTGGGTTCTAAAATGCCCCCTAAAAAGAATTCAACACCCATTAAGCATTCAGAAGGCTCTACTATGACTCATAAAGACGAAGAAACACAACATCATATATCAAAATTACAAGAGCAAGTGCACCAAATTTCGCTATCGCAAAGAGCAACAAAAATGGAAATGGAAGTTTTGAAGAAAGGCGGGAAACTAAGATGGATGGTTTGAAGAAAGGCGTGGAAGCTAAGATGAATGGTTTGGAAGCTAAGATGGATGGCATGGAAGTGGGCATGGAAGCTTAAGATGGATGACATGGAAGCTAAGATCGATGAAAAAATGAAAGACAACATGGAAAACATGAAGAATGATCTAAAAGTAGACATCGAAGGTTTGACAAAGTTGATACAAGAAATGTTTCCTAATGGCGAAAAGATAGTAGAAGAAACTCATGATGAGAACAAAATAAATGTTAATCGTGATTTCATAAACTCTAATGTTGGATGGAAGAGCCACCATATTCCAAAGATGGATATGAGGAAGTTTGATAGCAAGGATCCCGTAACATGGATACTAAAGATGGAGCAATATTTTGATCTCAGTAATGTGCAAAACACACAAAAGGTACGCATTGCAACTTTACATTTAGAACAAAATACATTTGTATGGTATTGATGGCTTTGCTCTCGTAAAAAAATTGTCATTTGGTCAATTTTTATGGAGGAAATGATAGCACATTATGAGGATACAAAAAGCAACACATTCTTTAGCCAATTGATAAATCTCAAACAAAAGGGTTCAGTGGTGGAGCACATTGAGGACTTCCAAAAACTGAATATAAGGGTAACTGATATTTCAAAGGAACACAAGATTGATGTCTTCATAGGGACTTTAAAGGATAAAATCCAACATGAAGTTCGTGTTTGGGAACCTGATTCATTAGAAAAGGTATTCAGGTTGGCAAGAAAAATTGAATGTAAAATTATGGCGACAAGGAAGCCTACCACTCACATATATAAAGATGAAAGTGTTGCTACTCCTAGACTTCCACAACCTACAAGGTTGACACCACAACAATTGGAAGAAAAAAGAGCAAAATGGCTTTGCTACAGTTGTGATAGCAAATACACTAAAGGTCATAAGTGTGTTGAGAAGAAATGATTTTACATAGATTGTGAAGAGGAAGAAGAAAATGAACAAGAATCTTCAAAAGAAGAGGATATACACCAGGGACCAACCATAGAAGAGGAAGAAATGAGTCCGACCATATCGTGTAATGCATTGGCAGGAATTACCACTCCTCAAACTCTCAAGATAGAAGGACATATCAAGAAGAAAAAGTTAATAGTGTTGATTGATTCAGGTAGCACCCATAATTTTATTCATTGTAAGGTAGCGAAGGAATTGAATTGTTTCCTATACCCAGCACCAGAATGTCAAGTGATGGTTGCAAATGGAGGAACTATAAATTGCTCTGGAAAATGCCATAATATCAAGCTAACCATGGGGGAATATGTGTTGACTAGTCCAATGCTTTCCATTCCTATGAGAGGTGTTGATGTTGTACTAGGAGTACAATGGTTACAATCTTTGGGGACGGTAGCTTTTAATTTTCAAGAACTTTTCTTGAAATTTTTTTCAGAAGGAAAGGAAGTCGAATTACGGGGTATCGCGGGGAAGCCAGGAAGGATAATAAGCTCTAATGTCATGACAAAGCTTCTAAAGAAAGAACAACGAGGCGTAATTGCACAATTATGCTCACTAGAAGTTCCAACATCAAAATCATCTATTTCTGCAGATCTCCAACAAGTCTTGGACAATCATTCCAAGGTGTTTGAAACTCCCAAAGGACTTCCACCTATTCGTGATCATGATCATGCTATTCATTTGATTCCAGGAAGTGTTCCTCCAAACATCAGGCCTTATAGATATCCTTACTTCCAAAAGAGCGAAATTGAACGTATGATTGCAGAAATGTTAGAGGCAGGTATAATTCAATCTAGTCAAAGTTCTTTCTCTGCTCCTGTAGTATTGGTACACAAGAAGGATGGATCATGGCGAATGTGTCCGGATTATAGGGAGCTCAATAAGCTCACCATTAAAGATAAATTTCCCATTCCTGTGATTGAGGAATTATTGGATGAATTACATGGAGCAATTTATTTTACCAAGTTGGATCTTCGTTCAGGATATCATCAAATTAGAATGAAGACTGAAGATATTCCAAAAACAATATTTCGAACTCATGAGGGTCATTATGGGATTCTCCAACTCTTAAAGGATAACTTGACTTTGGCACAAAATCGAATGAAACAACAGGCAGATCAACATCGCAGTGAGAGAAGTTTTGATGTAGGAGATTGCGTATTTTTACGGCTACAACCATACAAACAAATTTCCCTCAAGCAAGCTAAGAAGTATAATAAATTATCACCAAGGTACTATGGTCCTTACAAGGTGTTGCAAAAGATTGGTACTATGGCATACAAATTGGAACTTCCTGCTTCTTCGCGAGTGCATCCAGTTTTCCATGTTTCATGCTTAAAGAAGGTTATAGGTGAAAATCTTCCAGTTCAAACAATATTGCTAGAACTTGATGAGGAAGGAAAAATCATATCGGAACCTGAAGCGGTCACGGAAACAAGAACTCGACATTTACGAAATCGATCAATTTCAGAGTATCTCATGAAGTGGAAGAACTTACCCACTGAAGATTCTACATGGGAGGATGAGAATTTTATACAGAAGCACCCTGAGCTACTCAAGCGTTGAGGACAACACTTTTTTGAAGGAGAGGGGCATGTTAGGTCCCTATATTACTAGTTTAGTCCCTTATTGTTATTAGTGTAGCCCCCTTATTGTTATTGTTGTACCCTTGTAACCCTAATTTTGTTATTATTGTACCCCAAGGTTGCACGAAACGGGGAAACATAAACGAGTTTCTGAAACGGGAAGCGAAGCGAAACGCGACCTCCCCAAATTTTGGAAATGGGGAAACATGGTATATATATATATATATATATATATAATTTAAATTTATATTATAATTTAGGACATTTAAGAAATGTTATGTGAAATCATACAAGTTTAAACTTTAAAACATATATGATAATCATAAATTCAAAGCATAAACTATTATAAATTTACAAGTTACAACACATTTACTCATGAATGATCATTGATAATAGACACAATGAAAATAACAATATCGGAACCTCCAAAACCAACCTTTATTTTATATCAAACTGTCAAAATCAACCTTTATTATATATATGAGGCTGCAAGTACAATAAAGTCAAAAGACTAAAGTCTAATACTCATTATCAGAATTCTCATCAAATATAGCAGCAGAAGCATGCTCAGCAGTGGATGGTGTGGATGGTGTAGTTGAAGAAGATGTTTGGCCAATTCCACTTCTATGATCCTGGTCCTCAATATTCAAGGCAGCAAGAGAGAGATCCAAATCAGGATTTTCTGGTTCCACATCCCACTCCTTAGAAGGACCATTTCCATATTCTGGACCCCTACGAGATGCAAGGCGAAGGTTGGAGTGCACATAAACAAGATCCTTTGCCTTCTGTGAGCCCAACCTGTTGCGCTTCATAGAATGAATAAAACCATAGGTGCTCCAATTCCTTTCTGCTGATGAAGAGCTTGCCACTTGTGAAAGGACGTGAATGGCAAGGTTTTGCAAATGTACACCATTTGCTCCATGACAAATCCACCACCTAACTGGATTCATGGTGCTTCTCTCCTCCAAAGATGATATATCTGAATAATCATCTATACCTGCAACAAAACTGGCAAATTCCTCCTTCACCTCCCTGTGTAGATGAGCTGGAAAAATTCTCATAAGGGCTTTTTTCACCCCATTAGCCACCTCTCTATCCTTATGGGGTGCCTTCCTCTTCCCATTGCTTTGAGCAACAAGTTCCTCATCATAAAATTTTGGGTTCAAGGCATGTGCTAAAGTATGCAATGGAGTGTTGAAATTGTTCCACCTGTCAACAATGATTCTCTTGATTAATTCGGCAAACTGACCATCTACAAACAAAAGTTGTGGTGACTCCTGTGAAATTATTTCCATAGTTTTCTCAACCATGGAATCCATGCCATCATATACCTCTCCTAAGAAAGGTTGGTCGGTGTCAGCATGCCGAAGAAGCTCAAATGCAGGGGTTGTGAACAGTAGCAAGAAATCTACCTTGCTCCACCAATCCTCATCAAGGCACATTCTACGCACCGCAGTTCCCCGCTCTGAATCTGCTTGTCTCCACTCAACCCAAAGTTGACTCACCACCATAGACACTAATGCTTGCTTAACCTCAACAAGGCGGCGCAACATTATGAAGTTTGAGGCATATCTTGTCTCAGCAACTTTTAACAACTCCAATTTGGAGTACTCTCGGAATATTGCTTGAGACTGGTGGTGGTTGGTGATGAATTTCACAATTTCCCTTGCTTCCCCTGTGAGTTCCTTTATCCATGGAACTTTGTTGTCGATCTCCTCTAAGATCAAATTCAGATTGTGGACAATGCAGGGTGTCCAAAATATGTGGTCATACCTCCCCTCAATAATCAAACCTGCAGCTTTGCATACCGGTGCATTATCCGTGATAACTTGCACCACCTTGTTAGGACCAACCTGTTCAATAGATTTGATAATGACATCAGCAATGAATTGTGCATCTTTTACCTCTCTCGAGCAGTCTTCTGCCTTTAGAAACATTGCTCCTTTTGGTGAAGTGGCAATGATGTTTATCAATGGTCTACGCCTTGTATCTGTCCATCCATCTGAGACTATGGTAACCCCAGAGCTAGTCCAAGAAGAACGAATTGGTGATAGCACATCCTCCACAAGATCTTTCTCATTTTTTAGAAGTTGAGTTCTAACTTTCTCATAGTTGGGCCCCTTGTACCCTTGAGGAGCTTTGTTAATTGCCCTTATCATATCTTGCCAGTAAGGGGAGCGAACAACATTGAATGGGAGACCACATGCATAGATGCACCGAGCCACTCTGGAATCAACTTCTTCTCTTCCTTGCACATTCACCAGCTTAGCAATCCTGCTATCTTGAACAGTACCAGATGCCCCTCTAGATGGTGGTAGTTCTGGTTGTTGAGTGCCACTGCCTCTCCTCTTCCTTGCTTCAATTACAATCCTTGGCTCACTGTTTGCTAGATTTTTAGCTGCTTGACTAAAATCATCATGCTTTCTTTTGATTCCATCAGCCTGATCTTGCTCTCTTTGATATTCCCTCCTTGCTAAAGGGTCAGATGTTTTCATGCAACCTGCAATCCCCTGTCCTCCTCCATGCAAAATATGTGCCTTCACTCTTGGGTAAGGGCCCTTGTAACAATTATTGCAAAGAGTACACCGCCATTCCCATGAGCCACCACCTCCACATCTTTACAACTTCTCAACATGCCTCCAAAGAGGATAATAGTCAGCCCTTGGGTTGGCCTTGGGGTTTGCACTTGAACCTTGAATGGAAGAAGCCATTGCTGCAAAAAAAATAAAAAACTAATCTATAAATAAAAAACGTTTTTTAAAATTTTGGTAGCATAAACCCTTGAAAAATAGACAAAACAATGAGAAAAAACAAAGAAATTGAATGCTACTTACCCAAAATAATTTTCTGTAGCTGAAGCTACACCAAAATGCCAGAAAAAACAAGAGAAATATGGCTGTAGCTAAGCCAAGCCAAAAACCAAGAATGTCGTAGCTGGAAACTTCACACTCCAAATCTGCTCCTCAAATCTCTTTCTCTTGCTGCTGAAATCTCCTTTGCTCAATGGTGAAAACACCCAAGCTGAAGCACTACTCTCTTCCTCCTTCCTCCTCTCCAAAATCGCTTTCACCAAGTGAGAATCAACTTGCTGAATTTGTGTGATGAGAGAATGAGGCTAAGCCTCCTTTTATAACTTTAGAACCCTTCTAGATGCCTCCAAAACCTAATAAAAACAAATTAAATATTATTTAATTGACTAAAAAAAAAAAAAAAAAATCATGAAATGCGCTGTATGGAACAGGAAACACGACCGTACGGCCAGGAAACGCATTTCCGGCTGTATTGGTAACGTTTCTCGTACGGGAAACGTACCAGTACGGCCGGAAATGCGTTTCTTGGCCGTACGGTACGCGTTTCCATGCTTCCGTATCGTTTCCATAGGAAACAGACCCCTTGCCAGCGTTTCCTGCAACTTAGTTGTACCCTTACATTGTTATTGTTAGGTCGGTTAGGATTATATTGTGGGCCCATGGACTCCTATATATAAAAGGAGGTTTTGGTCATTTGTATCATGCAATAATTGTTCATTTATGTAATGTATTGGAGGTTTCCCCCTCGAAGTGGCTGATTTCTAAGGCGTTGATCTCTCTTTTCTTCTATTTTTGGACCTGGTTTCATAACAACAATGGAATAGTGATTCCATGTCATTTGACGATAAACAGGGTGGATCTTTCCTATGTGGTATGAAAGATGGTATTTGAGTTGAGGCAAGGTGTCTCAGATGGGAGGGATGGTGTTTTGGCTGACAAAGAAATGGTGTAGACTGTAATGTGGCTTCCTAAATTATTATGTCACAGGATTTATTATCATGTATTGAGGGCCAATTTTGGTGATGTCAGGGCCCATTTGATTTTTCTTTAGAAGACTTAGGATTTAGAATTAGTAATTTCATGTTAGGTTATTTTATTTGTGGTAAAAAGGGATTACCCACTCATGAAATATACATACCCTTAATAGCTGGTTCGAAAAGCATGAGTGTGAATAGCCTAATAGGGTATGGAGAGAAAAGGCGGGGAAAAAGCCTGTCAAAGACTATAAAAGGTAGAAAGCTCACTTCATTTGGGATATTTCGATAATCGATTTTGATCTCAGTTGCTTGAGCTGCTTAGCCAGGTCACTTGCTATTTAGCATGAGTTTTCCGAGTGGAGAACTCACCCATTCTTCGAGGGACTTGGAGTGCCACCCTAGTTTGGTTTTCCATTTCATCCGAGAGAGCTTCACTGTGATATCTTCAGCTTCTGCATTTTGTTGCCCCAACAATGCGTATTTCTGGAGGACACAGAGATAGTCCAGAGGATGCAGTTGGGAGAATTTTCTGAGCACCAGAAGTGGGGTTTCCAGTCATCCCATTGCAACAACTAGTGTAGTTTCACTAGGACAATGTAGAGCACCATTGGGCAAATTTTCTAGGTTTTTGTGGTTTCATCTGGGCTTTTTTTAGCTTGCCAAAAAGGCAAGCCCAGGTGCATTTCTCTATATATCTGCACTTTTGCCCATTACATAATAAAATGGCTCAGTTGTTTCCGGATTTTATATAGTTCCGATTTATTACTACAATGTTTTAAGTTTTCTAGGGTGTACATTTATGGTTTTCTGCATTAGCATTGTTTTTCCTATTTTGGAACATTATAGTGGTATTAGAGCCTAAATCTTAGCTAAGCCATGGGGAGATTTCTTTTATGAGAGAAGGAGATAGATAGTATATCACTTACAGGAAGCAAAGGTACTAAAGCGAAGAGAGGGAGTTGGATATTACTCCAGACACGGAGGATCAAGGGAAGGAGGTGTTAGTAGAAAAGATGGGAGAGCCCAAGGGGAAAGAGGAGATGGTATTTGACAGCCTTCTGAAGGCCATCAATGATTTGGCCAAAGGGCAGAGAGACATGCTTAATGAGATCAAGATGCAGAACCGGGAAATAAGCACCCAAAATCTTCTATTGGGAGAGACTTTTGGTACATCTCAACAGTGTGATCAGCCTGCTGTGCAACCATCATCTTCTAGTGGGCCAGCTAGAGCCACGCTACCCTCTTTCATACCCATAGTTCCGATGGAACAAGTGGGGCTTGATGAAGAGGAAGATTTCAGAATTTGGCGGTCCATGGGAGAGGAGTTCAAACAAGCACTACCCTTCAGAGAGTAATACCAGCTCAAGAAGAATGAGAAGGGAAGGGGCCATGGAGGTCAAGGCACGCAGAGTTATAGGTTGCAGTGTACCATCGAGAGGATTTTTTTCCCCACATTTGATGACACTGCGAAGTGCACAACGCGTGCTTGGGTGGAGCAGCTGAATACATATTTCCAGCTCAACAGGATGACCTAGACAAAGGCCATTAAAATGGCTACTTTACAGCTGGAGGGAGAGGCACACGATTGATGGTTCCATGGCTTGTCCACTTTGGGACATGCTAACCTGACTGCCTATGAGGACTTCACAGGGAGAGTAGTGGAGCGTTTTGATCGAGGGGATTCAGAGGCTCATTTCAGGGAGCTAACCCAGCTTTGCACTCCCTACCCTCAGAAAGGGGGTGACGCTAGACCTGCACCAACGTAGAGAGCCGCTCTAGGGAGAGGACCGTTGGATGATGAGTCGAGAAGAGACCTCAGGAGGAGGAAACTATGTTTTACATGTCGAGAGTCGTGGGCACTAGGCCATCAGTTTACAGCGGGCAAAGCCCACTATATCGAGGTTTTCTCGGACAATGATCAGGAGGATGAGTTTGAGTTGGAGTTTGAGGGAGGAGGTGGTGAGGGGCCATCAGAGAGACCTCCACCACCACCACCTCCAACAGAAGGACCATCTTATACACCATCTGGGGGAGTTCTTGCATCTTTGTGCAGGGTTCCCAAATTTTTGACCATGAAGATCAGGGGCATAGTGCAGGGGCAACGTGTCTCAGTTTTGGTAGATAGTGGGGCAACCCACAATTTTATTGATGCTTAGTTGGTCCAGAGGAGAGGCATCACAACTGCAGAGTTCGAGGGCTTTTCAGTACTAGTTCCAGGAGAAAGGACTATGCAGTGCAACCAATATGTTCCCGCTTTGACAGTAACCATGGGGAACTATACGATGATAGATCACTTCTTTGTAGTGGATGTACCAGACACCAATGTGGTTTTGGGTGTCCAATGGTTGTATTCCCTTGGCAAACTTACCACCGGTTGGAGGCAGCTTGTGATGGAGTTTACTGGTCCGGATGGTAAGCTAGTAGTTCTTCGGGTTATGTAATCATACCCCCACAAACAGTCTCAGCTCATCGGATGGAGGTTGACTTGAGGCTCGGGGACATAGCGTGGGTAGTGGAGCTGAGGGTTTCAGAGGTCGGGGGACAGACCAAGCCTCCACCACCCGACATACAGGATGTGTTGGATAGATTTGCAGGGGTTTTTGGCGATATACCACTGAGGCGACCATCAAATAGAGGATTTGAGCATACTATAGAGATGGATCCCGGTGTGTTGGAAGTTATTACTACTCCCTATAGGCATACCGAAGCCTATAAGGATGAGATTGAGCAGGCCTTTAGAGAGTTGTTGGCATTGGGCTAGATCAAGCTGAATTCCAAACCCTTTGCTTTTTCAGTTGTGTTGGTGAAGAAGAAGGACGAGACTTTGCGCATGTGCATTGACTATAGGGCGCTGAACAGGAAGACATTGAAGAACCAATATCCTATACCGCACATTGATGAGTTAATGGATGAGCTTAGGGGAGTCAAGTTCTTCTCTAAGATTGATTTGCGATCAGGATATCATCAGATCCGGGTAAGGGATCAAGACATCCCGAAGACAACTTTCAGATGTCACTATGGACATTTTGAGATTTTCGTCATGCCTTTTGGATTGACCAACTCCTTGACCACATTCTAGTTATGCATTAACCATGTGTTCAGGGAGTAGTTGAGGAGGTTTGTATTGGTTTTCTTCGATGATATACATTAGGACTTGGGAGGAGCACCTGTAGCTCTTAGACAGAATGTTGCGTATCTTGGAGGAGCAACAGTTCTACACAAAATTGTCCAAGTGTGAGTTCGGGCTGATAAAGATGTTGTACTTGGGACATATCATTGGTGCAGATGGGGTCAAGGTGCACGAGGAGAAGATCAGCACCATTCGGAACTGGCCAGAGCCTAGAGATGTGACAACGTTGAGGGGATTTCTGGGCATTTGCACTTAATACAATACTCTCGTCAAGGGCTTCTCACAGTTGGCGGTGTTTATTTTTATAGCATCGGAAAGTGTTCGAGGTCTCAAATTTTGAGGAGAGGCTTGGACAGCAGTGTTCCAGAGAACCCAAAAATCATTTGTGGAAATTCCACTCAGATTCTGCTTTATTAAAATAATTAATTATTTTAATATAATCATTAAGTCTAAACTTTAGGGAAATTAAATAATTAAAGGGTGTTAATAAAGCAGAGTGTGAATCTTTTAGAAAACTAAGATCAAGTCATCTTTTAACTTGAGCCATTGATTAAGGATATAATCTAGGCCATTGATTCATCAGCGAGAATACTATAAGAGAAGGCTTGAGGGTCATTTGGAAATCAAGCCGGGCACATTTTCAGTGCCCAAAGGAAATCAATTCCGAAGTAAGAGAATTCAATTTTAGTGGGTAAGTCTGTAGAGGCGGGGTTGCAGAGACAAAAGGAGGAGGCAGAAGTCAGCAGAACGAAGAAGAAGAAAGGCAGAATGACGCAGGGAAGGCAGTGCTGAACAGTAGCACTAGCCCTCCACGCAAGCTTACGCAGTCTAGGCAGGGACTACGCAGAGGGGCTGTGTAATATTCCTAATTAGCAGTGGCTAATTGGAATATTCGATTTTTGCTCAATTTTGCCGTCTATAGTTTATTAATAAATAAAAAGGTGAGTGGAGAGGGTCTAACTCACTTAGTGGAATAAAACACACTCCCTAGTAGCACAACGTTGTGACTTAAAGGGAGCCAAGGGGGGCCAAGCGCCACGTAGAGAGGGGGCCCACATATGCTCTAGAAGCTACTACGCAGATGAGGATGAGCACGTGGCAAGAGAGAGAGGCTACGTTGAGGAGATAGGCCTTAGGGTTTTGGAGGAAGGCCAACGTTATAAAATAGGGAGGAGTCTCCTCATTTGATTCATTCGTTGTTGATGATATTGAGCTGGTCATTTCGACTTCTTGAGCATGCTGGCTGTTTAGCTTGTCTGCAGCACTGTTTAGTGCATTGAGTGTCTCCGGTCGGAGATCTCGCCCTTAGCCCCGGGGGACTTCGAGTGCCTGCTCGGGCAAGGTTATTTCTTCAGCATTTTGTGGGAGGTTTTGGTGTTTGGTTTGTTGCGGAGCCGAGCATTCATAGACACTGCGCAGTCATTGAGAGGGAGGACGCAGTCCATCTAGGAGGTGTTCCGGATTGGGGTTTTGCAGGAGATTTGAGCGGAGATTTTGAGCAGAGGATCAGCCTTTGCCTTTGGGAGGATTTTGGTGGAGTTTGAGGCGATATTTCAGTCATTCCTATTCAGCCTCTGCGCAGAGCCTTGGAGGCCAGCGTAATTCCCCAAGGAGGTGTTTTTCGAAGGTCGGCCATTTCTGATATGGTTTCTGGGTTTTGTCGGGATTGGTGAGTAGAGGAGGATTCCAGATTTTCAGCTCATTCCGGCAAGGGGAGCAGCCCCTAGTCATCAGTTCATTTCAGTTGAAGCAGCTACACGGCAGTTTTCCAGCAGATAGGATGCAGTTTAGAGAGCAGCCATTTCCTGTGTATTCTGAGAGTATTTCTTCACTTGCCTTGGGCAAGTTTAGGTGTTATCACTCTGATCACCTATTGTACTTCATTATATTTCTCAGTTTAATAAAATGGCTTAGCATTCTCTCTATATTTCTGGATGATTTGTCGTACATTCTTTCTATGCTATTATATGTCTGCTACACTGTTATCTTTATATATTTTCGGGCATTCTAGTTCTTACCACTTGGTGTGTTTATTTCATACTCTTAGACAGAGTCTGGAAAGGAGCAGGTAGCCTCCAGATTTCGTCCTCTTTTCAGAGGCGGCATATCTGGTAAACGCCCTCCCAGTCCATCTCTGGTTGGAGTTTGCCGTGTTTTAGAGATATCCCCCAAAAAGGGATATTAAAGTGGTATCAGAGCATAGTTCTGGCTCAGCCTGTGGAGCTAGTTGTCTATGACAGCGGGGAAGAGGCCATATATTTGTTACAGGGGCAAAAAGTACAGAGATCGGGAGCGTAGGTTGGAGAACACCTACGGAGAGGGAGACTGTGTTCGGGTGTTGGACACAGAGCAGGAGGAGCCTGTGACAGACGCAGAGCAGGAGGAGCCTGTGTTAGAGTCAGAGCAGAGAGAGCTGATGGCAGATGACACCGAGGCCAAACAGTTTGGGGAGGCAGTCCTCAAATCGATGCAGGATTTAGCGAGGCAGATTGAGGTGATGGGTCAGAGATTCACCGCTGTAGAGGCTAGACAGCGTGAGACCCCACGGGTATTCCAGGTAGGTGAGGGATCAGGTATATCCAACCATTTGCCGGAGCATGGTGCTGCTCAGCGTGATACTACTCAGCCGATGGCTTCACATGCACCTACACGCTCTACCATGCCCACTTTCTTGGGAGCAGACACAGGGGCAGGAGCCCAGCAGGAGGCAGAGCCCGGACACATGGGCGAGTATTTTGCAGAGTATCAGGCATATGGGCAGGAGTTCAGGGATGCTCTTTCATTCCGAGATTTTGTTCAGCTCCAGCGGGACAGTAGACCCCGCGACCATCATAGAGGGCACCAACATTATCATGATGGAGATAGCCACCGCACATCTAGCAGATTCCATTTGCCTACGTTTGATGGGTCATCAAACAGTTCGACAATGTCTTGGGTGGAGAAGCTGGACATCTATTTCCAGCTTAACTAGATGTCGGAGACGGAGGCCATCAAGGTGGCAACATAACATTTGCATGGTGAGGCCCAAGACTGGTGGTTGCATTGGGATGGTCACACTCGGACACTCTACAGTGACGACGTATGCCGAGTTTACAAAGAGATTGATGGAGCGATTTGACCAGAGGGATCCGGAACAACACTTTGTTGAGCTGACGAGGCTCAAGCAGACTGGGAGCCCAGAAACATATATTGCAGATTTCTTGAGGGTTTCAGTGATGGTGCCAGATCTATCCGCAGCACAGATGATCTATATGTTTGTGGAGGGGTTAGCAGAGCCACTTCGCGGTTTAGTGAGATCTACTAGACCAGCTACACTCCAGGATGCTATTAGCAGGACACGGGATTTACAGGATGCATTGACTAGGACTCGTACACCTTATCCCCAGAGACAGGGTTTCCAGCCCAAGGGGAAGGATGTGAGGATTCCACCTCCAAAGGGGAATCCAGGACGGGCACAGATAGATGATGATGCCAGGAGGGAGCTGAGGAAGAAGCGGCTGTGCTTCACTTGTCAGGAGTCGTGGGCACCAGGGCATAGGTGTGCTGCTGGCAAAGCACACTTCATTGAGGTCTTCTGCGATGATAGCGGGGGAGAGGATGAGGAGGATGACAAGGAGGCAGGAGATAGTCAGACGACCCAGGATTAGTTGCCACCTCCACCTCCAGGGACAGGAGGTGCAGCCTTTGCACCCACAGGAGGGGCCCTTGCAGCCTTGCGAGGAGTCCCCAAGTATTTGACGTTGCGCGTACGAGGGACAGTACGTGGCCAACGAGTATCAGTTTTGGTGGATAGTGGGGCAACCCACAACTTCATCGATGCATAGATGGTCGAGAGGAGAGGTATACCGACCGAGAGTTTCGATGGATTTTCAGTTCTAGTTCCAGGAGCTTAGACGATGCAGTGCGCCTAGTATGTTCCAGAGTTAGCAGTGACGATGGGTACCTACACCGTGACGGACCACTTTTTCGTGGTCAACATACCAGATACCAATGTGGTATTGGGTGTTCAGTGGTTGATTACTTTGGGGAAGGTCACCACTGATTGGGAGGCCTTGGAGATGGAGTGGGATGATAAGAAGACCGGGAAGCACGAGAAGATCCGCGAGATGCACACTTACCCACCTCAGACTATTTCGGCACACTGGATGGAGGCAGATTTCCGGAAGGGAGACATAGAGTGGGCGGTTGAGTTGCGAGCATCAGAGGCAGAGACCACAGGTTAGGCAGTTCATCCTGATATACAGGCCATCCTTGACAGGTATGATGCAGTGTTTGGGGATATACCACCAGGTCGGCCACCGGATCGAGGGTTCGAGCACACCATTGAGCTTGAGCAGGGCATTCAGGTGGTGATTACTACCCCCTATAGGCATCCCAAAGCCTATCGGGATGAGATTGAGCGGGCCATCCAGGAGTCGCTGACTCTTGGGCACATCAGACCGAGCACGAGTCCGTTTGCTTCTTCCGTGGTGTTGGTGAAGAAGAAGGACGACACCTTGAGGATGTGTATTGACTACAGGGCCCTGAACAAGAAGACCCTGAAGAACAGGTATCCTATACCCAGGATCGATGAGTTAATGGATGAGCTGAGAGGAGCCAAGTTCTTCTCGAAGATTTATTTGAGATCAGGGTACCATCCAGATTCGCGTGAGGGAGCAGGACATTCCCAAGACCGCCTTCAGGTGTCATTATGGGCACTTTGAGTTTTTGGTTATGCCTTTTGGGCTAACCAATGCCCCAGCTACTTTTCAGTCTTGCATGAACCATATCTTCCGCAGTCACCTAAGGAAGTTTGTATTGGTCTTTTTTGATGACATACTCATATATAGCAGGACTTGGGAGGAGCATCTCCAACATATAGAGGCAGTACTACATATCTTGGAAGAGCAACAGTTCTATGCTAAGCTCTCCAAGTGTGAGTTTGGGATGACGGAGATGTTGTATTTGGGTCACATTATTGGAGTGGACGGAGTGAGAGTCCATAAGGAGAAGATCAGGGGCATCAGAGATTGGCCAGAGCCGAGCAACGTGACGGAACTTTGAGGGTTCATTGGCATATGTACTTATTACAGGAAGTTCGTCAAGAGTTTCTCACAGCTTGCTGCACCCCTTACAGATTTGACGGAGAAGGGGGCATTTAGTTGGTCGGATACAGCGCAGCGAGCCTTTGACAGGCTCAAGGAGGTGATGAGTAGCTGCCCAGTGCTTGCATTGCCGGATTTTACGCAGCCATTTGTTTTGGAGTGTGATGCGTCGGGAGAGGGGATCGACGCAGTATTGATGTAGGGAGGACACCCTATAGCCTTTGAGAGTCGGAAGCTCCTTCCACATGAGAGGTTGTATTCTATATGTGACAAGGAGATGTTGGCCATTATGCATGCCTTGGCCAAATTTTGGCAGTATTTGGTAGGGAACAGGTTCAGTTTGAGGACTGATCACAACAGCCTCAGGTTCTTTTTGGAGCAGAAGCAGCTACAGGAGAGGCAGCAGAAGTGGATCAGTAAGATCCAAGCATATGACTTTGACATTGAGTATGTCAAGGGTAAGAATAACGTCGTAGCAGATGCACTTTCACGTAGGCCGGCCACGTTATCTCTTATGAGCTTGGATACAGATTGGAGGGCTCGAATTTTAGTGGAGTACTCCAAGGATAGATTTGCATGTGAGGTTCTAGATGGACAGGTGGCTGATGACAGGTACAGGGTGGTCGATGAGATCATCTACTACAGGGACAGGATCTTCGTGACTGAGGGATCTCAGCTCAAGAAGAAGATACTTCAGGCATCCCATGATTCACAATTAGCCGGCCATCAGGGGTTTACTAAAACCTACAGGGCCATTAGAGAGAGGTTCTCATGGAAGGGCCTCAAGGAGGACGTGCTCTAGCACATCAGGGAGTGCGATGTTTGCCAGAGGAACAAGGGGGAGATGAGCCATCCTGCAGGATTATTGCAGCCTCTTCCCATTCCAGAGGGGAAATGGGAGAGTATCTCGATGGACTTCATCACAGGGTTGCCCATGGTGTAGGGCAAGGATTGTATCTTTGTTGTCGTTGATCGACTGACAAAGTATGTGCATTTTTTCGCCATATCCGCGCACTACACTGCAGCACAGGTGGCCGAGCTGTTTTTCAGAGAGGTTTTCGGGTTACATGGTCTTCCTAAGACCATCATCAGTGACAGGGATAGCCGCTTCATGGGCGCATTTTGGCAGGAGCTTTTCCGTTTAGTGGGGACGGAGTTGACACCGAGTACCGGTTATCACCCATAGACGGATGGACAGACGGAGATAGTTAACAAGTGGCTGGAGGGCTACTTGCGTAACTATGTTAGTGGGCAGCAGTGAGCGTGGCTGAAGTGGTTGCATCTGGGGGAGTACTGCTATAACACGACACATCACATGTCCATTGGTATGTCACCATTTTATGCTTTGTATGAATATTATTCTTTATCTTTTGCTGATGTGATGTTCGGCGCTAGCAAGGTTCCTAGAGCCAAGATTTAGATCCAAGAGAGTCAGGACATTCTTCGAGCTCTCAAGGATAATATGGCTACAGCACAAAACCAGCAGAAGCTGTATGCTGACAGAGGTCGGGTGGAGAGACAATTTGAGGTAGGGGACTTGGTCTACCTACGATTACAGCCATACCGACAGTCGTCACTGAAGCAGGAGGGAGCTGAAAAGCTCAAGCCCCGCTTTTACGGGCCATACAGGGTGATACGCAGGATTGGACAGGTTGCGTATGAGTTGGAGCTGCCCCAAGGCAGCAAGATCCATAACGTTTTTCATGTATCATGCCTGAAGAAGGCATTGGGGCAGCAGGTGACAGTGACAGATGAGCTACCACCTACGGATGATGAGGGGCATTTGGTGTTGCAGCCAGAGGCTATTATTGATACCAGGGAGAGACAGCTATGGAGTAGGACCGGTTTTTAAAAAAACGGAATCGGTCAGCTACCAGGCCGAGGTAATGACTTGGTAATGACCTCGAATCGGTAATGACTCGGTCGACTCGGTTTTTGTAATTAATACATTAAATATTAATATTTTTGTACAAAAACATAAATTTAAAGATTTTTATTCATGTTTCCAAACACAAAGCATTACAATATAGACAAAAGACAACATATGATCAAAGTAGGCTCATGAATATATCCATTATATCAAAATTGCACCCAGTGCACTGTCCAAAGACCAATACATGATGATGATATAGAGATCAAAACAAAAAACATAACTAAGGAGGCTCTAAATGGCCTCTACAACAAAACATGAATAGTCACTAGTAACTACTGCTAGTCATCTGACTGTGACAAGCCAATGTCCTCTTCCTTAAACTCTGAACCAGAGGGGGAAAACTCTCGCTCCGCCTCCTCCTCTGAATCAACATCCTCAAGTGGAACTATACCCTTGCCCTTACCACCTTGAGAATCAGATAGACGAGCTATGCGTCTCCGTCGTGGCTGACTAGAGGAAGTGCCTGCACCTGCAACTGGATGGCTTGGGACTGGGTCTGTTACTAGTGGTTCTACATTGAGCATAGTATCCTCCATCACTAAATCGAAGTCAATCCCCCCATCTATGTCAAACTCTGGTGGACAAGACTCCACTACCCAATCTGATGTTGGATCAATATCCTCCAACACAATGGGATCTGAATCTGGTCTTTTGTTCAGCAATTGGTTCCGTCTTAGTCAGAGGTTCTACTGCACAAACACTAGATCATTTAACCGTTTTTGCTCCAAATGGTTTCTCTTCTTTGTGTGAATCATCTCAAAGATAGACCAATTGCGCTCACACCCAGAAGCACTGCAAGTTTGACTCAAAATGCAGATTGCAAACCTCTGCAATTCAGGACAGTGGCTAACAAATGCCTCCCACCATTGTGCTGCAGAAAATGAGTTTCAGTTAGCTCAACAATTTATATCCAACTTTGAAATTGAAATTATAATTTTATAAACAATTATACAAAATAATAAATTATAAAATATAAATTTGAAAATTGAAATTCTTTGTTTACCTGGTTCATCTGATTCCCTTGCAATCCTTGCAAGGTTCTTGCCAAAGGTACCAGTGGCATGGTTGAACATAGTGATCTGCTTGTGTATCTTCAACTGCTCACTCTCTGTGGGGATCATGCGATCAATGCAGTCAATCAATCCATCTCTAACCTCCCCAGTCAAAGCTCCTGTTTCCTGAGCTTTATAATGATATCTTGGGTTCTGAAAATACCCAGCTGCATGTATCGGGCGATGGAGTTGATTGTTCCATCTCTGATCAATGATTTCCCAAATGGGCCCATACTTAGCCACTTTGTCCTTGCATGTTGCCCTTATCTGCTCCTTTACTTGATCCATAGCCTCATAAATGAAGCCCATAGCCAATCTTTCCCCGTCCACCAAGCGCAACACCTTAACCAATGGCTCAACAAGTTTCACAATCTCTGCTGCCTTTTTCCAAAATATTTCTTCAATGACTTTCCTTTTCACATCTTTGCCATCTTGTTTGCGAGACCACTGACATTCATTCCATTCATCACTAGAAAACATCTTTTGCAAGTTTCTATGTTGGGCAAACATAGATTGCAATGTCAAAAAATGTGTTGCAAATCTAGTGATGGCAGGCCTAATAAGTTCCTTGCCCCCTGTGTATTTCCTCATCAGACTCAAAATCCATGAGTGATTGTAAATATATTTTGTGATGCATTTGACATGCTCTATAGTGTTCTTGATCCAGTCTATTTTGCCAATATCCTCAAGCATGAGGTCTATGCAATGTGCAGCACATGGGGTCTAAAAGATAGTTGGGTGTTTTTCCTCTAACAATTTACCAGCAAGAACATAGTTAGAGGCATTGTCTGTGATGATTTGAACAACATTTGCCACCCCCATCTCTTCAACAACCTCATCCAAAAGCTATAACAACAACTGTGCATCTTTCACCCTATCAGATGCATCAACTGATCTTAGAAACATGGTTCCCTGTGGGCAAAAGACAAGAAAGTTTATGATGGTACGGTTCCTTTGATCAGTCCATCCATCTGACATGATGGTACATCCTGTACGTGCCCATGAGTTTTTGAACTCTTTCAAATAATCATCAATGTTTGAAATCTCTCTTTGCAAAAAAGATCCTCTTAACTCATGCATAGTAGGAGGTTTGAAGCCCTTTCCAGTAGCATATATGGCATCAAAAATAGGTTCATAATATGGTGAACGAGTAGCATTGAAGGGAATATCAGCATCATACCACCATCTAGCAATGTACTCACAAACAACATCTCTCAATTCTTTTTTCCAATGAGCATCTAAAGTGGGCTGCACAGTTGGAGGACTAGGACCATATGCAGTTGCACTATCAGAGGGAGATGAGGGCACAAAAAAACTTTTAATAGTACCCTTATTTCTCATTGCACCCTTACCCTTGTCAGAAATAGACTCCCTAGAGGGAGGAACATAGCGAAAGGGGTTTTTTGATGCATCAGTGGAAGGGATAGATGAGGAATCCTCATAATTAAAAGATTCAAAACTTGAGTTGGCAGCCATCATATGTTGTAGATTCCTCTTCCTCACGATTTCAACCTGTATTTCTTTTTGCCTATTTTTCTCTTGCTCAAACTTGTCAAATTGTTCTTTCAATTGCTTCCTAATTTCCCCAATGTTTGGTGCTTCACATGCAGTAATTTGGCCTTTAACACCAGCCAAATGTAGTTTCAGTCTATGAATGCCCCCTCCACCCTCCTCAATTTTTTTCTTGCAAAATTTGCAAAACATTTGATCCCCAACCATTTTAGCATATGCCCAAGTAGAGTCTTTTGCTCTAGGGGCCATTTTGGACTGAGTTTTTGACTTGGAAATAAAATGTTTAAATCTGAACATGAAAACAAAAAAAAAACTATTCATTCTATGTTCATTTCTTTCACCAAATGGCAAATGCCAAAAACTATGCAAATGCAAATGGCAAATGCTAGATTTGCTAAATAAATAAAACAAACAAAGGCAGATTTAGAAGAGAAAAAATAAATACCTCTAGCCTCTAGCTTCCTCTAGCTCAATGCTACTCCAAAGCTTGCCCAATAAGCTCCTCACTGCTGCTCCAAAGTTTGCCCAAAAGACTCCTCAAAGCTGCTCCAAAACCAACTCCACAATCTTCAGAAAACTCTCACAAATGCTCAAGCAAATTGAATGAGAAAGATGTGAGGTATTGAGAGGGGTTCGGTTAGTTAAATAGCATGGGGAGGGGTTAGACAACCTCAAACAAACCTAACAACAGAATAAAATTCGGTTTCAAGTCCATAAAAGTCAAGTTTTTGGGCCCACTGGCCGGCGGAATTGGCTCGGCCGAGTTAACTCGGGCCAGGCCTGGTCGGCCGGTTTGTTACCGACCAGTACAAAAACCGGCCGACTCGGTAACAAACTGGCCAATTGGCCGTTTCTTGTACCTGGTCGGACCGGCAAGCCTAATGGCTCGGTCGACCAGGCCTGGTCCGATTCGAATCGGCCGTTTTTTAAAACTAAGAGCAGGACAGTCCGGGAATTCTTGGTGAGGTGGAAGAATTTGCCGGATGAGGATGCCACTTGGGAGAGTGAGAAGATTTTGCAGCATCCATCACTTCAGTTGCTTGAGGACAAGCAACATTTTGCCGAGGGAGACTGTAATATTCCTAATTAGCAATGGCTAATTCGAATATTCGATTTTGCTCAATTTTGTCGTCTATAGTTTATTAATAAATAAAAAGGTGAGTGCAGAGGGTCTAACTCACTTAGTGGAATAAAACACACTCCCTAGTAGCACAACATTGTGGCTTAAAGGGAGCCAAGGGGGGCCAAGCACCACATAGAGAGGGGGCCCACATGCATTCTAGAAGAGACTGCGCAGATGAGGATGAGGACGTTGCAAGAGGGAGGCTACGTTGAGAGATAGGCCTTAGGGTTTTGGAGGAAGGCCAACGTTATAAAAGAGGGAGGAGCCTCCTCATTTCATTCATTCGTTGTTGATGATATTGAGCTGGTCGTTTTGACTTCTTGAGCACGCTGGCTGTTTAGCCTGTCTGCAGCACTGTTTAGTGCATTGAGTGTCTCCGATCAGAGATCTCGCCCTTAGCCCCAGGGGACTTCGAGTGCCTGCTCGGGCAAGGTTATTTCTTCAGCATTTTGTGGGAGGTTTTGGTGTTTGGTTTGTTGCAGAGCCGAGCATTCATAGAGACTGCGTAGTCATTGAGAGGGAGGACGCAGTCCATCTAGGAGGTGTTCCGGATTGGGGTTTTGCAGGAGATTTGAGCGGAGATTTTGAGCAGAGGATCAGCCTTTGCCTTTGGGAGGATTTTGGTGGAGTTTGAGGCGATATTTCAGTCATTCCTATTCAGCCTTTGCGCAGAGCCTTGGAGGCCAGCGTAATTCCCCAAGGGGGTGTTTTTCGGAGGTCGGCCATTTCTGATATGGTTTCTCGGTTTTGTCGGGATTGGTGAGTAGAGGAGGATTCCAGATTTTCAGCTCATTCCGGCAAGGGGAGCAGCCCCTAGTCATCAGTTCATTTTAGTGGTAGCAGCTACACGACAGTTTTCCAGTAGATAGGACGCAGTTCAGAGAGCAGCCATTTCCTGTGTATTCTGAGAGTATTTCTTCACTTGCCTTGAGCAAGTTTAGGTGCTATCACTCTGATCACCTATTGTACTTCATTAGATTTCTCAGTTTAATAAAATGGCTTAGCATTCTCTCTATATTTCTGGATGATTTGTCGTACATTCTTTCTATGCTATTATATGTCTGCTGCACTGTTATCTTTATATATTTTCGGGCATTCTAGTTCTATACCTCTTGGTGTGTTTATTTCATACTCTTAGACAGAGTCTGGAAAGGGCTAGGTAGCCTCCAGATTTCGTCCTCTTTTCAGAGGCGGCATATCTGGTAAACACCCTCCCAGTCCATCTCTGGTTGGAGTTTGCCGTGTTTTAGAGATATCCCCCAAAAAGGGATATTACAGGCTGCACAGATTGAAGCAGAGGGTGCAGGAGGTCATCCCATGTGTCGAGAATTCTACCGGATTGTCCGGAAAATTCACATCAGGTGTATGCTATTTTATTTTGCTCGCCAGGACTTCTGTAAATGATCTTTTCACTGCTGAAGATAAATACAAAACCTCTTTTGTTGCACCAGTTTTCCCACATTGGGTTTTTCCGGGGACAATTGTCCAAAAATAATTGTGTTCATGTGGTTGTTTCTATTATGCTATATGTGTTCTTCTACTTTTGATTAGGTGAAGTACTGCAACTGTGTTTATTTCAAAATGTACTTAAGCATTTGTAAATAACTTATCAATAAATAGGCGAAATAAATCAATGATTGCAGTAATAATTTTCAAAGTGAAATTTCACATGGTATCAGAGCAAAATGAAAAAGACAGAAAAGGGGGTTCTGCAATGGAACGCCTATTCGGCAGTGACACAGTTCGGAAGGACTCATGTAGTTCCTCAGAGCACATAGAGAAACAGAGGGAGCATGGTATATCTGTTCTGGCATCCAGACTAGAGGAGGATTTCGCTTGTGTGTCAAGCACAACCTCTCCAGGAGTTTGGTACATTGATAGTGGAGCATCTGCTTATATAACGGGAGTTCGTGAATGTTTTTTGAGCTACTAAGAAGAATAAATGAGTTTCCAGATCATAATGGGAAACAAGGCCAAGTGTATTCTCGTTGGAAGAGGTACCATAATATTTCAGACAGAAGCTTGCAACAAGATTCAGGCTACAAACGTTCTGCATGTACTGGGTTTGGGGATGAATTTACTCTCAGTGTCTCAGCTTTAGAATAAAGGCTATGACGTATACTTTATTGGAAATAAAGTTTATGTCAAACACCCTAGCTGGAAAAGAATATCACAAATTGGAGTAAGGAGCCATAAGTTATATAAGCTCCAGCTTGAGTCCCCAATGGCATTGATCGGTAGTACGGACGAAAGGGATCTGAATGAATTATGGCACAGAAGGATGGGACATTTACATCATGGAGCCTTGAAGATTCTCAAGAAGACTGTCATAGGAGCTCCAGAACTCTGCACAAGGAGAGATGAGGTCTGTAGGGGGGTGCGTACTAGGGAAGTATGCCAAGGCAACATTTCCATGAAGCAGCAGTAGGGCCAAGAGTGTATTGGAGTTGATACACTCAGACATTTGCGGTCCCATGTCCACAATTGCCCTCAGTGGTGCAAAGTATTTTGCTACCTTCATTGATGACCATTCTAGGAAAACTTGGATCTACTTTCTCAAAACGAAAGATGAAGTCTTTGAGTGTTTCAAAGAATTCAAGGCGCTTGTAGAAAATTCAACCGGAAAGAAGATCAAGAAACTACGATCAGATAATGGTGGAGAGTATATCGATAAAGACTTCACCAGTTTCTGCGCAAAGGAAGGCATCAAGAGAGAATGGATAGCTCCATACAATCCAGAGTAGAATGGAGTTGTGGAAAGGAAGAACAGGACCATTGTAGAAGCTGCAAGGGCAATGATATGTGACCAAGACATGCCCAAATGTTTGTGGGCAGAAGCCTGCAATACAGCTGTGTATGTGCAGAACAGGGTGCCCCATAGAGTATTGGGGAAGGTAACTCCCGAGAGTGTGTTCACAGGCATCAAGCCTGAGGTGGGTCATATCAGGATATTTGGCAGTATGGTGTATTGCCACGTACCAGATGAGAAGAGGAAGAAGTTGGATCAGACTTCGGAGAAGGGTTATCTTGTGGGCTATAGTGAAAATGCGAAGGCAATTGCATCTATATTCCAGAAAACAAGAAGATCGTAGTAAGGCAGGACGTAAAATTCATGGAGAGAGCCTTCAGCAGATCGCGGGAAATGGCTATAGATACGGAGATTGAGGAGGATCCACTAGTAGAGCCTTGGTGGCCTAGGAAGGATGGGTCGAGTGCCTCTCCATGGCACAAGGATTTTGAGGAGAGTTCCTTTGAAGAAGAGTAGGCAGGATCAAGGTGGATCTACAAGACGACAGCATAGAGAAGTTCAAAGCCAGATTTGTGGCTAAGGGGTATGCACAGAAAGAAGGGATTGACTATGAGGAAACTTTCGCCCCTGTAGCTCGGTACACTTCAATTAGATCCATCATCTCTCTAGTAGCACAAATGGGATGGGAGATTCACCAGATGGATGTCAAGACAATGTTCTTGAATGGGGTGATAGAAGAAGAAGTGTACATAGAACAACAGAGGGCTTTGAGACACATGAGCAGAAGACTCATGTTTGCAGGCTTAAGAAAGCCTTGTACGGTCTAAAACAAGCCCCCGGAGCATGGTATGGGTGAATTGACAGCTACTTGCAGAAAATGGGATTCATCAAGAGTGACGCGTATCCCAACCTCTACTATTTGAGAGTAGGGGATGAGCTGCTAATCTTGGTATTATATGTAGATGATTTGTTCCTTACTCGATCATCCAAGCTCATCAAAGACTGCAAGGAGAATCTGGCTCCCGAATTCGACATGAAGGATCTGGGGCAGATGTACTATTCTCTTGGTTTGGAGGTCTGGCAGCAAAAGGGAGGAATCTTCCTTGGGCAAGGAAGATACACTACAGAGATCCTGAAGAGGTTTCATATGGAAGATTGTAGACCCATGGCTATGCCTATGATTACAAACTGGAAGAAGATAGACACGTCAGAGGATGATGAGGCTGATCCCACCTTGTATAGACAGCTCATCGGATCATTGATGTACCTGGTCAACACTAGACTAGACATCTGTTATGCAGTGAATACCCTCAGTCAGTTCATGGTGGAAGCAAGGAGGGCTCACTGGGCAGCAGGCAAACATGTTCTCAGATATTTGAATGGGACAGTCGAGTATGGGTTGAAGTACACCAAGCGCAATGAAGTCCAGTTGAGTGGGTTTACAGACGCAAATTGGGCAGGAAGCACAGTAGATCGGAAAAGTACCAGTGGGTACTGTTTCAGTCTCGGATCAGGAATGACTTCTTGGTGCAGTAGGAAACAAAAGTCCGTCGCACAAGCTTAGTCGAGGCAGAGTATATGGCAGCAAGCACAGCTTCGTGCGAGGCCATATGGCTTCCTAAACTGCTCTTGAACTTACTCAATAAGAGGATTGAATTGACTGGAATTATGTGTGATAATCAGAGTTGCATCAAGCCCTCTGAGAATCCTGTGTTTCATGACCAGTCAAAGCACATTTACATTCAGTGCCACTTCATCAGAGACTATGTTCAACGGGGAGCTGTGTAGTTGAGGTACACTCCTACAGGAGAATTGGTGGCTGATATCCTCACCAAGGCTCTGAGTAAGATTAAGTTTACTTACTTAAGAAAAAGATGGGGATGGTTGAGGACCCTTTCTAGTAAAGGAATGGGTGGTCTACAGAGACAGAGGGAGCTGCAGTACGGATGAGGCAGTGGCAGAGACAATGTCACAGGCAACAGTACAGAGGGCAGCAACGCAAAGTTGAGAAGCAGCAGCTAGGACATCAGTAGCGCAACAAATGCTTTAGAATCAGTGTAGTACAACTGGTACCTTGCTTGAACACTTTCCTCGCTAAGAGGGACTGTTGATTTTTATAGCATCGGAGAGTGTTCCAAGTCTCAAATTTTGAGGAGAGGCTTGGACAACAATATTCCAGAGAACATAGAAATCGCTTGTGGAAATTCCACTTGGATTTTGCTTTATTAAAATAATTAATTATTTTAATATGATCCCTAAGTCTAAACTTAGGGAAATTAAATAATTAAAGGGTATTAATAAAGCAGAGTGTGAATCTTCTAGAAAACGAAGATCAAGTCATCTTTTAATCTGAGCCATTGATTAAGGATATAATCTGGGCCGTTGATTCATCAGCGAGAAGACTATAAGAGAAGGCTTGAGGGTCATTTGGAAATCAAGCCGGGCACATTCTCAGTACCCGAAGGAAATCGATTCTGAAGTAAGAGAATTCGATTTCAGTGGGTGATTTTGTAGAGACGGGGTTGTAGAGAAAAGAGGAGGGAGAAGTCAGCAGGACGGAGAAGAAGAAAGGCAGAAGGACACAGGGAAGGCAATGCTGAGCAATAGCACTAGCCCTCCACGTAGGCTTACGTAGTCCAGGCAGGGATTGCGCAGAGGGGCTATGTAGATTGACACAGAGTGTAGGAGGTCATCCCATGTGTCGGGAATTCTTCCTAATTCTCCGGAAAGTTCACATCAGGTGTATGCTATTTTATTTTGCTCGCCAGGACTTCTGTAAATGATCTTTTCATTGCTGAAGATAAATACAAACCCTCATTTGCTGCACTGGTTTTCCCACATTGGGTTTTTCCGGGTACAATTGTCCAAAAATAACTGCATTCATGTGGTTGTTTCTATTGTGCTATGTGTTCTTCTGCTTTTGAATAGGTGAAGTACTATAGCTGTGTTTATTTCAAAATTTACTGAAGCATCCGTAAATAACTTATCAAATAAGTAGGCTAAATAAATCAATTATTGCAGTAATAATTTTCATAGTGAAAATTTGACAGGCAACACCCCTCACAGATTTGACCAAGAAGGGGGCATTTGCATGGATAGATGGAGCTAAGGCAACCTTCGATTTATGAGTAGTTGCCCGGTTTTGGCGCTTCCAGATTTCACATAGTCTTTCACCTTGGAGTGCGATGCATCAGGTTAGGGGATCAGAGCCGTCTTGTCCCAAGAGGGGCACCCCATTTCCTTCGAGAGCAGGAAGCTCTTACCCCATGTGAGGTCGTATTCCATATACGACAAGGAGATGTTGTCTATTATGGATGCATTGGCCAAATTCAGATAGTATTTGATGGGGAACAAATTCAGGGTGAAGACAAATCACAATAGTCTTCGCCACTTCTTGGGGCATCAGGGCGTCAATGATAGACAACAGAGATGGGTCAAAAAAGTGCAAGCCTAAGATTATGATATTGAGTATGTGCGGGGAAAGCACAATGTGGTAGTCGATGCACTATCTAGGAGACCTACAGGACTTTCACTCATGAGCATTAGCCATGACTGGAAGGCACATTTATTAGTAGAGTACTGCAAGGATCACCGTGCATGTGAGATCTTGGAGGGCATTCATGCATATGAGCGCTATTGGGTGATGGCAGAGGTTATCTATTGTAAGGGGTGCATATTTCTAGTTCCAGGCTCAAAGTTGAGGGTGCGAGTACTTCATGCAGCTCATGATTCTCCACTGTCAGGGCATCAAGGGTTCAGGAAGGCATATGGCTGTGTGAGAGCGCTTCACCTGGAAGGGCCTCAAGGAAGATGTGTTGAGATATGTACAGGAGTGTGAGGCTTGTCAGCGAAATAAGGGAGAGTTGGCACATCCTGTAGGGTTATTGCAGCCTCTGCCCATTCCAAAGGGGAAATGGGAGAAACTTTCCATGGATTTTATCACAGGTTTTCTTGCAGTGTAGGGGAAGGATTGTATTTTTGTAGTGGTTGACAGACTGATCAAATATGCACATTTCTTTGCTATCCCGGCTCGGTACTCAACTTCTCAGGTAGCCGAGTTGTTCTTTAGGGAGGTTTTCTGCCTGCATGGACTTTCTAAGACCATAGTCTATGATAGAGCCAATAGATTCGTGGGGGGATTCTGGCAGGAGCTTTTCAGATTGGTGGGCACAAAGCTCACTCCGAGCACTAGCTACCACGCACAGACAGATGGTCAGACTGAGAGGGTGAACAAGTGGCTAGAGGGGTATTTGAGGAACTATGTGACTAGACAACAGAAGGCATGGATTCGTTGGTTGCATTTAGGTGAGTATTGCTAAAACACTATGCATCATATGCCCATCGGTATGACTCCTTTCTGTGCTTTATATGGTTATGATGCTTTGTCTTTTTCTAACATTGTTTTTGGAGTCAGCCGGGCCCCAAAGGCCAAAGATTGGATCCGAGAGAGCCAAGATATTCTCAAGGCTCTAAAGGATAATTTGATGATAGCTCAGAATCAACAGAAGCTATATGCTGACCGATAGCGAGTGGAGAGGCATTTTGAGGAGGGGGACTTGGTGTTCCTACGCTTGTAGCCATACCGATAGTCCACTCTGAAACAAAAGGGGGCCGAGAAGCTTCCGCCTCAGTTTTATGTGCCTTACAAGGTGACCAGGAGGGTCGGAGAGGTAGCTTATGAGTTGGAGCTACCACTAGGAAGCATAATGCACAACATCTTTCATGTTTCCTGCCTCAAGAGGGTGTTCGGGTAGCAGATCATGACAACTATGGAGTTGCCTCTGCTTGATGATGAGGGGCATATGGTTTTAGAACCGAAGGCCATTCTGGAGACTAGAGAGAAGAAGCTTAGGTGCAGAACGATCAGGGAGTATTTGGTGCATTGGAAGAGCTTGCCAGAAGAGGATACCACTTGGGAGGGTGAACACATATTGGAACATCCAACACTGAAGTTGCTTTGGGACAAGCAACATTTGGGAGGGGAGGACTGTAATGTCCCTTCCTAAATTATTTTGTCACAGGATTTATTATCATGTATTGAGAGCCAATTTTGGTGATGTCGGGGCCCATTTGATTTTTCATTAGAAGACTTATGAGTTAGAAATAGTAATTGTGAAAATTTCTTAATCTAATAAATCCTACTGCTAAATCTCGATTTACTTCTCCTACTTGATTAAATCCAGAAGTTATCATTCTGAATATTCAGAAACAACATCGAAGTAAATACATATAACAGCCTACACATACAGATCAAATACTGAATAACATGCTCATAGACAAAGTGACACACAGATTTAATTTGGAAAAATGTCCCCAGAAAAACCCGATGTGGGAAAATTAGCGCAGCTAGCTCCAGAGGGTTTTCATTATTATGCAGAATCTAAGTACAACAATCTTGGGCACCAAAACTAGTTCACCCGACAGAGAAAAATATGGCAAGCAATACCTCTATCCTCAGAGATAGAAAATATGGCTGATTCACACCCTCAAACGGGATTTATAGAACTCAGCCCTTTTTGGCCCACTGGAAAGCCCAACACTGCTCCGAAGCCCTCTGTGTCAGCCTCACTGCCTTGCATTTGCCTCTGCGCTGCTCAAGAAGGGCCTGCGTCACCCCTGAAGGGATTACGCTGCCCTAACTGGGCCTGCGTTAGCCCTACATGGCTCCTGCTGCCTCTGCGCTGCCCCTGCTGGGCTCTGGCTGGACTGTGTAGCACCTAGCTGCCTCTGCGCTGGTCTGAAATGCTGCTTCTCTGCCCTCGTTGTACTCTTGGCCTGGGATCAAACCATCCCCCTCGCCAATACTGCCCCTCGCTGCAACTGAAACACTTTTGAAATTCTTAGCAAACAATGCCCTAGAATCTCAGCTTAGCTTCAGTGCTCCGTCAATGTGTGTGTTCTCCAACTAACCCCAATCCCTTCGCTTATACCTTTCTCGTTGGGAAACCAACGACCATGATCTAATCTCTAATCAACAGCTAAGATTAGAAGCTGCTTGATCCACATCACTTAAGTCATTCTCATCACATGTTTAATTTAATTCACTATTTTCCTAAGTTAGACTTGGGGTCCTTAATTAAAAAGATTAATTAATTAAATATCTCTTAAACCAGATGGAATTCTTCAAAACGCTTTCTGGGTCTTGGAGATCTCATGTACTCCAGCTCCTCCACAAAATTTGGGAGCTAGAGCACATCCGATGCTACCCCAAAATCTCAACAGTAATTTCATGTAATGTTATGTTATTTGTGGTAAAAAGGGATCACCCACTCATGAAATACGCATACCCTTAATAGCTGGTGTTAGCACTGGTTTTGATTCCTTTCAAAGCTTTCCTCTCCGTCCTTCTATTTGGTCTCTAGCTCCTTATGCTTCAATTTTTCTCTCTACTTCTTGCTACATTCTCGCCATTCTCCTCGATCCTTTCCTTATTTGCCAAAAATGTTCAAATTCATCCTAATGTGGCTATTTGCATTCAAATGCTAAAATGCCCTAAACTATTTCTAATTAGCCATTTGCATGTCTAAAAGCTACCTAATGATATTTTAATGCTGTCCTATCTATTCCCTATTCTAGTCAAATCTTATCGAAAAGGGCAATTAAAATTATATAATGATTATATATTTTTATATAAAATTATTATAATTTTAAGCAAAATAAAAAAAATAAAAAAAAGGCTTCATCAAGCTCCCTATCTCTTAGCTCAAATACTCATCACACAACCAAGTGTCATATAACCGAGAGCTAATTCCAAGAGCTAAGTCCAAGTCCAAGTCACGAGAGGAGGACACATTGCGCCAAGTCCCAAGCAAATGTCACAACGTGTATAGCCTCAAGCTCATCGTTGTTGAATATTAAACTTGACACCTATTTAAAACAACAAATTCATTTCCTTTCCGGCAAATGTGGGATTTAGTCTCTGAATAGAAGAAGGCACGGGAATGGACAGGTGTCAAGCAAGGAATGCGCAACTGTCTGAGGAAAATAGCTGCACTGGAGTTTCATTTGCAATCTGTGCATTCCTGTCTTAGTACGCAAGCATATTGGTCACAAAAGGGAGAGTGGTGGAAACGTCTTTACAACAGGCCTTTCACTCATCAACGGAGGTGCTGGACTTGAAAACAAGGATCAAGTATGGAGGATGTGGTCGCTACAGCAGTGGCTTCCAACGCGCTTAATTTTTATCAGTCAATTGCCAGAGGGATATGACACTCAGGTGGGGGAAAGGAGATTGCAGATGTTTGGAGATCAAAAACAACGAATAGCCATTGCCAGAGTTTTGATAAGGAATCCCCCAATCCTTCTGCTTGATGTAGCAACGAGTGCATTGGATGCAAAATCCAAGAAGATAAATCCAGTGGGGCAATTTGTTCCAAGCTTGCCAACAAATCTAATGTGGTTAAATCTTTGGTGTCTGATTGTATATCTCTTGTCATCCAAACCCTCTCAGCATTTATCCTAGAAATGACATTGGGATTAATAGTAGCATGGCGACTTGCAATCCTGATGATAGTTGTGCAACCCCTTACAATTCTTTGCTTTTACACCAGAAAGGTTCTGTTAACAGGCATGTCCAACAAATCTGGAAAGGCCCAAAATTGGGGTAGCCAAATGGCAGCAGAAGCAGTGGTCAAGCACAGAACAATCACAACATTGTGTTCCAAAGACACAGTGTTAGCACTACTCGTAGCTACCCAACGAGGGACTCTTAAGGAGGGCATCAGACAGTCATGGTTAGCCGGTTTTGGAATAGCAAGTGTTCAAAGCCTAACATTCTTGACTTAGGCTTTAGATTTTTGGTACGGTGGAAAGCTTGTGGATCAGGGAAGTCGACAGTCATAGCACTGATTGAAAGATTCTATGACCCATTTCAAATGATGATCACGATCGATGGAATGGATGTAAAGACATTACACTTGAAGATGTATAAGGGAGTTTATAGCATTGGTTGGACAGGAACCAACTCTGTTTGGAGGTACCATCAGAGATAACATCTTATATGGAAGACCTAATGCAACAGAATCTAAGATTATAGAGGCTGCCAAGGGTGCCAATGCTCACACCTTCATATCATGTTTGAAGGATGGGTATGAAACATATTGTGGGGAAAGAAGGAGTAGTTTGCTGCAAAGGATTAGGGAAAGCAATTCACCAAGCGCAATAAGGATTCTTCCATTCAAACAAATGTCTTATTAAATGAAGAAATTCCTTAGACATGTTAACATTGGGAGATTCCAGTGTTGGTTTCTTTGCATCATACTCTTTGGCATTGTATTGGCATTGTATACACTGCTTTTATTTTATGTGGCCTATAAAGATATGCTTCGGCCATTCAATCCAGTTCCAAAGTTTATAATCATAAAATCTGTTGTCTTCCTGACATACTGGTAGGGAGTGCTAGTTTTTCTTGCAGCAAAGTCTGGCATGATTAAAAATGCAGAGGATGTTGTTGATATTCAAAGACTGCAAAGAAGAAGAGAAGCTACATCAGGAAAGACCTAAAGGGTTTTTTATGTGTCCTTTAATCTCATGTTTTGGTTTTAACTTCTGAAGACAATGCTGCTAGCAATATTTTATTATCATGCTTAGTTTTGCTATAGAGATTGAGCCTCACAGTTTACTGTGTTGGGAGATTTTTAGTCATTTCTAGGAAATCACTGCCTTTTTACAGAAAATCTAGTTTTATCAGCAAATCCAACAGGTAGCTATTTTCCCAGAAATTTGAATGCAACGGATTTAGGGGTTGGTTAGGTGGCAGATTTGACCCAGATTCCAAGGAAGAGCATAAGTAGCAGTTCATCGAATACTTTCCAGATTTAAAGGGAATAATTGGTGCAGGTGGCAGTCAGTTCCACATTTCTTGCAGCAATTGAGGACAGTCAAGACAGCAGTTGAGGACAGTCATACAGGTGGTAAAGGGTTTAAGGCAGGTGGCAATCATCATCAACAACTCTCAGCAGTTTGAGGAAGATTTTCCACAAATCCTGGGACAACCCTCCACATCATCAGCTCGATCTTCATCAACAATTAAATTTCATTTAGTGTTTTGTAAATATACTATTGTACATCTAATGCCTTTTTTAGATAAGCTTTACTATTTTTAGTAAATTGTAATAAATTTCCAATAAACATCTTACCCAAAGTTGTGGATATTATAAGATCTGTTAGTTTTGTATAAATAGAGGGTAAAACAATCAGATCAAAGGGGGGAGGGGGAGGATTGGTAGCACAGGGCTTAGTGCCCTGTTGCTGACCCTCATGCCATTCCTGAAGCCGTGTATTGTTGAACATATAATATATTCCAGTTTCACTCTTGAGGATTCACAAATAATATGGTGTGTGTATTTTCTTTTTGTGTTTCCATATCTTAGACCTTCATTTCCGGATTGTGATATATATGCTGTCTCATGTTTTTGTTAGCCTTATGATATAGCAGTACATGATTATCAATTTTTATCAGTCTTGTTCTACAAGCTTTCTTGATAAGATGTATATGGCAAATCTGTTCATAAGCATTCCCTGTGACAAATTTTTTTTAGATGTATGATGAGATTCTTGTAAGTCTTGTGAAAGCCTTCTTTCATTAATGCATTTCAGGTCTGGAATCCTTTGTTATCCTTTCATCTACGTAGTGGACTTCTATCCTATAGACCCACTGTCTATCTTCTATTCTTCTTACTATTCGACTACAAACTCAACCTTGCTACCACATCATATATCAGTGCCCTCATATGTGTCAGAGACTTTTAGTTGTTCAACATTCCTTTCAGAGTGCTTGAGATCCAACCACTTTCCAAAAACCTAATCAAATCAAAGTGCTGATTCCAGCGCAGTCCAAGTGCTGATTCCAGCG
Organism: Pinus albicaulis; assembly: GCA_034641835.2. Taxonomy (NCBI): domain Eukaryota; kingdom Viridiplantae; phylum Streptophyta; class Pinopsida; order Pinales; family Pinaceae; genus Pinus; species Pinus albicaulis. Next base: position 115,613,883 of record CM076574.1, read on the forward strand.
CCAACAGCTGGTTCGAAAAGCATGAGTGTGAATAGGGTATGGAGAGAAAAGGTGGGAAAAAGGCCCAACGAAGATTATAAAAGGAAGAAATCTCACTTCATTTAAGATATTTGGATACTCGATTTTGATCTCCATTGCTCGAGCTGCTTAGCTAGGTCACTTGCTGTTTAGCACGAGTTTTCCGAGTCGAGAACTCACCCATTCTTCAGAGGACTTGGAGTGCCAGTCTAGTTTGGTTTTCCATTTCATCAGAGAGAGCTTCACTGTGATATCTTCAACTTCTGCATTTTGTTGCCCCAACAGTGTGTTTTTCTGGAGGCCGCAGTGATAGTCCAAAGGACGCAGTTGGGTTCTTGAGTGATTGTTACTGGTTGCAAGGTTCATTAGCTTACGAGAGCTATAGGCAAACCTAGGTTCATTAGCTTTTTAGCTATAGGCGAACCTCCAAGGGCCGAGATTGATAGTCTCTTTCGGGAGCAGCGTGGCAGTTTCTGGTCCAGCGTAGAGGAGGAAAGCTGTGTATAGTTGTGGGAGATGGCCTCGCCCATTTGAGCTTTGTTTGTTGGGGGAAATATAGGAAGTGTAGGAGGGATTATTTGCTACATATTTGGAGGGATGTTGAGTATTTCGTTGATGATTCCGGAGACATCATATTTAGTAGCTATTAGGAGAGCGTAGGGCTTATTGGGGTCAATTTTTGGAGGGTCGTGATTTGGCCAAACCATTTATGGGTTTTGGTCGGAGTGAGTTGAGGACTTCGGGGTTAATTTTGGAGAATTTTCTGAGCAACAAAAGTGGGGTTTCTAGTCATCCCATTGCATCAGCTAGTGTAGTTTCACTGGGACAACGCAGAGCACCACTGGGCAGATTTTCTAGGTTTTTGTAGTTTCATCTGGGCTTTTCTCAGGTTGCCAAAAAGGCAAGCGCAGGTGCATTTGTCTATATGTTTGTACTCTTGCCCATTACATAATAAAATGGCTCAACTGTTTCTGGATTTTATATGGTTCTGATTGATTACTGCAATGTTTTAAGTTTTCCATGGTGTAAATTTATGGTTTTCTGCATTAGCTCTATTTTTCCTATTTTGGAACATTACGTAGACCAAGGTTGAATCCAAACTCTAGGTCTAGAGCTGATGTCCTTTGTAAACTCCACCAAGGATGATTCCTTTAAAATGCTAAGAGAAATGTCCATTGGTGTTTGGAATGAGGCTGTGGTGGGAAAGATATTATCTAGATTGGAGGTAAGGTTTGGTTCATAGCATTGGGATTGGAGGTAAGGTTTGGTTCATAGTGTTAGAAAATCAGAAAGGCAGAAAGATTTTCTTGTTCTTGATAATTTACTTCTGATGTCCCTTAATTCTTATTAGTTTCTTATTATCTTCTTTCTTTTTAGTTCATCAAGAAAATATCAAAGCAATAGCACATAGATCGAGGGCACCAGATATAGGAAGACAACCAGGGCAGAACCCCACACTAGGGGAAAACCCAATCGATAATTCTTCCTTCAACAGTTTTCTTGAGACTCTAGACCTTCACTCACACTTTCTCCACACCAAGTGAGCATTCTTCTTGATCCTACTTTCGACCTGACAACAACATCAAACAATAGCAACACTATGCAACACTATCTTCGACCTAGAAACTTCGACCTTGCTTCTGAGACTTCGACCTTGGAGAAAAGACTTCGATCTTGCTTCAGGGAGTTTGATTTTGATCCAATACAACTTCTCAAGGCACCAACATCCAACAAAAGCAACTTCGAACTATTTTTTCCTTGGCAGCAACAACATGCAACAACTGGTAGCAAAACAGTGAGGAAATTCGATCTTCTAGTCTAGGGCCCGTGAGAGAGAGAGAGAGAGAGAGAGAGAGAGAGAGAGATACCAAAATTTTAATTTTCCTTCACTCCATCAGCCTGTCCAATCTCCCAATCCTTTTGGCTCCTTCCTTGACTTTGTAGTTTTTCAAATGCAACAATAGATATCAATTTTTTATGTGAGAGAGGATGCTCCAAATGAATTCGATCTCCTTGTATATATAGGCTTGAGGTGAGCTCAAATTCCTTGAGTTGAGGCCGACTTGGTGTGGAGGTTCCATAATTCATACTTGACTCAATATTAAACCTTTTTACATGATTTAAAATCCCAAGAAGGGTCTGTTTACATATGCAATGACTCTATAAATTCAAAATGAATCCTAGAAGTCCACAATGGGGACTTTGACCTAAAATGATATGAACCAATCATGAAACCCATGCTTTAATAAGTCATTTAATAATAATATAAATTCTTTTCTTTATTCTTTTGACAAGTATATTATATTTTGACTCAAGTACAATTTATGAAGACCAAACCTAGTTACAATCTTCAACACATAGCATTGAAGTTGATCAATGGTGTCCACCTATGCCTCATGAGGGAATTTCACGGTGTGAAAAAATGAGGATGCAATTGCTTTCATGGAGTACATGTAATCAAGAGTTTAAGACCCAACAAGATATTGTCATTGAGTGGGAAATCTACAACTTCGATATCGATCAAGATAATTTTACCCTTTAGTTCGATGGGAACATTTTGCTAGTTCACTAATTGTTGGGAAGGGCAATCATCATAGGAACAAAGTGTAATGGTCGATGGAGTTAATTTTAGGGATCCTAGATTCTTCTAAATAGACGAGGACATGATGCAAGTGGATGCTCATCATCGACAATGTAGAAATAAACGTGAAGCTTTCAAATGGTGACAAGGATTTGGAAAGCTATTGATAGGGAAGTGAAGGTTCTACCTCATCTAGATTAAAGTCATTAACCTAGAAGTTGAAGGTTCAATGGCTCCTAGGGCAAAGAACAAAGATTTTCATCGAGAATGGCAGATCCGAAGGATTTCTCTTATTGAGATAGCAATGGGAGATGTAGCCAAGTAATCCACTATATTGCAATTGACCCTTGAATTGGGGTTTGTATGGTTTGCTTCAAACGTGTTCTAGGCAGATAAGGATGAGGATCAACATTTGATCAAGCTATGTGCAAGGGGCTACTTAATGATGGTTGCATATCCTCTGTTTCAGTGGATTCAAGGTTGTGCATTTCATATCCATGAGAGTGTGTTTGGAGGTGACAAGCAAGACCAACAGGTAGCATCCACAGACATTGACAAGCTGTCTTCCAAGTTGGAAGAAGGGTTTGCCATGATTTCCCAGATACCTCTAGGATTGAGGTTGGGTGACTTGGAGTTGTAGACCCAAAGAGCTATAGAGTTGGGTAGGGTCCTTGAGAAATCCACCTCATGGATCATTACCTAGCTTCGGGGGCCCACAATTTTCAATAGCAGGATGGATCAATGGCAATTGATGCTGTCAGTACTAGAGTGACAGTTGCAGAGACTAGTAGCAGTTAGATGCTGAGGAGTGCAGTGTAGAGTTGGCAACAGTGCAGGTGGCACAATGCAGAGTTAGTAACAACACAAAGTCTTCAGTGGACAGAGCAATAGCTAGTTGCACTCAGGGACTCTGGTGATAGATGCATCATAATGAACACAGTTGATTCAATATTTTGGATGTTTTTCAGTCGCAAATGTTGCAGTTTCAGCAACAACAGAGTTGCAGTGCAAATGCAAAGTTTGCAGCGGTACAACAGTGTCAGCGACAACAGAGATGCAGCATCAGAGTTGCGCAGTAGTTAGTGGGCAACAACAACCAAACATCAACAACGTGACAGAGGATTGTACAAACACAAGGTCTTGTGACCGAGTCTACATCACTAGAACACGTTCCTCGCCAAGAAGGAGTGCTAGTTTTTGTAGCATCGGATGTGTTCTAGCCACAAAATTTGGTGGAGAGGCTAAAATACATGAGATCTCCAAAACCCAAAAATCGTTTATGGAAATTCCACCTAGAGATGGCTTAATTAGATTATTAGCAGATCTTTAAATATTTCCCAAGTCTAAACTTAGGGAATATCGCTGATTAATCATAATAAATTAAGTCAAGGTGAGAATTCTCTATAAACTCACACGGATCGGTTCATTTAGACCTGATCAGTACCGGTTAGAAACCCGGTTCATTAGGTCCACCGGTCCGGTCACTAGTTCCGTTTTTTAATACTATGACTGGAAGGTGAGGAGACGTATTGGGTCTTATACAGGATTGCAAGAGGGTCTTCATTGTGGGGTTGTTCTCCCTATATGGGGTCGAAGTCCGCTAGAGGGTCATATTGGCATTTGAATGATGAATGTTGAGAGCCATGAGCCTACACCATAGTAGGGAGTAGATTGCCACATCATCGGATCCTTCAGTTCCACTCATTTCTTGTTCGTGTTCCATTTACTTGACGATGATGATGCACTTGGACCACCTTGCTCAGCTGACTACACTCTTGCACCACACACTTAGCAGCTGATCCAGGGCCCAGATGAGGATGTGTCTCACCATGGGATACAATGGGCTATTGCTTCGTTGTTGCCACTTGACCTAGCAGTTTCTCTATAAGGACCTCTCTAAGGACCCTGCTAGAATGAGAGGTAACAAACTTCTTTCGACAACTTGTGTTCGAGATTAGTTTCAAAAGAATTTAGAGGAAGAATTCACCTAGTCTAGGCATCTAATTAAAATCATCCAAGTTCTTGCATTTGACATAGATTTAGGTCTCGCACTTCATTTAGGATAGAGTTTTCATCCCGCAACAACTGTTCATACGATAACTTGGAGTATCAATCTATATTATACAAGCAATTAAATTTAAAGACACTGATCTCTAATTCATTATCTTTGGGAATCTAATCAAATTGTGCTTAATATTCATACTTGCCTCTTATATTTGAACCAAGTTGCTAGGCCATTCAATTATGTCTCCTTGACTTGTTGGTTCCCAACAAGTTGCTTATCATCTCATGCATAGGGTCTCGCCCCCTTAGCTTGCATTTAAGGGACAACTTAAACAGAGTGGGAAGGGATCACAGTGACAACCCCTGCCCTGAGCGTTGTTGCACTTCTGTGTACAATTTGAGCGATAACGTATTCCAAATCAATCTTCTGTTGTACCTTTCAATTATTGGATACTTGAGATGAATTGTTATCATAAGAATGAAATGTGTTGACATCGATATTTTTTGGAACATAAATCAGTTGTTTATGGCAAAAGTGATATGGATATGCAGACTAGTTGAGATGTCTGCTTTTATGATTTGGGTGTCAATAAAGAGTTCTTGCCATTTGATTTCCTTTTATCCTGTTTATTGTGATTTCTTGATTTACTTGAGGTATTTGATTTCCTTCACGCAAGGACGGTGCTTGGTTAATCGTTGGATTTTTATTTTAATATACCCTTCTTTATTGAATTAGGAACAAAATAAAGAAATGGCCCTCTAATAACTTTGAATTGGAACTTATGGATTATCTAATTAACTTAAACATTTAAAAGTCCCCTTTCAAAATTTATTTCTCTTATATAATATATGAACTTGATATCAAATGTTGTTTCCTTATGCAATTAACCTTGACCCCTTTTCCTTTCAATTTTGGATTAAATAATTAATAGGATTTCTTTATATGAAGTATAACCTTAACTTGGAAATTAAATAACCCATGATAGTTTTCAAATTGGACTTGGATAAAATGTTTAAGTTTCCCACTTAATTACCCATTTTATATAACTAATAAAAAAGGAGGAGATGCATTGTATGGTTTTAAAATCCTTTAAATATTCTATCCCCCACCTTCCAGGATGACACGATTGACTATAGCATTGTCCCCGAATGCCTGTGATGTAAATTTACGAAGCATAGGACAAGGGAGTCTGGATTAATTCCATCAAGCGTCTGGCGAGCTTAACCGATAAATACTGACCTGGAAAACGCGTTTCGGCCCGCATCTGGCATAACCTATCGGCGTTACGTCGGCCAGAAGCATTCAGGTATGCGCTCGCTATACACTAAAGCGATTTAAGTTGGTTTTTTTTTTTGTTTTTTTCCGGTTTTCGTGCTTTTTAACATCATTGTAATCATTTATGGATGCTTGTAGATGGATTTTTAAAGCCTATGGCCCTAGTATTTATATGTGATTCATGGTAATGTTAAATTCTTAAAGTAAAAGTGACATTCTCCTTAATCTTCATTTTCATTCTTTTACTTAAATTTTTAACATTACCATGAAATGACTCAGGATGTTTGAGAGTGGTGTCAACCTCATTGGATTTCATATGGAGAAAGTAGAATTTTAGATCTCATTCAAAATCCAGCAGACTCATCAGTTTTTCAGGATTTCAGGGTTGGGTGATTGCAATGTTTTCATTGTATTTTGTCATGTATTAGGGTATGGAACTCATATTTAATCAAGAGCACCAATCCGATATTCCGAGACTGCTATTTCCATTGTGTCTGTTATCATTCATGAGTAAATGTGTTGTAACTTGTAATAGTTTATGCTTTGAATTTATCATGTATCATGTATGTTTTTAACTTTTATAATTTCACATAATATTTCTTAAATGTCCTAAATTCTAATATAAAGTTAAATTATATATATATATATATATATATACCACGTTTCCCCGTTTCCAAAATTTGGGGAGGTCGCGTTTCGCTTCGCTTCCCGTTTCGGAAACTCGTTTCCGTTTCCCCGTTTCATGCAACTTAGCCTGTAGGGGTTAAAGTTTTAAACTATCACGATTGTATGAATGAATGATATTTTAACATCCGCGATACTAAAGTAGTCTATGGGACTTGTTTTTTTGCCTTCTGTAATTCAATTCTTTTCTTACTCAAATTGATAATGAGCTGACCCAACCTTCTAACAGTTCCCTCACTGAAAAGACAATGCCATAGAATTGATGCTAACATACTGCAGTAAGTGTCCTTGATGTCTCTGAGAGCATCACATTCCAAAATGAAATGCTTTTCTAATTCCACTGCCCCAGAAGTGAAAAATGTACACACTCTTTCTTCCCAAGCTTCTTTAGGTCTCTTCCACCGTCCAGTTTCACACCGAAGTTGATGTAAGTTAGTTCTTAATTGAGCAATAAGAATCTTTGCTTTCCATGGAATGCTAGCTCCTCCTCGTCCTTGGGCTTCATCCCACTGCTGCTATTGCCATCAAGTATGCACTTGACTAGATCTCGCCTCATCTCTTCCTATTGAAGAGCTGCCCACATTCCTTCCCAATCCGACAACTTCTCTTTGCCTAGGATACTCTAGACAAAGACTTGCCATTCTTCTGAGACTGAATTCAGGGCCAATCTCTGTAAATTTTTGTAGATATTCTATGCTTGATGCAACTTTACTTTTATTACAGCAATCACCCAAACAGTTAAGTAAAATGCTGATAGAACATACCAGTGGATCTATAGAAGACAAACCAGAAATAGAAGAATGTGATGGTGCGTTACGACGGTCAACAGGATGCTTCAACCAGCAAAGTCTCCTTGATCAGCCAACCCAGAATGTGTCACAACAATCCTCAAATCAGTCACCAAGTCAACACAAGTCAACTCCAGAAAAGTCAACATTATCACAAAAGAATGTGGGGCACATGTGTGGTCAATGTGACTCCAACAAATTAAACCTTTGAAGCCTCGGTTCTTGTGCCAATGTGTAAAGACCTCCCTAAAATCGAAGTCTCAGTAAATTTAAGCCTCTTTGGACCGCTGCGTTTAAAACCAAAATCATGGCCAGGTATCTATAATAAAAGCCTAGGCTATGACAATCGTCCTTCCTCCTTGAGCCTGCCCATGAACTGGTATTTTTCTTTGTTTCGTTCCGTCCTCTAAGGAGCTCGTACTAAATCAGAGAAGAGAAGAAGATGTGTGATGAGTGAGTGTGAAATGCTCTCCAACTTTGACTGTATTTATATCCATCATTGAGGTGTGTGAGACATCTGCTGGGGGTGTAAAACCTTAAGGCCGACCTGCACATTTAATTTATTATAAATAATAAATTCAAAACAAATGTTCTGCTCATCGGATTAAGATAAATATTATATGGATCTTACACCTCTCCGAAAGAGGAATCCAATAAAAATATCGAAATCTTCATCTGAGCATCACAACATGGAGTTTGGACCTAGTTGTCCAATTTTAACACTCCCTCTCAACTAGGGAGAACTCCATCCATCAGTGCAATCAAACATCGTGCGTCATCCAACCGTAACTTGCTTTGCTGGCCTCTTTATTTCAGAACAGAAGTAGGTCAGTCACAAAGACATCATCCCCCGACTGACAAATTCAGCCCAGAGGTCCGAAACCTCTATCAGACTCACAAAGAGTCTCCAACCAACCCGGGTTGGGTCTGGTCCATGATGAAGTAGCTTAGGTCCCAACTCACTATACTTTGATCCTGCATCAAGTGGTCGATCCGTGCCATCCTAGACAGAGAGTACGACAATCTCTGATGTGTCCATCAGTATTTGCTACTAGTCTCTAGCTTTTCCCACCTCATTGGCCAAATGAGAGGTACTTCCCATGAGCCCTGAACTCAATGGGTAGGATGCATACGGGGCATAGAAAAATGAGAGGTGAACCAACTCAATAATCACAACGGTGGGGCAGAAGCACCACAAGGTTCGGCAAGCCTAGCCTCGTGAGTGCTCATAGCTTCGAGAAGCTATCCCCAAAGCCCCCCAGAGCTCCCAGAGCTCATCGTCCAACGGGACCCACATCATAGGGTCGTTCCACGATACCAAGATTCTCACGGAAGGTTAGGAACTTGACCTTCCCCAGGGGCTTAGTGAGAATATCCGCGACCTGCTCATCAGTTCCTATATGATCGAGCCTTACTGTGCCTCGCTGTACCATATCCCAGATAAAGTGGTACCTGATATCAATATGCTTGGATCGGTCGTGGAACACAGGATTCTCAGTCATACGAATCCCACTCTGATTATCACAGAGTATCACAGTGGTATCTAAGCACATGTCCAAATGTACCACTAAAGAGCTGCGCAACCAAACCGGCTTCACAACAAAGCCACTCGTCGGCGTAATGTATTCGCCCTACGTGCTCAAAGCCACCGACTCGCTTCCTCGCTCATCCATGAAATCGGCTAACCAAGATTGAAGCAAGATCCCGATGTGCTCTTACCATCCAACCTATCACGTACCTAATCGGCATCTACTACATATCCACCGAGTGTCACACTCCCGGCAGTGTATCTCAGCCCATGGTTTATCGTGCCCCGAAGATATCTCAGAAGATTCTTGGCACCAACCCAGTGAAAATGACGAGGCTCAACCATCTGTTGACTCAAAGTGTTCACCGCAAAACATATATCCGGTCGGGTGTTCACTAAGAACATCAAAGCTCCTATGAGTTGACGATACTCAGTAGGATTGGCCAAGATAGGCCCAGCAGCGCTGCCACTCAACTTCTTAAAGTTGAGTTCCATCGGTGTCGACACGGACTTACAGTCCACCATTCCAAATCTTTCCAGAAGCTTCACAATGTATTTTTCTTGAGAAAGGAAAATCTCTCCAGGTCTCTGCCAGACCTCCAGGCCTAGGAAGTAGTGCATCAGTCCTAGGTCCTTCATCTCGAACTCAGCAGCGAGCTCCCTCTTACATTGATGAATGAGAGGGTCAGCACCTGTCAAGAAGAGGTCATCCACATACAGCACCAGAATGAGAGGCTTCCCCTGGACAACCTTGAAGTAAAGGTTCGAATCAGCGTTACTTCGAGTGAAGCCCAGCTTCATCAAGTAACTATCCATCCTCTCGTACCAAGCTCTGGGTGCTTGCTTTAACCCATAGAGGGTTACACAGGATTCTCAGTCATGCGAATCCCACTTTGGTTATCACAGAGTATCACGGTGGTATCTAGCACATGTCCAAACAGCTCACTAAAGAGCTTTCGCAACCAAACTGCTTCACAACAGGCCATACTCGCTGCAATGTATTCGGCCTCAGCGGTGCTCAAAGCCACCGACTTCTGCTTCCTGCTCATCCATGAAATCGAAGCAGAACCAAGATTGAAGAAGCATCTCGATGTGCTCTTACGATCCACCACACTGCCAGCCCAATCGGCATCAGTATATCCACGGAGTGTCACACTCCCGGCTGTGTATCTCAGCCCATGGTTTATCGTGCCCCGAAGATATCTCAGAAGATTCTTGGCACCAACCCAGTGAAAGTGATGAGGCTCAACCATCTGTTGACTCAAAGTGTTCATTGCAAAACATATATCTGGACGGGTGTTCACTAAGAACATCAGAGCCCCTACGAGTTGACGATACTCAGTAGGATTGGCCAATACGGGCCCAGCAGCGCTGCCACTCAACTTCTTGAAGTTGAGTTCCATTGGTGTTGACACAGACTTGCAGTCCACCATACCAAATCTTTCCAAAAGTTTCACAATGTATTTTCCTTGAGAAAGGAAAATCTCTCCAGGTCTCTGCCAGACCTCCAGGCCTAGGAAGTAGTGCATCAGTCCTAGGTCCTTCATCTCGAACTCAGCAGCGAGCTCCCTCTTACATTGATGAATGAGAGGGTCGGCACCTGTCAGGAAGAGGTCGTCCACATACAGCACTAGAATGAGAGGCTTCTCCTGCACAACCTTGAAGTAAAGGTTCGGATCAGCATTACTTCGAGTGAAGCCCAGCTTCATCAAGTAACTATCCATCCTCTCGTACCAAGCTCTGGGTGCTTGCTTTAACCCATAGAGGGCTTTCTTCAACTTGCAGACATAAGTGTCTCGATCTTGAACTTCAAATCCCAGAGGTTGTTCTACATACACCTCTTCCTTTATTGCACCATGCAGAAAAGCGGTCTTGACATCCATCTGATGAAGACTCCATCCTTGCGTAGCAGCAAGGGCTATGATTGATCGAATGGTGGTATATCGTGCCACGGGTGCAAATATGTCATCATAGTCAATTCCTTCCTTTTGAGAGAAGCCACGGGCAACAAACCTTGCCTTGAACTTTTCAGCACTCCCATCAGATCCATGTTTGATCTTGTAGAGCCATTTCGCGGTGACAACAGATTTGTCCTTCGGTCTCGGGACCACATCCCAGACATCATTCTTTATTATGGACTCATATTCTTCGTGCATAGCATCCTTCCAAACTTGATGCTTTACGGCTTCCTCAAAAGATCCAGGTTCAGATTGTACAATAGTACTCATGGCAGCTAGATACCCTTGGTATCTACACGGCTTCTTGCTTTCTCGGAATGTCCCCCTTGGGGCAGCATGACCCTCAGCATCTTCGAGGGTGTCCCCGAGCCATGATGGTCTCTTTCC